>CM067220.1:96907701-97415240 GCA_034190945.1 Octodonta nipae
TTTGAATCCAATGTATTCCAGAAGGTCTGTGTGATCAACATCTGTCTAAGGTCGTCAGCAATAACCAGCGTGCTTAGGATGAGCATATTTCCATAACAGCACCGGACTGACCCCTGCCAAAGTACTAGTCTGAAAGAAGCTGAGATTACCTTATGATCTGGCTTTTGGCTCACCAGAAGAACCGCCCCAAGAGGTCAACGATTATGCCGACCAACTCCGACAGAACATGCTGATAATGCACGAACTAGCAAGAACACAGATGTTGGCCACCAGCTATTGGATGAAGACAAGGTATGATCTCAAGGCCAGTTCAGTCGGGTTCCTAAAGAGGGGCAAGGTTTGGCTGTACAAACCCAGAGGCGCAAAGGTAAATCTCCTTTTAGATTAATCATTCCGACGAAACAGAAGAACATCGCCGGCTGAAGCGATAAAAAGGGATCACCTGGAGGTCGACACGAAAATTCCACTAAAACAACACGCCAGCAATGAAATGACCATCCAGAAAGAAGAGAGAGTTTCATGCTAATTTGTACATTTCAGAGTTAGTTGGTTTGTATTCCGCGTGACTTGTATCGATCAGATGTCATAAATAAATAGTGAATTTATTTGTTTGTAAATAACGTTCTCGAAAGTGAAAGTATATATCAGTCTCAAATTTAATTTGAACCCACGAAATTTATTGCAATATCATAAAACGTAAGATAAAAAATATAACAAACCAAAAACAAATGTTCACCATATACAAGAAAAAATACAACATTGAAGGACCATGATTTAATTTTTACTTTTGGTGTAGCCAAACCCTATTGTGAGTGTTACAGTACAATACATTAATTTTAATTAAGCGTTGATGCAGAAGTATTTGGAAACTTTTTATGACTTATGACTATAAAACATTTTGTAGTCATTATGTTTAATTTAGTCTTTCTATACGGCCGAGCTGTCATCAACAAGTAAAAAGATATAAAGAAGAAAGCCCGCGTATTGTAGTTAGTTCACAAACTCAGCCTAATATCTGAATAAACTTCTAAAGCAAAATGAATTTATTGCGGTTTAAGCATTTACTTCCCTTAGAGGAAGCTAAATTACAACATTAAATTTTCGCCATTATATTCACGTGATGGGTAACTAAGTGAACGGATATCTAATGACATTAAGCTAATTCTCTTTGTTCTTCTCAAGGGGAGAGAAATTTATGTCCTGAAAGACGACTTAATGAAAGTTTTCATTCTTACTTCTGAAGGCTCGAAAACTCGAAGTGTTTTTTGCATTTCTATTGTTCATTTACTAAAATACTAAATAAACAATAGAAGCAGAAATATATGAGGTTTGAATTTTCAATAATGCGAATGGAAATCCGTAGATGACACTACAAAGCATTTATTAACCCAGTCAATAGAGCTTTTTATGTGACAAAATTTAACAGCATCATATTAGTTCATTCGCTATAAATGACATGAATATATATAATAATTTGGTCAAGTGCGAGTTGGACTCGCATACTTAGGGTTCCTTACCACCTTCAAGATTCTAATATTCCAGTTTCAGACAAGCAGGGAATGAGTGCATTTTTTTATATTTGCCCTTATATCTTTTAAAGGAAGCGTTTTAAAAAAACATACACTTTGATTTTCCACACATAGCCTTTTTATTTTATCTGCTTTAGGATTCGCTTGATTTTTATCACAATACATATGTATTTAATTTTTTAAATATATTTTAAAATATTCATTTTAAAAAATTTAAAAAAATATATTTGTATTCGTTATAATGAACCCCTGATTTGATATATTACATGACCCGTTAGAAACAATTATAATTTTTTATTTTCCATTTAATTCTATAATTTGCCCCCCAAAATGAATATTAGAGGTTTCTCCTTATTTTTCCAGTAAAGTTCAGGTGAGGGCCAATACTTCCAGTTTTTCAAAATTTTTCAGCTTATGGTTTCGGAGATAAGGGGGAGAATGGGTAAATTTTTTTATATTTTTGTTAATATCTTTTAATTTATTTATTTTATAAATATGAAAAAAATATATTAGTTTTCTTCATCCTGAGCCCTTTTATTTGATATATAACATGCTGGGTTAGAAACAATTTTAATTTTATATTTTCCATTTAATTCTATAATTTGCCCCCCAAAAAAATATTAGGGGCTTTTTCCTAATTTTTCCAGTTAAGTTCAGGTGAGGGGCTATACCTCCATTGTTTTTTCAAAATTTTCCAGCTTATGGTTTCGGAGATAGGGGAGGGGATGGGTAAAATTTTTTATATTTTTGTTAATATCTTTTAATTGATTTATTTTAGAAATATGAAAAAATATATTTGTTTTCGTCATAATGAGCCCTTTCATTTGATATATAACATGATGGGTTAGAAACAATTTTAATTTTATATTTTCCATTTAATTCTGTAATTTGCCCTCCAAAATTAAAAGTAGAGGTTTCTCCTTATTTTTCCAGTAAACTTCAGGTCAGAACTTATAAATCTATTTTTTTTTCAAAAGTTTACGTTTTATAGTTTCGGAGATAAGGGGGGGGATGGGTAATTTTGGTATATTTTCGTTAATATCTTTTTAAATATATTTTTTTTTTTAATATGAAAAAAATATATTTGTGTTCCTCAGAATGAGACCTTTCATTTGATATATTATATGATGCGTTTGAAAAAAAATTTGTTTTTAAATTTTTATTTAATTCTATAATTTGCCCCCCAAAATTAATATTAATGGTTTCTCCTTATTTTTTCTGTAAAGTTAGGGCAACGTTCTATATTTCCCATTTTTTTCAAAATTTTAGGCTCAGTAGTTTCGGAGATCAGGGGGGGGAAACGGTCGATTTTTTTAGTTTTCCCCCCAGAAGTACCCCTAAAATCAAAATTTTTTCCTTTTACAATACGTACTCCTGATCGGGTCACCAAACTATACATTGATACCAAATTTCAACCTCTTCCGTTTAGTAGTTTAGGAGAAAATGGCTGTGATGTGACACAGGCAGAAATCCGGAGTGATATTATAAGGGTATCCGTATATTGTATATATGGAACCCTAATAAAAACGTACAAATTTTTTTTTTCTTTTTTCCTTATTGAAAGGTGATGAAGGTATCATAATGTCGTAAGTATAAAAGTTGTAGAGAATCGAACATTTTTCACAATGTGCGTGTCTCCGGTCCGATTGAAGGATTTTTTACGGAGAAAGGCAGGAAAAACCAGTACAAAGTGTATTTTTATCACAAAAAAAACGTAACATTGTTGTTCCGGCTCTTCTCGTCAACATATTCTCCTTTTAGGGCTTATAATAAACTTTTCCATTAATGTCGCTTTGTTACTTTTCATAATATAAGAACAAATCAATAGAGTGCATATATTAAGCTAATTTTAACATATATTTATTAATTTGATTGTGTACGGTTATTTAGTTTGTAGCTTCCAGACTTACAGCCATACTGACTGTACGTTCCAAGGGCAAAACTGCCAATGCATGGAGCTACTAGGACTTTAGAAAGGGTAGTACCAATTAAAAACTCACTTATATCCTCATTCGAGATGGCAGTATTTGGAGGACTAAGAAAACGCGGTTTAGGGAAGACGAATGAAGCGAAACTCTCTTTTGAAATAAAGTGGTGCATAACCTTGTTGTAAAGAAATCTTTGAACCGCTGAACATCACAGTATTTTCATTTGACTTGTCTTGTTTTTAAGTGCGATTTACTAACAAGGAAAAGAAGGCAATGGTGCAGAAAATTCAAAAATCAATTGAACTTTAAATATTTATAGACAGAGTCCAGGAATATAACGCTAAATGAAATATTTGCAAAATTACTCAAAATACACCGGAAGTTTGAACATAGAAAAATTTGAAGCTCGGACGAAAACTGCAGCTTTGGTGTGGCTCATGGTATTGCAAAAGGTAGAAAACCGTAACAGATGGAGAAATGATTAAACAATGCATACTTGCAGTTATCAAAGAAATGTGCCCCGAAAAGGACAATTTATTCAAGATACTCTGGTTGTCAGCAAACCCGTAGCTCGGAGGGTAAGAGACATCGCACACAAAATATCATCTCTGAGAAGAACGGACAATATGAATGGTTTTCCTTTGACTTTGTGTAGTTTATTGTTTGGATATGTCTGAAGTTCATATGAGTTGTTAATGTCATGAGATCAGTTGTACTGAATAAGTCACAATTCCCTGAGATTACTGAAGAGATTGAAGAAAATTACTTAATATATCATACTGTCGTACGCTTTTATTTGTAGCCTTATACAGTTCTTAAAGTTTTTGTGATTTTTTAAAATTTGATAGTTTAGTTAATTTAGAAAATTTTTCGATTTTTGTCATTTTCATAATGTTTGAATTTTTGATAATATTGCACATTATTTGAATTAACATTTCAATTTTAGCATTTCATATGTTTTTGACATTTGTTACCATTTGTGAGAATATGACAAATCACGTTTTTATTCATTTCATCCCCATCTGGCTCCATCGTATAACTGATTAATGTTTTGGAGGAGGAGGATAGATATACCGGGTGTGTCACAACGAGGGGCCTATAAAAGTTTAGGATATCCAATAAAATTAGTGTCAACTCTGAGAGTTCTCTGGATAAGCTAGAGGTAAATAACTTGTTTTTAATTCAACAGCTTGTGCGTTATTGTATTGTTGAATTAAAATGGATTTTCTAAAGTGATTCCGTTATATTTGCCCAAAAACGTGTTTTTTTCCAAATATCTATACTAGACGTTCTAGCCGATACAATTGCCTCACATTTTAGTGATAAACAAAATACGTGGGATTGGATTAAAAATAAACTAGAATGCCAGATGTTTATATGTTGAATAAAATGTAATGCTACCTTAGAAGTTAGAGAATAGAGTAAATGTTGCCTATTTCAAGTAGGGTACCCTGTATATTTTAATTTATTCTCATAGAAGAAAATTAGCCCTTAAAATGCATATTAGGTGTCCCTATACACATCACTATCAGCTTCTTCACACATTTTAGATTAATCACAAATGAAATAAAGAAAAGCTAATGTCTTTAACTTAGGAATATGAAAGGAGTATTCATAACTTGCAACAAAAATAATAAAATTAGATCTAAAAAATCTATGTAACCAAGAAATTTATTACAACAATAAACAATAGTTTGGATTAGGATTGAAAATTAAAAACTCGTTACCAATAAATATTAATTAATAATTTATGTATTTCTTAGCCGTTACTGGTTCAGTCTAAAACAGGTAGTGAATATTATGCCTGTTAAATATGCCGTTTCTGTTAATCTTGGCTTTTGGTTAAATATTTCTGTTGCGTTCCCGCAATTTGTTTAGTGTATTGTTTAAATTTGATTGAATTACTTCATTGATTTTTAAACTTCTGCACCTTTTCCAAAACCTTCCGTCGCACTAATACTAATTTTAAGTGTTTTTTGCGTGTGAAATATAGATAGTATTCGTGATTCGTGTATTGACTTCCAAGCTATTTGGACGCTTTTTTGATTCCGTTGTAAGACGGCCGCTTTTTGTTGTTATTGTGTTACGATTTCACGAGTTATAGTTCCGGTCGTAACAACCACTAAACTGCTTTCATTTTGTTTCTTTTGTGTTTACAAAACGCATCATTTGTTGTTAAACCCGCATTTTTTGTTTGCTCAATCAATGAACATTACGTCGCTATTTTTTGTGTAACGTGTTGTCAAGACGAAGCTCTAAAAACAGTTCCTGCCGCTGCGGGGCTAGCCTCTGAAGAAAGAAGAACCAAGAAAGCACCCCCTGCCCAGCTTCGACGTTAAAGGTCAGTGATTAACTTTTATTTGGTGATTAATTTACGCGACGATACAATGTTTTATTGATTGTTTCGCTAAAGGTCCTTCGTCAATTACAGACTTGCATTGAACCAGCATTGAACTAAAACCGCAACACCTAATTCATACATTTTTTTTGGATATTATATGTAATATGCCATGAAAGACATTACAATTTCTCTGGTTAAATGAGTTTTTAATTAAAGATTGTTGTGTATTCTTATTTAGTTTTGTTTTTTACTGTTCAGCACATACTTTACGTTTGATTATTTGGTTACGTTTCCCGTTAATAAAAAGTTTAACTTTTGTTTGTGTAGTACAAGCAAGCCATCTTTGATTTGTTTCAAATTGATTTACATGGCATTATGGCATTCTGTTAGAGATAAGTATACGAATACTCAAATGTATTGAAATTTTAATTCAGTCTATTCGAATAACTTAAAACATACAGGGTTTTCGATTTGAATAAACCACATTTTCTAGGTCAGCAGTGATTTTAGACAAGCTGTATCTATTTGTTTCAAATTCTTTCAATTTGAAAGAAGCTTTGTTATTTCATATGATCCTTAGAATTTTTTAGTAGTAGTCCCTATATATCAAATTAGCAGTACATTTTTGTAGTTACATCAGTTTCATTGTCAAACATCCAATGTCAAATTGTGAATTGCTAAATTGTCATTGCCAAACCTTTTAATTTTTAATTTCTTATTCAGTTGTGTTATTTTTTATGGCCACTGAAGATGGGATCTAATTTACACCCTGAAGAGTTTCGAGGATTTGAAATATATAGACTTCACAGCAATTTTGGTGTTATTCCCGAAAAATCAGAAAAATACAAATTAGAGATGCCATTACTAATTTTCAGAAAACAACAAGTACAGTTGAGTATACAAAAAATATTCTGCCATACCTTGGTTCCACCATTTTGAATTTTAGAAAGTCAATAATTGTTTTTTGAAACTTCAGATTTTCAGATCAGGATGCTCTTATTTACATGTTAGAAAAAAAATGGACCGATAGGTAAAATATCATATTTGAATTCATCCATATGTATAGAAAATAAGTGATCCTGTTGGCGAAATATTTTTTGGTACGGATGAAATTAATGTTCAAAAAATGCAGTTTTCAGGATAACAATAAGTCAGCTTCATTAAATAAATTGTTTTGGTATATTTAATCGTTTCAAATATACATTTTTTAAAAAGTGCCCGTTGGATTATAGTGCGCCAATAGGCGCTCCAGTTTTCTCGTTTGCGATCCACTGGCTTCAACAAAGGTCAGCAGTATCTATCTACATAGTAGATTTTGAATTGCATATTAGTCTAGTGAACGGATTCTGCGTTCAGAGTTCCACTCAGTCCCAAACTTTTTTTCATATCTAATTTACCGTTTGATTTCGCGACCTGTTAACTTTTGAATTTCATATCTGTGACTAGTACTCATATTTCCGAACATGCTCCACTGGAGCAGATTCAATTTATAGGTCCCACCTCTACAATCTATTTGGGTCTTCTAATCATGTCATTGGTAACTTGATTTTATATGTTGCTTATTTTGCTTGGTTACCTCCCATAATTCGGAGCCACAAGTAAAGTTGCTTTCACTTTATATTTTTTCTAATTTTGGGATAAAGTTCTGATGTATGACTCTTATTTCCTTGAGGAATTTTATTATTTATACTCTTATTCACGCCATTACCAGCCGCCGACAAAGCACTTCAATTAAATGATTAGGTATCGGGAGCAGCTAGAAAAAACTCTTCTGAAAACACTACGACGCTACCTGCAACAACTATGAAACATTGTAAGCTTGGGTAGTAGATTAGATTAGGTAGTAGATACTTAGTGAAGTAAGAAAACGAGGCAGGACTAAATCAAAATCATCCCTATAACTACAGGAACGGTTGATAAACTTCTGCTGACACACCTAGTAAAGTTCTAAAAACCACTAGTTAATATTATTATCAGAATAACAATTATAACTTAATTAAGTCGTTAATAAATTAAACGATTATTTTAATATGGAACGGAATACGTCATACAAAAAAGTTATTATTCTCAATCAGAAAATGGGAATATGAAAGAGAGCTTAATTTTATTTTTTATTTGAGCATAATCAAATTTACCAATTAAACTTGCCTGAGATATTGAATAAATTTGTTTTTTAACGAGATATTTTTATCTTCGTTGCTAAGGGTATAATAATTATACAACATGACAATGCAACTACGAAATAATTTGAATTAAGTTCGTGAAAACTTTTTATTTTCCATGAAGGATAACTTTTTATTTTCCATGAAGGATCTTTACTTAATATTCCCGTTTACATCTTACATAAATATTCATAATCATCTTTACTTTCAAACAAAATTGAAATACCATGAATATCTCAGCCTTAAAATATCCTTAAATTGTATTTTATGGCATAAATTTGGCCCTTAATATTAACGGTGAGCTTACGGTGCACCTGACTTTAATGTAATGTTTATCACAAAATTAATTGCGGTCGGCGGATGTTATCAAAACAAACAATTCGTTGGCGAAAACATAGCCATTTGGGCAATTAACGTTATATCAACAGAATGAACTTTCATAGTTAGAGAGTATGGATCTGTACATAATTCAGGTTCAGACTGTAATAGTTTGAATGTAGTTTCTCCCTCCAGCAAGAACTAGGGTTTTCGAGTTATTGATGTTATTTAATCCCGTCACCATGTCCCATCTTCTTAACCAACTTCAAAAAAGGAGGAGGTTCTCAATTCGGTTGTAAGTTTGTTAGATTTTCTTCTCTCAGTACTCTGGCAACTCTGAACGGATGTGGATCATTCTTTTATTCTTTTGACAGAATATAGTTTCAGATTGGTGCCATATTTTTTTCATTGACATGGAATAGTACTTTGCAAAACATCGGAAAAATCTTATAACCGACTTCTTAATGTATCATAATATATGGTGAATATGCTGGTACTAAAACATTTTAGTTACTGCTATTCGAAAGCTAGGATGAAATTGATTAAAAAGAGATGGGAATTTCATCATCAATGACACGGAATGGTCCATTTTGCAAAAAAACGGAAAAATACCGTAATAGACTCCTTAATATATCATAATATATGGTGGATGCGCTGCTATTAAAACTTTCAGTTAATCTTATTCGAAATCTAGGATGAAATTAATTGAAAATAGACTGGAATTTCCTCAAAATATTTCGCAATGAATGTTTTCAATTGTTGGCATATATATAGGGTGCACTTAAGTTAGAATAGTATCGAAAATTTATATATATATATATATATATATATATATAAAATTGCATGGTCTTGAAACCTAAACGAAATCATCGCAGAATTATTACAATATTAGTCAAAAAGATGAATTTTCCTTAATAGTGAAGGATCTACCATTTCTTTTGGCAATATCGAAACTGGTTATGAATTAACGTTAATTAATGTTTTCAAAGAAAAAAAGTAGCCGATTTTAAGATCGGGAAAAGCTTACGAGTCACATGTTAACTTGAGGCACACATGAAGGTGAGTTTTCAGTGTCGCTATCTTTTCCGTTCGTTATCCATTATATAAGATGGTTAAAAAATGTTATATGTAGCCAATAAGCAGTTTTATATGTTTATATAAATTCGTTGAAATATAGGGTTATTTAGAATTATAATTATAAATGATGGTTAAAATACGTTAGAAACTAAATGTTTTGTTGGGTGGCATAAAAACAGTTGCATATACCGATGAGTAAATATATAGAGTGGAGTGGAGAGAAATTTTAGTTATACAGGTTGGTTAGAAAAAAGCTGAAAAAAAATATATCGTGAAACCCGCAAGCAGTTGATTACATATGATAGGGTGGAATAGAACATATGTTATACAAGCTGTTTTAAGAAATGGTAAAAGAATGTTATACCTGTAGGGTAGCCCCTTAGCAGTTACAAATAAATAATGGTTGGAGTATAGGGTAGAGTGGAATTATAGTTTAACAGGGTGGTTCATAGAATGTTAAATTGGGTGCCTATTTCCAGGCTGGTGCCGTATATGTTGGAGTATAATTATAGTCATGCAACTTGATTTAAAAAATGTTAGAACAAAAGTCTATATTTGTAGCCAAAGAATTTTAGTTATACAGGGTGATTAAACAAATTTTAGGAAAAGAAATGTTTTATTTGGTACTCTACGGTGTTGTATGTATACGATGGGTTAAAATATAGGACAGAATAGAAATAAATTTAAGGTAGGTTATTAAAAAAAAACAAACAAAAAGTGTTTATTGTGTGATCCACAGGCAGTCTCGTATACAGAATGGAAGATAAAGTGTTAGTGTTATACAGGATGGTTGGAATATAAAGTGTTATACTTTTATAGAGTGATTCACAAACTTCGGTCCATCAACATATAACGAGAGGTTGAAGTATATTCTGAAGTGGAATTATTACAAAGAGTGTCTCAATAAATGTTAAAGAATTGAAATAAAATTCATTTAGTCTCAGGATAAATTTATGTACATGGCATATATTATTAACATATTAATATTTAAAAATATATTATATTCTTCCAGTTTTCATAGAATCTGCGTGATCCGGAACCTATAATAAAATCGTCACATGTCCTTTTTTTCAGTTTTATACGAGATTCGTACAAAATTTTGAATTTTGTCTAATACTAGAGTACCCCTGTTTTGTATAAAAAAAAACAAAACAAACTTAGTAACAATTGAATCATGCGTCCAGTTACGCCATAATATCACTAAAATGCACATAATAAATAGCTTTAAAAAATCTCCAACTTGTGCATAGTGCATAGTAACAATAATGACACTAATAAGAAGAAATAATTCAATTGAATATTTAAAACGAATGCAATTATATGTTCTACAAGACTGCGTTTGAAGTTGGTGTCAAGCCTGTAAAATATGTGTGTAACATGGCGTATAAATATTTTTATAAATTAATAACAGTTTAATTTATAAAGCTGTTTATATTGTTATGTAAAATATATTAATTTCTTAGTCTTGTAGAACATATAATAGCTTTCGCTTTAAATATCCAATTGAATTATATTTTTACTTTTTAGTGTCATTATTCTTACTATGCATTGAAGTCGGTGATTTTTTTTAAAAGCTATTTATTTAATTTTATTTTGCTTTAACTGAAAATTATGATAAGATTGTCATTCTATGCACAAAAAAAATTCTTCAAAAACATTTAAAGTTAGTAACAATTTAATAAAAATTAAAGAGCAGGAAGTTATATAAAGAAATCCTGTCTCCCGGAACTCTACCAACTTTGTATAACTATAAATTTGTGGAGAAAATATTGATAAATACAGATTGTTGGTTCACTCAAACAAACAAAAACAAAAAAAAGATTTAACTCATAAAAAAAAAAACGACTCATGCTTAAATAGTTATTATGAACGAATATATTGTTATATACTCCGTGGGTTCAATTAAAATTAAAAAAAAAAACTAATATTCACTACCACCAGGGCCGGCTTAGGGAAATTTTGTTAAAATATTGTTCATGACATTTTTTTCGTTAAGTCTAGTCATTGATAAAAATATTCTATGCGAAAATTCACTTGTTCATAACAAATAGTTTATTAAATAAACAGATTGGAAATAAACAAATAAAATTTTCCTAATATGGAGAGGGCAATGAAAATGTAGATTAAAAAAGAATGATTCTTTAATATTATTAATTTTTAGCAATACTAAAAAAACATAATTCTCTTAAAATCATTATTTTCATCAATGAACAGAATCCTAAGAAAATTAATAATTTTATAAACAATATATTTGTTTATAACAGTTGTTTAAGTAACAGACGTAAATAAATTAAAAATATATGTGGATTTTAATGACAAGAAAACTTGAAATTCTCATTTTTTCAGACTATAGGAAATCAGTGTATCTCAAAAAGGTAACAATAACCATACCTGAACATAATGATAGTGATGATAATGTTCTGATTATTCAGGGGAGAAGTACTTATTTTATTTAAGAAAATAGTTTATTTATTCACATACATAGTTAAAGCACTGTAAGAAGTTACAAAAATAATGATGTATAGAGCTGAGGTAAAACAATAAAACTGTACAGAGTACAGAGATAATATTAATATAAAAATTGTAATGCACTTTGTTAACTCAACTTTACATTTTTGAAGTAATCTATGGTCGGTAACAATGAAAAATGTTTAGATATAAAACGACCCTTATTACTCACATGTCTGCAATTTTATGACAGAATAGGAATGCTTGTTTTCCTATGCCTGTAGTAATAAGCATTAATTCTAGGTATTCCACATTTTATACTTTACTGTATTTATGTCATGGAATAGTAATCATTAATACTCTTCATAAAACTGAATACCTATTACCAGGACCATTGTTTAACAAACTCTTAATTTTATCGTAATTTTAAATATATTCGTGTATTGTTCTAGCAGCCATTAAGTTAGAAAATGTTTAAAATTTTTCAGTCACTCTAAATAAGTCAACAGGTATATTATTTTAAAGGTAGTTGAAACTGTCAGTTGTAAATTGCGAGGTTTAAAAAACAAAATCCGCGATTTATTGTGGAACTATGAAAAATGTTTAATAATACATTCAATAGCTTAACAAAGACAACAGCATTTCTATACTTGAATTGAAATACCCTGAATCAATAATGAAACAGATACCGCCATTCAGATGTATTGGAATTTAAACAAAAGCTTTAGAATTGTATACCCATGTATATGACATATTGCGACAGAACTATATTTTCAAACAAAAAATACAAAACTTTTAAAACTAAATAGTTTTTCGCTTTGCTTCGTGTTTGTTATGTGTTTGCATTGCTGGTATACATATAGTTTTGCTCAAAACAAACAATAACGAACATGAAAATTAAATCATACTCAGGTTTTATAAAGCATATGCTTGTAATGTGCTGCATGTTGGTGTAAATAAGCTTCATAATGATTTTATTTATGAAAAGTGGTTGCTAAATCAATTATGTAATTTTTTTTCTTTCAGCCTTTATTTTCACCTGTCGCTGTCTGTACAATCTCTGTCCATAATTCTATGGTCTTCTTTGATTCGTTTACTTCGTGCCTCCAGAATCACATTGATCAACTACGTTTACTACTATTTTTGACGGGTCCATATCACATTAGTTTGAAATATAATAAATATAAAATTATATTTCTTATAACGAACATTTCTGCTCTCTATATCATCATGCTACGCACTGTGTAGTTTAATATATCTTCTTGTCCTAGTGGTTTTTGATTAGTGCCTATATCACAGGAATGAATTTAGTTGTTTTTCACTCGCCTCCGTTAGACCTAATCTATTCTATATATCTTTCCCTATTACATTTGTTGGCAATTTAACATCTTCTTCTAGATTAGATATTCTCTCTTCTGTTGTCTTGATTTATAGGGCATTTTTTCGCTAGTTTCCGAAGTATGGAGCTTCCATGTGATAATCTGAAAACTTAACACTAGAGGCGCGGAACATCCTGATATCCCTAAAAGTCAGTAAGGGTTCATTTTGGTCAATTTTTTATTTTGCTCCAGTAATCTGAAAAGACAACTAAACCCGGAATTATAATAGTACGTCTTGCATATGTTTCCGAATCGCTTAATAAGCAAAGTTTTCCATTTAATTACCTAGGTGCAGAGTTATAATAGGGGAAGAACATTTTTTATGCTTGGTTTGATATGCTGACAGAGACATATTGCCTTATTTTAATAGCAAACGAAAAAATGTAAAGTACAGTGGTCAGTACAATTTGTCTATCGCTTGTTTGACGCAAGCAGGTATATCTTTATTTACGCTACCAACAATAGTTATTCCGTAACGTTTAAGGGTTTCAGCAACACGTGAAAATGAGTGACATCTCCTCTTTTCTCTAGGTATGGGTGAATCATTTTATTTACTACTGTCTCCCAGACGTTCGTTATCTGACCTGATGTCACCTTTACCTAGGTATGGAAATGCGTTGAATGAATATATATTTAGAGTTATTTTACGGCCAACCAGGACTTTTGTCCGTATATGTCCATATTAAAGGACATAAATTGAGTAAATCTGCATTGTAATTTGGAAGGGAAAAGTTGTCCATCAATTATAGTGTTACTACCACGTAAGTATTAACGAAACCAACGATAGTTTGGATAGTTCAGAAAGTAATATATAAGAAAGATGAAGTTAAACTCTGACATTCAAGACTGGGGCAAAATTGACCTAACCGCTCTTTGAGGTAATTTCTATTAAAAATCTATATATGTTGTAAATTACGTGGTTGAATTCACGTATAGCCAATAACGATTACATTTTATAAAAGTCTGAAAAAACTGACACTCTATGCACATAAAACATTCACTAGAGTAGTAAGAACATCGAAATGGGTCAAATTCGGGATGGCTTCACTTCTATTGTTAAGGTGGTAGGGATTCATTTTTATCCTTTCTTTCACAGTATCACTGATTGTTGTATAAATAATTAAAAATGTTTGACTAAGTTAGGGTGTTCTTGAAGAATGTAGAAGACCTTTAGGTTTTCTTGAAATTCTTTGATAGCGCTTTTCCTGTTTACTAATAATCTATTCTTGACATACAAATATATTAAATATATTATTATAAATTCCATATATGTGCGCTTCTATAGTTTGTGTTCTCTTCTGGAATTTTACTGTTCCCTTTAGTTTCTTAAGGTTTAATTCGTTTTGATTTTTATGCAATTTTCATGGCGTTCTTTCCTTTTATTTATAATTTTTGTTCAGAGAAGACGTCATAAAAGACATTTATGGCAGACTGATTGAACTATGCGAGGCATATGGTCATAGAATAAATGACATTTATAAATACAAATGATACCAGTATCAGGATGAAGTACGTTACAGTTAAAAGGGAGCAGAATGTCGATCAGAACATGAACTAGGAGTAACTCAACTGCTGTTCTCAATGAGCAGTTCAACAAGAATCCAAAAGTCGTGAGGTTTGTCATTTCCCCAAATGAAGTAGATTTAAACTGAAATACTTCGATGAATGAACACATTTGTACAAAGATGCCAGCGAAAGGAACCTTTAGATGTCAACCACATCTAACCATTTCTACATAGTGTTATAAAATTTATATTCGGCGTCGCTGGATATACCTACATTAGTCATTCCAATGAAAATAAAACATTGACCTTCTAAGATAATAAAAACAGCACGATCCGGAACCTCCTATGCAGCAAAACGTATTGAGATCGAACGCTGAGGGACCACGGGAATGCCCATCAGGAACTACGAGAAAAATCGATCTGAGTTGTAAAAGACATTGTACAGTTCAGGTAATTTAGTTGAGCTTATATGAGTCGTGATATTATTTTGATCTAAATTGTTTATAGAATCAGCTGTTGAAAATATTGGATTTTTATGTGTAAATAAAGTTGTAGAAAGTAAAAGTGAATATCACATTTAAAAATTTGACGAAGTTTATGGCAATATATATTAAGTATATGAATCCAATTTTGGGCTGTTTATATATACTACTAAACCCTAACGGGGATTACTAGGCTTTGCAAAATACGTTGAATAATGTAACTCTGGAAAGTATATTTTAAATTTTCTTTTTTGTAAAACGCTGCCGCCATTGCATTGATATATTTCATATATAATCAAAATGGTTCACTTCACTGTCAGTTATGATAATTTAAACTTACTGAAAGTGCAATCGTAAATGTTGTATGAGTTTGTTTAAAACACACTCCTAACATCTTAATTATTTAAAGTATTCCATGGTTTGCTATGGGACAACTATTTGTTTTTAATAATTACAGGTAATATGTTAGAATATGTTAGTTTCCTTCTTGTAATGTATGGAACCTGTTAAAACGCTACCATTCGTTGTGGTTGTTTTTTAAAATGTTATGCACGTTTCTTTATTGACGCAGTTACTAACTTAAAAATAAACAACTAGCTTCTTGTCAAACTTTCATAAGTACTTAATTTCCTAAATAATTTGGTCAAAAGCTAGTTGGACACTTATAATATAGGTACGATATCACCTTCAAGGTTTTTAATAATCATGGTATATATACAATGATTTTAGTTAATTTTTCATGCCATCTATATTCCTGTCTTATAAATCATTAATTCTGAAATTAAATTAAAATTCTCTAACATGTCATCAAGATTAACATAAATCATCCTATATCGTTTATTTTGCATTTAATCTTCTAATGTGCCTCCAGTTTTAACATTAGGATACCCTGCTTATGTTTTCCTGTAAGTTTTGAATGAGAACCTACAGTTCTTATTAATTAATTTATTTTTTTTTGGGTTTTGGTGATGGCATTTTTGTATTTTTTGTTAATAATTACCAAACCTACACATTTTAAAATTTAAAAAAATATATTTGTATTCCTCTTAATATATTTCATATTGGATATATTACCTGATGAACTTGAAAATTATATATTTGTTCCCAAAATTAATAATACGATTAAAATTTTGCCCATACTTTCCTATAAAAAATAGGGCACATAGGACCCAAATGTCCTAATAGTTTCAAAAGATCAGCAGTTTTGGAGATAAGTAGGGAACTCTGTCAGTAGCTGTTAAATCATACAATTTGAGATAGTAGATATACAAATATATGTATTCATCATAATTAGTATTTATATTTCATATATTACATGATTCACTTGAATTTGTTTTATTTTTAATTTAAATTTCTTATTTCGCCTAAAAAATTAATAATAATCCGGTAAATTTTTACTGAGGCACTATAAGCCCTTATATTCTCAAAATTCTAAGCTAAGTAGTTTCCAGTATAAAGAAAGGGTATCTGATGGTTGATTTTCGCAAAATTTCTCCCCCAAACTACCCCTCAAAATCAGAATTTCTTTATTCTGTAATTTAATTTATTCACAAGGGCGACCAAATTGTGTATTTATATCAAATTTCATTTTTTTTGGCTAAGTAGGCTTTGAGGCAGACATAAAAAGACAAAAATGGTCCTAAATAGACTTCCGTTTATCAAAAATATGGAATCCTAAAAAATCACGTCAGATACGCCCAAGAGCTATTACTGTGCTAATATGTTTCTTTGTAAACCAACTTCATTAATAGAAGTTTGTTTTCAGCTACATTCTTCACTATGAAACTATTCACAAAGTATTAAAGAATATATATTGTGGGTGAATTTTCGGTTATAGGAAATTAGTTTACAATAACAAATTCTTTCAATTATAAACTTGCTATTTTTATATAGCTAACCCTGCAACTCCAGTATGCCCAACTTTCCATCAAATCTTTATTTTGTGGTAGACAATTTATCATAGAATAGCGGAAACTGAGGTGTTAATATATCATAATTTACTTCAAAAACGAGAGTTATGTAACTTTTGATATTTGAAATAAGACAGATACGAATACTCAAGTGTAAAGATCTACACAGAATAAGGTTTGCCTACTCGGTATTTTACTTTGTAGCTGGTGTGATAAATTAAAGACAGCTTAGATATACTTAAGAACTTGGGTGACAAAATTTAACTTTCCTTTCTCAATATACAAACAACTTTAAGCCGGAGGAAGATGCTATTAAAGCATTAATCCCATGAAATTTAATAAATTGAGCACAATTAAGTCGCCCAAGAAAGTGCTTAATTTATCTCATGAAGTAGGTTGCTGTGATTAAATCCATTCTGTATTAATTAAGTGTAACAAATCAATGGGAAAATTGCGAAGTTTTGGGTTAGAATCCCCTACAATCAGATTTTTGACATGTACCTTTCTGTTGGCGTTGGGATAAGTTTGCCTTAATTTTTTAGTGTTTATAACTAGAATTATTTTTATATTGATGAAATTCAACTTATTTTATGTTTCTGAGGTAACTGAGTCCGGAACCGATATCGGCCAGACTTAATCAGGTTAGTGTCAGTTCAAGTTCAAGATGGGTTACTGTCACTACAGAGTGAAATAAGGTCATTCAAAGTTAGAATGAATAAAACTACTAAACATTGTTCACTCATTTGAAGACGGAGATTTTTAGTATAGGTTTCTCTAAATCTTTTCATGGTCTTTTTTTGCGACATACGCCCGCTCCACTGAAGATATCTGCAGTTCGGAATAAATTCCAATGGACCATTCAAAACAGCCCATAGTTCCCCTATTGACACTGGTCGTTAGAGCCTAAACAATATGTTTTTATCTTAACATTTTTGTGTGTCAAATAATCTTAATGCTTATCTAATTATTTTAAGTTTCACGCATAAAGTTTACAATTATGATCAAGGCCATAGCCAGAAAAAAATTTCGGGGGGTTGATTACTCTGGCAAAAAAGATGGATGGAATGATTACGATATTAAAAGTGAATTTTTTTTGAAAGAAAAATAAAAATAAAATAAGAAAATGTTTGTACACCATTGTTTTGGGGTTGGGTTACTTGTCCTTCACGTTAAACATTTCGAATTTTTGTAAACACCTAAACCAATAATATTGAATCTAATTAAAACCAAAACAATTTATTTCAAACAGATAGTACGTCGTATTGTTTGTTAACTACTGTTAACCATCTAGGTATTAATTTTATATTATCGCTAGACGTTATCCACGTGGAATTTGAAAAAACCTGTTAGCGGAGCACAGTTTTTGTGAAATAAGTGGTTGCATATGTGTTGAATATAGCATAAATAATCTAAAGGCAATAATTTATATTTAAAAAAGACCCGACTTCTGCTGACTTGTCTCTTTCTCCTTCTCTAATTTTTAATCTTTGTCTACATTTCCCAAATATATTTTAACTTTTTTATTTGTTTTATTATTTGGATGGCTTTCTATAAATGTAATTCTAGTTCACTCTAGATTGCATTTACACTGTATATGCTTCTGTGCATTGGTCACCCCAATATAACTTATTGCTCTATCATTTCCTGAATCACCCTGTACAACTATAATTCAACACAATATTATAACGGTCTTGATATCTTTAAAACCACCCTGTATAAGTATAAAATCCCCTCCACAGTATTGACTCTTTCTATTTTTCTATTGCTTATATTATTCCTGTATACCAATGATTTTACTTCACCTCCTATGTCTAGTATTCCATTTTGCAACTGCTCATTGTCTACCCTATATAACAAAATTCACCTTCTTGAATCACTTATACTATAATTATACCCCGTCCTACGTCCTATAATTCAAATATCCTAACTGCTTTTGCTTACATAACAAATTTTTGATAGACCATGAATAACAATAATTTTACCCCACCCTTGCCTCAAACACTTTGTGTAAACAACTACCCTGTATAGCTGTAATTTTACACCACCTTATATTTCAACCATCCTCTATATTCAACTGCTTCTGACAATTTTTAAAGCCTTTTGTATAGCTGTAATTATTCTCCGTCCTATAACGCAAATATCCACTCTTATTTCAACCACCTTGTATACGCAACTACTTATGTGTCACTCAATGCAATATTTTTAGAAAATTAGAAATTTTAACCATCATATGTACACAACTGCTTATGTACCACCTAATATCACATGTACACACGCACACACCTACAACCGTATACCATATAGAAGAGTTCGCAAACATAACAAATTTTCTTTTCGATAAACTAACGGAATATTTTCTGATATTTCACGCCACTATAAGCCCCCTAATTCAACTTCGTCTCTAAAAGAAATTTACTTCAAACGAATAAAAATGAAAACCATTACAAACACCCTGTACGATATATTTTCATGACATTTGAACTAGATATTTATTGTCTTCTAAACGTTGTTTGTGGCATATTCTTGATTACTTTTATGTTTTTTTGGGGAATAACAATAATTATTTATTTATAGAAATAAAACTACGTATATAGATATTTATAGTGAAAATTTGACATTTACCATGATGTTTTTGCATATATTTTTCCGATTTTCAGAAAAATGGCAAGGTTTACTTTATAGAAAAATATACGGAATCGAACTGGAACATATCTTTGCAGAATACAATTTATAATATTCAAATTTCTTGAGCGGTTTTAGAGAAATCAGTGAAGATTCATTGAAATTCACTGAAATCTGGTCCCTGATTTACTTTTTTTCCGATTTATTGGAAAACCGCAAGTCTCATGTTATAGACAATTATATGGGACCTTTCTGTAATGTTCCTTAATATAATGCAGCTTATATCATCAAAATTGCCTTAGGCGTTTTTGAGTAATCGCATAAAAAAAATTCAGAAGAATTGATAACCTCCTCCTTTTTGGAAGTCAGTTAAAAAAATAAGTTTCATATCATTGTAATTAATCTTGGGAGAATTTTTTGTTTCACTATGTAGAAATAATTTGCAAAATTTTTATTGTCTTCTGGAGACGTATTGGAAACAAAATCTCGTCACATGTTTATGCAAAGTACGGTGTAATTACGTTTGCTCAGCTATATTTCGTCAAATACCAGTAGCGTTTGTCTAAGGTCTTTTGAGAATATAAATATTATTGGTTAAATTATTAAACAAAAGTCATCGATTTTAAAATGTTAACTATTCGGGCTTAAATTACCGACACATTATGGTGCCATTCTTGAGCCACTAGGGGAGTTTATATATTAGTGAATTGTTAACTTTCGAAATAGTTTTTTACTACTGTACTAGAAAAATAATTCTTCTTCTCGACAGTGTTTGGAATTCCCAATTTTGTTTCTTGATACGCTTCTAAAATTCATACCTACTGCTACCTAGTTCATGATAGTAATTCGGAAACTAGCTGAGATATGGTTTTTTTGCAGCTTTAGTCCAATTTAATGAACCAGGCTTACTAGATATTTTGAAAGATCGAAATTCTGTCGATTTAGTCAAATCCCCCTAGCTCCTTTGTTTTTGATTTTATAAAAAAAGTGTAAATACCAAAATTGAAGGGAATTGTATCCCGAATATGATTGTCATCTCCTCGTTTGCGTGACAGCTCTCGTTTTCGATATATGACACAAACTTATCTTTTTTTAGATGTAAACCATAGTTGGCAATGACCTCAAAAAATCGGACATTTTTAGAGCTTTTCAACGATATATTACTCGATATAGTTATTCATAAAAATAACTTAGTTATGGATGCTTTTCTCTCTTATTTTCACTTTTAACTTAGTTAGCCATGAAATAGATTGATTTATTAATAACTATTCCAAAAAACATTGAACGATTTTTTTATTAGGTATATCAGATATAACGAAAGAACTACATAAGTAGGTTCTTACAAAAAACTTAAGAAATTAAAGTACATAATAATGGTTACAATTTATGTTCGAAAAGTCCACCATTGTTATTTAGACAAAAATTGCATCTTTTTAAGATTGACATTACTGCTTTCCTCATAGACCGCCTATCAATTATCAATTATCAATAATGCCGCCTCGCTTAGGTCACCAACTGTCTCATACTTTCTTTTGTATACTTCGTTTTTTAGCGCACCCCATAAATAGAAGTCTATAATTGCCAAATTGGGCGTGGGCCATTTCTTCCTATCCAAGAGTTTGGATAGATATTATCTAAGTGTTGTCTTACTAATAACGAGTTATGAGCAGGTGCTCCTTCATGTTGGAACCACTCAATTTCTAAACGAGTTCTCAAATTCAAATTATGCAACATGTCTTGAAAAGTGTATTGCAAGAAATGCAGGTAGCGTTCCCCAGAAAGTGATTCGTCAAAGATAAAAGGTCCCAGAATAGTAGACCCTATGATACCACACCAAACATTAAAACAAAATTTTATCTGGGATCGTCTTTGTTCTACATGAAAGGGTTTTCTTTAGCCCAGATATGCTCATCGTGTCTATTGAACATACCGCAATTAGTAAATCTAGTTTCATCTGAACATAACCTTTAATGGAAACTGTGAATTGTCAAGGCACATGTCTCTAAACCATGTACAAAATAAAATACGTCGATGTTCGTCACCAGCATGCAATGTTTGGGAAACTGAAAGTTTTTACGGGTGGAACTTGTGCGCTTTCAATACCTTAACTATAGTTCGTTGAGATGTGCCAGCTTCTGCCGCAATCTCACGAGTTGATGTAGATGGATTTTGATTTACCAATGCCAAAACATTTATTTGTGCTGCCTCGTTAATTTGATAACGTTCCTTTGGTGGTTTAGTAAAAGATCCATATCTGCGTAAACTATCGTAAAGCCTCTTAAATGTACATAGAGCAGGTTGACGACGATTAAAATTTCTATGAAAGTATTCCTCAGCTGCACGAACTGAATTTTTATGGCATATGATATATCATTCCACCATACTCAGTTTTTCTTCGTTAGAATATTCCATTTTATTACGAAAACTTGCCAATACCGACTGTCAGTTCAGCACTACTAATGGAATTACTCTCAAATGAGGAAACGTCAAAGTGAAAAGAATCTTTTTCATGGCTACCTACGTTAAAAGTGAAAATAAGAGAGAAAAGCATCCATAACTCCTTTAATTTTCTGAATAACTATATCGATTATAATATCGTTGAAAAGCTCTGAAAATGTCCAATTTATTGAGGTCATAGCCAACTATGGTTTCCATTCAAAAAAAGATAAGTTTGTGTCATATCTCGAAAACGAGAGCTGTCACGCAAACGAGACATGGCATGATATTCGGGATATTCCTTCAATTTTGATATTTAAACTTTTTTTATAAAATCAAAAACAAAGGAGCTAGAGGGATTTGACTAAATCCACAGAATTTGGTTTTTTCAAAATATTTAGTAAGCCATGACTTATTACAAAAATCGGAAAGTGTCATTAAATTGGGCCAGTAAAACTGCAAATCTTTCCCAATATAACCATTGCTCTATCACCGCTAGTTTCCGAGATCCCCATACTGATCATCAAAAAAAACTCACTCTGTATATATATATATATATGTTATATCACACTTTTCAAAATTGAGTTTTTAAAAAAGATTTATTTAACTTGTACAAAAAATATAACGTTTGAAATATAAAATGAAAAATAACAATATAAACTAATTACAGACAGAGTAATAATGAATAAAGACTAAGTGAAATTCTACAATTTATAAGATAATGAATGCTGAATCGGCACTGTTTACACGGCGATTCCCATGGATGTTCGGCGAGACTGTAATGTGACACTGCACGTGTTCGCTGAGTCAGCTGGGAACGATGAAATACAGTTGCTACATAAGTTCACCCAAAGTTCATGTTATAAACTTATATAACAACTCCCATCCATATAAAAAAGTTGATGGTATATCATCAACTTTTAGGGGAAGTTCTGAAGTTCCATACATTGGGTTGGATCTAGGAGGTTGTGCAGCTTTCCCGTGGACTTAGGCTTTGATGGGCCTGGAAGTGGAGCTGACTCGGCATCGAGGCTTGACTTAGTGGTTTTCCTGAACCTTGTCTTGATTGGTTTGATACAAAGGAACATAATCACAATTACTGTTAATGTGATTGTGGGAATTGTGAGCCATGATGTATGCTTCTCCAATGGTGGTTGATTCATGAGCTTTTCCAATTCCATTGAATATTGGGCAAGCTTATGGTTGGCAACATTTAGATCTGTTACATCTAAATCCTTCAATTGTAGGGATGTTAATTTGAGAAGTTGTTTTGCGGCTGGCATGCCGTCACAGCAGCTATACGGGATGTCCACTGGATGATTTCTGAAGGTGATGTTCTGGATGTTCTTTGACGTTCTCGTAGAATGTACCCTGATGTTGTCAATAAAAGCATTGCAATCGGACTTGATTTGCAATAGCGAATTTCTCGTGATGGTCTGCGTTACGACATCTTGTCCCTTACATTTGATGGCTATAGTTAGTGGTCTGGAAATTGAGATCAACCAGAGGTTTATGTCGATCTCTTGTATGTTATATTCTTCCGCATAGAATATGGAAGTTTTGCAGATTGCTGGAAATGTGGCTGGCTTTCTGAGAAGCTGACCTTCGCAGATCGCAACTTTGTCTATTGGATGTAATATAGCTTTGGAACAAATTTTATGATGTTTAGTTAGAGGTTTGCAATCACCCAGATCTTCAAAGGATGTGTATAATAACGAATCGTCATCTCTCTCGACAAATTTTGTCTTTATTGAAAGTATATGATGAAATCCTGTTCAATCATCCAAAATTGGGATCGGATAAAGGTGGTAAAGGGTGTAAATCTCAGGATCAAGTAAAGGAATTTTGAGTACAAAAATGATTTTGGTGTTGATTTGAAAAGCTTCCAATTCTATCAAATCAATGTACTGAGCAACATTTGTACTGTAAATAGGAAGTGGTAAATTATTTTCATGTAGTGACTGAGAAATCTTTTGAAGGGAACCGACCACATCTACTGGGGTTATGATCGAACTATGTAAAAATTTTAAGTGGGCGAAAGAGACTGCAGTTAAAACATCATTGAGAGTGTTTTCGATAAATATGTAACTCTCCATTAGGCTTTCACACAGATCCAAGATATTGATTTGAAATTCATGAAAATCAAGATCATTTGAAATGTATAAAATTGACTGCCTTATTTTTTCAATGTTATTCGAGAATAGTTTCTCCTCGGATTGAAATTTTTGTAAAGTTTTGTTGAGGCTCGTAATGACTGAGGTTGTTACAGATATTTGTTTATTTACTAAGTCCTGAATTTGGTGTTGGTCTTTAGTAATTTTAGTTATACAGTCATTTATGTATTCACCATCTGTTGCGTCCAGTTTCCTTAAATAGCTTTCCAAACTGATCCCAGTCCGTTAATAAGTCCGCGTTTTCTTCTGTTAGTAGGGTAATTTTGAGTGTCAGCGAAGATGTCTGTATATTTAGAGTTAACGGATTTAGAAATTTGTTTCAAGAGGCTAACATGTGTTTGTATTTTTGGTTTAAATGATTTTGTATTAGTTGTGTTTTCGTTAATTGTTTCTAAAATTCGGTTTAGTATGGCGTCGTTATTAGAAATAGCACCTCTGAAAGGGCTGAGGTCTTTGAAGACAAGAAGTGTCCATTTGTCGTTTGAAATTTTAAGTGTGCCTTCTTCATGGAAGAAAACTCCTATTGTATTGTTAACGGGTGTAAGAGAGTATTGTTGGAGGTTCACGACTGAAAACAGTCTACAGAATCTGAAAAGAAGGGATTCATTCAAAATAGGGTCTGTCAAAGGGTCTGTCAAAATTAATTTTACTAATTTGGTTAGTATGTAAATTTATAACGGTGGCAGAGTTTTTTCGTATCGCGGTAATTTCAAAAGGTCCATTGAATTTGTTTTCAGATTTGCTTTTAATCTGAGACTCTTTCACGTAAACTTTGTCGCCTACTTTGTATTCTTGTTGGTTAGTTGAAACATGTTTGTCAAATTTAACTTTAGATTTTTGTTTTTGTTGGTCGGTTTTTGCGTGAGCAAGTCTATAATAGTAGTTCATTCTGTTGTTAAGGTCCCTAACATATTTGGAAATGAGTTTTTCCTGGTCGTATAATGTTTCGGGGGGTCTACTAGAAGTGTGCCCAAAGATAAGTTCGTAGGGCGTGAAACCAGTAGTCTTGTTTTTAGTGTTGTTGTAGCAGATAACTGCGTAAGGGAGGACGTTGAATGGATGTTCGTCCGAATGTTCAGCTGTATTTGCCCTTATCATTTCCGCTAAAGTCGCGTGAAACCTTTCGATAGAACTATTTGATTCGGGATGGTGGACACTTGAAAAGGATAGTTTTATGTCATATAGTTCGCACAGGTCTCTTATGAGAGTGTTATCAAATTCACGTCCATAATCACAAAGGATGCGAAGAGGTGTACCGTAGCGTTGGAAGAATATTAGGAGGGTGTTTACTACAGTTTTAGCTGTTTTGTCACCAATTGGGTAGGCCTGAGTAAATTTGGTGAGTTCATCCCTAATAGTCAGTGCGTAGTTCTGGTTGGATATTCGAAAATATCAATGTTGATACGTTCGAAGGGCGTTTTTGGTGTTTCAGTTACGATAAAAGGAGCACTTAAGTTTTTTCTACAGAACTTTACCTTTTGGCAAGTTTCGCAGGACTTAATAAATTGCTCTACACTTTTGATTAGTCCAGTCCAATTATACTTTTCTTTAATGCGTCGGATGATCTCGTTAATTCCACGGTGAAGGTTATTTTTGCCGCAGTGGTACTGTTGTAGTATAACGGGAATTTCGTCTTGTGAAGGAGTTATCACAATATTTTGACAAATTTTTAGTGTTATGTCTTTGTCTGCAAGTATAAAGGATAGTGTTTCAAGAATCGGTAGTTCTACGTTGTTTTCAATACAGAACGTTTCGGATTCGTCGAACTGGTCTTGGTTGTTATAGAGGATGTTGAAAAGATGTGAGACAACTGTTCCAGGATCAAAGGGTAAAGTGACAATTAAATACTTTCTATGCCGGACAGATTTGCTGGCTAGAATGTTTAGTGTGTCGGTAGTGAAATTTGGGTCTTCTTCGATGATGATGATTTTGTCATGCAAGTCATTGAGTTTATTTTGCCAGAAGAAAGTGACTATTCGTTTGTGAGATTTGTCTAGGAGTTGGGCGTTAGAAATTTCAATTTTTGAGTAATCGATTATCGACTCGGTTTTATATAGTTGAACAAATCGATTAAACTCTGCTGTCATTCTTTCGTCATGTTCATCGGGTTCTTGATCATTATCGGAGTTTGGTTGTTCTGGGTCGGTTTCGTTATTTGCAAAGATATTGATTTTGGAAATAAAGTCAGTGCATTGTTTAAAGTGGTTGATTTTAATTCGGGAAAGAGCGTCAGCGTTCTGATTTACCTTGCCAGGTTTGTATTCTATCTTATCATTATACTCTTCTAGCTTAAGGCGCCATCTGGCTAGACGACTGCCAGGATCTTTGATGGAAAAGAGCCAAGTAAGCGGACGGTGGTCACACAGGAGTGTAAACTTTCTCCCAAAAAGGTACGGTCTGTAGTGCTTGACTGCCCACACAATGGCTAGCATTTCTCGTTCGATAGTGGAGTATCGAGTTTCTGCAGCGCAGAGGGTACGGAAGCATATGATATAGGAAGATCTCTTCCTACGGGGCCTTGTGAGAGAACCGCTCCAATTGCAAAAGCACTAGCATCAGTAGTGAGCAGGAATGGTTCTTCAAAATTTTGGGTAGATCAAGATAGGGTCAGATACAAGAGCTTGCTTCAATTCGTTGAAGGAAGATTTGCAATCTGCGTCGAAGATGAATTTGACGTCTTTCTGCAGGAGTTTCGTTAGAGGCTTTGAGATCTTAGCGAAATTGGGGATAAAACGTCGGTAATAACCGGCGAGACTAAGAAAAGATTTAACATCTTTAGGAGTTTGGGGTTTAGGAAAATTCTGGAGGCATTCAACCTTTGAAGGGTTTGGTTTCACTCCTTCTTGGGTGATCAGATGACCTAGGTTAGCAACTTCCTTACGGAGAAACTCAAACTTGTCTGGTTGAATTTTCAAGTTTGACTGTCTAAGGCGCTTAAAGACTTCTGTCAAACGGGACATATGCTCATGGATGGTTGGTGAATAAACGATAATGTCATCCATGTAAACAAGGCAACGTTCATTCTGGATGCCCAGAATAATGTTGTCCATGACCCTCTGAAAGGTAGAAGGTGCAGTTTTCAAACCAAATGGCATACGAACGAATTCGTAATTGCCATTGTCAACAGAGAAACCGGTCTTGGGAATGTCTTCCTCAAGGATTTCCAACTGGTGGAACCCGGAAGCGAGATCCAGTGTCGAAAAGTATTGACACTTACCAAGTTGGTCGAGGAGATCGAAAATGTTGGACAGAGGATATTTATCGCCTACAGTTAATTCGTTTAACTTCCTATAGTCGATAACAACTCGCCACTTTTGCTTGCCAGAAGCATCGAGTTTATTGGGGACGACCCATACGGGGGAGGACCAAGGAGAAGAAGAGTGCCTGATAATGCCTTGATCAAGCATTTTGGAAATTTGGGTTTTCACTTCCTCCTTATGGACTTGAGGATATCTGTACGATTTTGTGAAAACGGGCTTGGCATTATTGGTGTCAATAGAGTGTTTGACGGCGTTAGTAAACGTCAAAACATCGCTTAGAGATAGAAAATATCTTCGATTTCTAAGCAGAGATTCGTGATAATTCTCGCTCTTCGTCGTTAAGATGTTCTGTGCGAATTTGTTCCCTGATTGTAAGGTTTCTGTCTAAGTTTGTAGATTCAGAGTAATCGTGTGTATTCAGATTTAAGAGAGGGTGTGTGTTGTCAAGGGGTTCTAAATGAAGATTGGGAAACTTAACAGTTTTTGGCATTGCGTTCGCGTTTATTATCGAAGTCAGAAATTCTCCCTTTGAATTAACACGTACAATCGCGTTGGGAAGTCGTACTTTGTCAATGACTTGTGTCGGTAAAATTGCGTCAGTATTTCTAAGTTCACATTTAAGTTGGAAACTTTGTTCGGTTCGTGCCTGGATTGTTATTTGATTGTTATAAATATGAGTTTGTGCGTTAGTACTGGGGGTGTCTGTTGGTTGTGTATTAGATTGGTCGTGATCGGGTACTTTATGTAGGGGGATAGTTTTAAAGTTAGTAATTAATTGTTTGGATTTTAAGTTGACGATACATTCATAATGCTCAAGAAAATCAAGACCTAATATTCCATCAAACTCAATATCTAGATCGTATATAGTGTGGATTGCCTAGAGGAAAGGAATGAGGGTGGATTGTGAGATCGGGATTTTCTCATGAGTAACGTCTTGAATTGTTACTCTTTCGGGAGATCTTTGTGAGAAGTTTTTGACAGTGTTTTCTTTGAAAATGGAGATACCAGCTCCGGTATCAATTAGGAGTTTAAATTTTCCAGAAGCGTCGTTGATATAATAGAGGTTCTTGGAATTTACTGTCAGAAGGGGACTTAAAGAAATGTTTGTTCTGGGAAGTCAGATCGGGATTGAAGTCTTCCAAATTCAAGTTCTGTATTTGAGTTTGAACTTCTGAAAGTGTAGTTGTCGTATCGGGGGGTTGATCTAGGCTCGGAAGCGCTAGAAAATCCTGGTATTCATTAGGGCTGAAAGGTATGACAGGGGCATTGTCTACCGTTTGTTGAAACCCATAGCTTTCATAGTTTTGGGTGTTGTCATCGAAATGCTGCTGATTATTATCAGTGTAATAATCATACTCGTCTGCATAATATTTGTGATTGTTGCCATTTTGATGGTGATTAAAATGATGAGTCCTGTCAGGACAGAAATTTGGGTTTGTCTGTATTACAGACGGTCGGAAGTTGTTCGGCTTGAAAGGAGGTCTTTGAAAGTTATTTGGTCTAAATTGTCCGCAGCAATGTGGCCTAATCGCCCACAATTTAAACATTTAGGAGGTGGAGTTGGTTTTCTAGCTTGAAAAGATGGCTTGTGTGGAACGGATTTATTTACTTTTTGTTCCTCAAAATAGGATAATTGAAGTTCTCTTCTTATTCGTGAATATGCCTCAAGAAGATCCTACGGATTACTGACACGGATAATTTGGCCTAATCGAGGTTCTAAACCGGTAAGTAGGGTGTTTAGGACCATTGTGTCAACGAGAGTGGTTTGAGCGTCTTTTTGCTCGTTGTTTAGACTAGGGGCTTTTTTGATACAAGAGTGCATTTTCGCACTCAAAACCTGAAGTCTGTTATAGAATGTCAAGGGTGACTCGTTTGATAGTTGTTTCAAACGTTGTAGATCGTGAATTAAAGAAGACAGATCCCTAGAGTCTCCTAGAGTGTAGTGTTAGAAGCTGCTTTTTTTCGAGGTACGACGCGGGGTTCCTAGAGTTAATTAACTGCGCCGATTTTCCCCTTAATTTATTTTTTATGTCAATTACCAACAAGTATTTTTGTTCGGTAGTAGACATGTTATACGCGCAATTGCACGCATGTATAAATGTAGCCAAAGAAATTTGGTCGCCTTCAAACTCTGGAATTATTGAAAATATTTCCGACAACCTATATTTTTCAGTTTCATCGACAACCGTGTTGTTCTGTGATTGTGCCATTTTGATTTAATAGAATTTTAACCGAAAAAGGTTCAAATCAAAAATAATAAAAGGTATAGCAAAATGGTATCAATAAAATAAATGGCGTAAAAATCAATAAATTTGTAAATGGGGAAATACCAAAGTTATTTGGATGATAGAATGGTATTAATAAAATAAAATGTAAATAAAATCAATGAATCAAATAGTTCACTTAATCGAATGAATAAAATCAAAGTAATCAATGAAATCAAATAAAATATTAATGTAATCAAATAATAAATCAATGATTCAATTCACTGAATAAAAAAATATCAAATAATCAAAATATTAAATTCAATCAAATATTAAAATCAATTATTAATAAACTTAAACGTTAGACGATTCACTATTACTCACATCAACAGGAACATTGGAAGATCCGTGTTCTCCTTGTTATCGCAGTTGGGACTCCTTCCAGGTTCTTTGCTCCGTTGAGGGATAGGAATCCGCCGCTACCAGTTAGAAGTAAGCTCGTGTTCTAGTAACGTTGACGGATCCTACTGACTGTGCCAATTTGTTATATCACACTTTTCAAAATTGAGTTTTTAAAAAAGATTTATTTAACTTGTACAAAAAATAATGAATAAAGACTAAGTGAAATTCTACAATTTATAAGATAATGAATGCTGAATCGGCACTGTCGACACGGCGATTCCCATGGATGCTCGGCGGGACTGTAATGTGACACTGCACGTGTTCGCTGAGTCAGCTGGGAACGATGAAACACAGTTGCTACATAAGTTCACCCAAAGTTCATGTTATAAACTTATATAACATATATATATATATATATATATATATATATATATATATATATATATATATATATAAACATGTGAATTTATAAAATAAAACTCTGGATATAGATAGATAGAAGATTATGTCGCATCACTAGTACAGAAGCTAAAGCCCTGAACTAATAAGTTCAATTAATAGGGAAACCTTTATTATGGTTTACTAATCATTTATTAATCGTGATTAAGCTTTAAATTCGTTTAAGAAAAACACGTTACGTGATACCCGTGTACTCGTATGATTCCTGCTACCGTAAAATACTTGAATGGAACCATCTTTATGGAACACACTATATTTAGTCATATTTAAGCTTCAAAATTTATTTGAACAAGCTCCGATCCTGAAATAATTTACACCGGTATTGTAACATTACAAAATGATTCCGGACAATTATTAAACGACTAAACAGATTTAAATCCACACCTACTTCGTGGTCTGTTTAGGGACCATCCATAAATTACGTAAGATATAATAGGGTGGGTGGGTGTCTGTAAGATCACATGAAATCTTATATGGGGTTAGGTGGGTGTTTGACCTGAATTTTATGTAAGTTTTTTTAAATATCATTTTTTCATTACTTACGCCTTTGATTTGCCTGAATTGGCTATTATCAATATCTATTTGCAAATGTAAATGCAGTTATAACATTTACTATTAATGAAGTATTTCATACTCCTTATTTACTATTTGCTTTTACTTACAATAACATAAGAATTAATATCCTGAAATTTTTTTATGTATGTGTATAAAAATATTTTAGTTGTAAACAACTAACAGTGTAATTCTAGGAAAACTCTCCAAGTTATATACTTAAACGTTTTTATAATTTTAACATAAAAATATATTATACTTGCTTTCATTTGGTAATTTTCAAATTCCCTACATTTTTAGATTTTTTTTGTGAAAGCCATTTTAACGTTATCATCCATACACGAAATTTAAACGGCTTCAAAAAATATATTTTTGACCTCTTTGAAATCTTTTGACATCTGGTTAGGGACACCTAAATCACCTGGCGGAATGAAATATACTTTACGACCTTATCTCATCCCTGTCAAATATGCCTATAAAATTTCATAAATCTTGATTCAGTTGTTTCGGTGGTGATTATAAAAGCATATTATGATACAGGCTTTATTATTATAATAGATGAAATTATAGATTACAGTTTCGTACATGGGAGTGGGTCGGCTTCAGAAAACGGTCAAAATTCATTTTACGTAATTTGTGAATGTTCCCTTGATGGGTCTGCACGAAATTATCGTTTATACTGTTGATCTCTGCCTAGAGTGGCATTTGTTTTAATTCTTTTACGAAATGGAAATATTTAAAGGGTAGCCGTTTGTTATTGGAAACCATAACTCTTCTTATATGGAAGTCCTCCAATTCCTTCTGAATGGTGGTGTTATCACAGAGGGTCCCACTGTAATAATTCACAATGCTTCTGGTACATCAATTTCAACAAGCAGTTGAACAGAGCCTTTGATAGCGGGACATTAACGTTTGCGTTAACTGTAGGCCAACTAGCTCATTTATAGCCGTCACTTGTTACATCAGACGTTTTGAGGGTGTCGGTGATTAATAGATTAGACTTGAGAGAAGATTAAAGATGTTCGAACAATACGATATAAAAGGAGACTGAAAGGGCATTAAATTTGATGGTAATTACTTTTTGTTATCACATTTTTTGTTGTCGAAGGGATGTGTTCCTTTCGGTTTTGGAGGATTTTCCTTTCAAAATACGAGGCTTGGACTACATAATGAAATTATTTTTTTCGTTAGAAAAGATAAATTTAGAGACATAATTAAAAATTCGTCAAGTTTATTAACGCGTTTCTTTCACAAAGTCACCAAAGGACAATCTGTCTTGTTTATGTGCAAGGAATTTGTGTAATTTTTCCTGTCTGTCGGAGTGTAAACGAGTTATTTGTAGATGAAAGCTTATGAAATTTTTACGGTCGGAATGTTGAAATAATTAAAATTAAACTGTCTAAAATTTCTTCAGCTAGTAATAAAGAGGAAAACGCTTATCAATAAAACAGAATAGTTACAACATTTAGAGAAAAATCTCATTATTTCAAAAGCTATAAACGTTTCAATAACTAGGTTAGATTTATTTCAGTTTTAATAATAATTAAGTACTTGAAGGCTACTTTCATTATTGTTTCCAATATTTACCGTTATAATTATCTCTACATCCTAATGTCCTAATCCTTGTGTAATGAAATCTATGGGTACTAGGTTCCAAAAAGGCAGCTGATTAAATTTTTGTTAATTTAAGAGAAATTAATTCAATATTAACTACTATTTTAAACCAGTTTCCTGACATTACAATGAAAATCTAAGATAGAAAAGCTGTAATTATATGAACATTTAAAATATCTCAGTATCTTTCGATTGGACTGGCCTGATTCATATGGGGCGCTTACAAAATATTTAACTTTAACTAACGGTCGCCAAGGGGTCAACTCTCGACCAAAATCATTTTTCAAAATTTGAATATAATATACCTATATGAATTTTCTAACATATTTCATATTTACAATATTTTGTTCTACTATTATATAAGTTTGTATGTACTTGTACACAATAGTTCACTACCATTATAATTAAGTAAAAAAAATTTTTTCACAGGATAATAATTCCAGTTTTGTTGTCTTACGGTTTCAGTTAATGTAGGCGTACCACGCTATACGGAATATTCAATAAGCAAAATATTTGAAATAAGTTTGTCCACTAGCGGTGGAAAATTTAATGGAACTTGTTCACTACTATGAAATAGATGGCGCCAATCTGCAATAAAGGGGACATGTAATGTAAAATATAATATCTATAAGATCAGTATAAAAAATTTCAAATATATTTTAAAATGTTAATGGTATATCATATCAGATAATAAATTAGTATTAAAGATTATATTTTTAAACTTTATTTTTTCCAAAATGCTTTGCGATTATTCAGATATTTCAAAATTTCGATTTCAATTTCTATGAATAGAATGTAAGATTCATTACAATGAAGGTGCAGTATAAATAATTACAATACATAAGTATTACATATTAGTACACTTGAAACTGCAATATATCTTAAGATTTAGTATGATGTCATTAATTTAAACACACAAAGTTAGCGATATAATGAAATACAATGCACCTACTGTTCATTTATGTTAAATAATACTTTTATTTGTTGCCAATTTTTGTAAGTGTATTGAAATTTTGAAAATAATACAATAATTAACTGATACTACAAGTGCAATTTTCACAATTTACGTTTTTTAAAACACTGTCAGAATCAATTCAGTATTTGAAAATAATACACTCATAATTTTCCCATTGAATTGAAAAGGTACCTAGCGTAACCTAACACAGCTAACAATATTATAAATTGTCAAATTAAAATCAAATTTGCCACAAGGACGATGGCCGTGAACATTAGAATTATTGCCATGACGTCAGATGTAACTATTTATCTTAAATTTCACTATTTGTATTCATATCATAGGCTTTGTAATCTTGGTTAAATTGTATGAAACTATTAGCTTTTTAAATAGATACAATCAATATAAATTTAAAGTATAATGTTAAAACAATAAAATATTATTGGAAACACATTGATCAGTTGCCACACAAGACACACTTCTAATTTTAGTTGACAAACCATATTTAAAAGGAAATTAAAGTTTTAAACTTGCGAGTTCCTAATAACTGGTCATGATCATATAATATAAATTTTTGTGGGTGAGATCACAATAGCATGATCATGTAGAATAACTTTCGGAAACGATCATAATTTGTTATATTTTTCGTTTAATTTAGTTTATTTATTTTTCTCATTCGAGTCAATCCATCTTAAGCTTTTCTTTCCAAGCAATCTGGCGGCACTGTTTAGCACTAAAACAGGTGACGTAAATTATGTATATTTATTCACTGGAGAATACCGAACCGTTTTATATATATATATATATATATATATATATATATATATATATATATATTCTTACGAAATTTACCAAAGCCGACCCTGTTTCATTTCCGTACGACAACAATCGCTTTGAGATAAAAAAATGGTTCTCGAAATGACTCGACAGCTGTAGGAGTGATGACTGATTTTACGAGAGTTTTCGATGCTAGCTTTAAAAAGGAAGCAGCCACGATCGAGAGGGAGATATACCGCGACGACTAGCGTATATGGTAATGTTCTTGTGAATCAGCTGTTCTGTTTGATGTAAATAAAAGTTCTAGAAAAGTGAAAGTGAATATTTTATAATTTTAAATTGAACCCACGGACTCTATAGCAATTTGGTGTCAGATTAGTGGGATTAAGTGCAGTTAAAATCGTAATTTGATTTATGGAAACCCGTAGAATGGACGAAACTACCAAAAAATAGTCAAGCAGGTTACGGAGGGACTAGACGAAAAAATAGCCCAGATTCTAGAAAAACGTGACAAGAAGGACAAACAACATCAAGAAGAAATTCAGCAAAGGTTAGTAAAGTCTTTTGATGAAAAATGTAAAATAGAATTAGAAAATCTTGTCACTACGATGGAAGAAAAATAACAAAATCTAGTTTCCACGATGAAAAGTGAACAACATAATTTAATTGAAGGATTGTTCTCAAAATTTGTAGAAAAACAAGATCAAACCGAATTAACACGACAAAATAAACTCAAGATATTTGAAGAAAAACAAGGCAGAACGGAAGAAAAAAGACAATTGCAATTTGAACAATTAATGCAAATAGTATCGCAAGTTAATCAAACAGTTAATGAAAGAATGCAAATAGTTGAATCAGATATAAAAGAGATAAATGACGACATAAAGATCCTAAAAAATAATGTGGAGGCCCTTGAAACCAAAGTAGATGACATCTATTCCATACAGAGCCAGGTGAAAAGGCAACAGGACACAGCGAGGAAAATACCAGCACATCGTGAGTACGAAAGTTCCTTTAGTAAACCACCCACATTCGACGGCAGTTCATCTTGGCCCATGTATAAATGGCAATTTGAGGCCGTGGCTACAGCTAATGGATGGGATAATCAAGAAAAATCTGCTTTATTTCGTTAAGAGGTCCGGCCCTAGAACTCCTCCAAAGCATTCCAGTCGAGGAACAAGGCAATTTCGACAAGATCATCGCCATCCTAGATAAGCGATACGACAATCAATCTTTGAGTCAGGTATACCAAGTCCAACTGAGTGGAAAAACGCAAAAATCCGGTGAAAGCCTCCAAGAAATCGAAGCAGAGATTAGACGATTATTACACTTGTCCTACCCAGACCGGCCAGAGGAAACGAAAGACCAGTTGGCCACACAGAGTTTCATAAACGGCATCAGAGATATGGAAGTACAAAGAAATTTAAGACTGAGTGGCGGCAAGAAGAGTAATGAAGCTCTACTTCGGGCTTTGGAAGTAGAGGCCGTCATGAACATGTCCAAGCCGAGGGTCCGAGCAGTTTCCTTCAAACAGGAAGAGTCAGAGTCACCATTTCAAGCGCTGCTGGCTGGCCTGAACAAAATATTAGAACGGTCACAAAGAACTGGCACCAGAGGGGCATGTTACCGCTGCGGACAGACAGGACACTTCCAACCAGGGGTAGCGAACAAACCGACCTTACCAACCAGGGAAACTCCAACCAGTCAGCATAAGGGGACGAATGCCGACTCACCCTCCACCAGCCCCCAGGACAGTACCCATCCGGGGATTTTGCAGAGATAGCAGCAGGCTAGTCGTCAGGGGCACTATCAATGGCCGAGCAATTACCATCACCATCGATACCGGCGCTGCTGTGTCCATTGCCAAGTCCAGGGTTTTGAGAGCATCAGAAATTCGGCCAGTTACCAATAACATCCAGCTCAGAACAGTCAGCGGCGAGTCCATGTCAATACAGGGTGAGGCAGATGTCGTGCTACAGATAGGGGACAACATGATCCGGCATAGGGTCCTGGTAGCGAATATTGGGGACGATTTTATACTGGGTATGGACATAATTAGCCAGCATGGATTTATGTTCTATCCGAGATATGATGTTCTTCGGTTCCTAAATGAGGAATTTGTATTGACGCGGCCCGCCAACAGTTCAGTCTCCTCCATAAAAATTGTGGCAAAGTTTTCAGCTAGAATTCCCAGTCGAACAGAACAGATTATTCATGGGCAGCTAGACAGCACTCCTGGGAGCTGCGTTGGAATGGTGGAGCCCGTATACTCAGCTCATGACTACTTAGTTGGACGGGCTATAGTTAAAACCGGACGAGATATACCAATCAGAGTCTTGAGTTTGTCAAACAACGACATCAGAATTACCAATGGTCAAGAGATAGCTTGTTTCGAGCCAGTAGAGACCATCATCAATGGCGAAGAACAGTACCAGACGTCGGTGAATGAGACAGGCCCGATAAAGAGTTCCTACAACAGTTTGCTGACCATTTGACACACTTGACACCAGAGAACCAGAAGAAAACCAAGCAATTTATCACAAAGCACTGGCAAATTTTTAACAGTCAAGATGGAACCACCGGTCGCACCAACATCATCCAGCATCGAATAGATACCGGTAAGGCTCAACCCATCAGAATACCACCTAGACGACTACCAATGGGGCAACAACAGGCAGTGGAGGAAAACATCGAGTCCATGTTACAAAATGGAGTTATTGAGCCATCCATCAGCCCATAGTCTGCTCCCGTCGAGCTAGTTAAAAAGAAGGATGGAACCACCCGATTTTGGGTGGATTACAGAAAGCTGAATGACGTCACGAAGAAAGACAGCTATCCACTACGCCGAATCGGTGACACTTTGACCACACTAGCAGGCTCCCGTTGGTTCTCCACACTAGAAAAAAAAAGTGGATATTGGCAGGTTGGTCTACACGCAAATGACACAGAGAAGACAGCGTTCTCCACCAGTAAAGGGCTGTTGCAGTTCTCGGTCATACCCTTTGGGTTATGTAATGCACCCGCTACATTTGAGATACTAATGGAGTATGTACTAAGCGAGTTAACATGGAGGACGTGCTTAGTATACCTCGACGACATTCTAGTCATGAGTCAGACATTCGACGACCATTTGAAGAACCTGGGCGAAGTATTCTCCAGAATTAATAACGCCAACCTAAGACTCAACCCGAAGAAGTGTTTCTTGTTCCAAAAAGAAGTGGAGTTTTTGGGCCACGTCGTTTCCGAATCAGGAATCCGCACCTACGAGGACAAGATAGAAGCGATCCGTGATTGGCCAGTCGCGAGAGACAAGCATGAACTGCGAAGCTTATTGGACCTCTGTTCCTACTACAGGCGATTTATTGAGGAATTTGCCACCATTGCTGCGCCTCTACATCGGCAGACCACTGAGAAAGAGACCTTCCATTTGAATCAGAATTGTGAAAAATCATTCAGGCGACTGAAGGCAGCACTATGTTCCAGGCCCATCCTAGCCTTTCCTACACAGTCCGGCAAGTTCATCTTAGACACCGACGCCAGCAACACAAGTTTGGGGGCAGTCCTATCCCAGGTGCAAGATGGCGAAGGGAGGGTGATCGAGTACTACAGCCGTGGATTCTCGAAACCGGATAGAAATTATTGCGTCACCAGAAAAGAACTTCTGGCAATAATAAGGGCTGTAGACCATTTCCAAAAATATCTTTATGGTCGTCATTTCTTAATCCGGACAGATCATGCCGCCCTCAAATGGCTGCTGGACATGAAGACACCGGAAGGACAACTGGCTAGGTGGATGGAGAAACTACAGCAATACTATTTCAAGGTGGAACACCGTGCCGGCCGTTTGCACAATAATGCCGATGCCCTATCCAGCAGACCCTGTAGAGCAGAATGCGGACATTGTCTGAAGACGGAACAGCGAGAGGCTATCTCCATCAGGCAGATCCGAGTGCAGGCCAATGAAGACTGGACAACGGAACAGTGCATCCAGGACCAAATGGCTGATCCAGACATCGAACCAATCTTGTCACTCAAAACGAGAGGGGCACCCAGGCCACGATGGGACGAGGTAGCTAGATACTCCGGCATGCTGAAATTGTTATGGGCTCAATGGGAGTTTGGGAAAGCGCTGATGGATGAGAGAAAGGTACCAGCCATCCTGACCGAAGTACATGATGGAAGTACCGGAGGCCACCTGGGCAAGAATAAAACCCTAGAGAAAGTTCGCCAGCGGTACTACTGGGTGAATTACTTCAAAGACGTCTTGGCTTGGTGCCGCAAATGTGCCACCTGTGCAGCCAGTAAGGGCCCGAAGACCCGGACCAAGGGCAAAATGCAGCAGTACAATGTGGGCGTCCCATTTGAGAGAATTGCCATCGATGTTGCCGGTCGGTTTCCCGAATCTGAGAGGGATACAAATACATTCTGGTCGCAATAGATTACTTCAGCAAATGGCCTGAGGTATATGCGATACCCAACCAAGAGGCAACCACGGTAGCGACGGTGCTAGTAGAACAACTATTCAGCAGGTTTGGCGTCCCGATGGAACTACATTCAGACCAGGGCCGTAACTTCGAATCGAATGTATTCCAGAAGGTTTGCACGATGTTGGGGATCAGGAAAACGAGAACAACACCATTACACCCACAGTCAGACGGAATGGTGGAGAGAACAGGACCTTGGAACAACACCTATCCAAGGTCGTCAGCAATAACCAGCGTGATTGGGATGAGCATATTCATCTATTCCTGTTGGCATATCGCTCTGCCGTATATAATAGTACAGGCCTGACCCTAGCCAGGGTCTTATTCGGAAAGGAGGAAAGGAGCTGCGATTACCCTGCGATTTGGCATTTGGCTCCCCTGAAGAACATTCCCAAGGCATCGAAGATTATGCCGACCAGCTCCGACATAACATGCTGGCAATACACGAATTAGCCCGAACGCAGATGTTGGCCACCAGTGACCGGATGAAGACGCAATACGACCTCAAGGCCAATTCAGTCGGGTTCCAGGAGAGGGGCAAAGTCTGGCTGTACAACCCCCAACGGAGCGAGGGTAAATCCCCAAAGCTTACACCCGCCTGGGATGGTCCATACGAGGTGATCAAGAGGCTTAATGACGTCGTCTACCGGATCCGTCAAAACTCCAAGGCTAAGTTGAAGGTGGTCCATTTAAATCGACTTGCTCCCTACCATGGAGAGAATGTTTCTTTTGTATTTTTTAACTTGATCTCTTCGTTTTGAAACTTAGATAAACTTGTTTTTTTAAGATGTTGAAATAAATATGGCATATTGCATCACAGAAGGATTGTTTGTTTTTACGGTACAAATCATTTTTTCATACAAAAACAGTGGCAGATACGAAAAAACGAAGGAAGTAAAAAAACTCAAATTCATGAGAATTAATGCTCCAAAATTGATCTAAATATCTTGAAAACTTTAGTATTCAGAAGAAAAACAAAAAAAAACTGAAGATTTCAACACTTTGTACATCAATAACGAAGCGTTTGCGGACATATTTTCATATGAACTTTTCGTCATAAGATGACTCGAGGAAGCAAACCTTGAAATCGGTCATAATTATTCATTTACACGCTGTATAAACCTCGGAGTAATTGACAATAATTACAAAGCTGTTTAGTTTTATCTGATTTATTTATTTCTTATTAATTTACGTGAATTAATATTAAGTGTCAATTTTAGAATTGTTATTGCAACAAAAAAAAATTGTATACACAATAGCAGATGAAGTTCAAAGTGCTTTGTCTTAATACGGTCTGAAAACGATTACTGTTTCACTTTCTAGTCAAACAACAGATAATATATTAAGAGTAAATAAACAAATATAACATCCAATTAATATATAATATAAACACAAAACTTGGTTTTCGTTCAAATAAACATTCCAATTTTCTGCTTGGAACATTTTAAATAAGAAATTTGACGTCAGAACAGCACAAAAAGGGCAAATTTATGGATGGTAGAGGCAAGGATGACAAACTTTCAGGGGATTAAACTGAAAAAGTGTCCAGCTGAAAACATTAAATAAAAGTTCAAGAAGGGACCAGAGTGGTACTGGTATAGAAAGAGGGTATGATGTGAACTGCTAAATATTAAATAATATTAATGACAACCCACCAGTTTTGTCTATGTTTCCACCAAGGTATGTTAAATGAATATATATTTTCCCTTTTACATTTAATTTAAAAAAAAAACAGGGACATGGAAATAACGAGAGAGGGGAAGTATATTTCGTTAGAAGTTTTGTCTTTCATCGTTCAGTCTCAAATGACTGCAGCCCTTCTTTTATTGTTATTTGATTATGGGTACCGGCAAAACTGTAATGGAATGAAACCAGTTACCTAAGGGTCATTTCAAAGAAAAAACTGAAAATGAAGCCTAATTGTTGGTTACACATGTTTAAATTTATTTATTTAAGGGATCGTTTGATTTTGAAATGATTTTGTCCTAACTTTGGGGTGATGCTTTAAGGTCTTATCCGAACCTAGCTGTTTATGCTCGTTTGACAGGGTGTCCTACATGCGAATGCCCGAAAATAACTTATACAAATATGCCACAGAAAACTTCTCAACCATGTCACATTTGTCCCTTGGTATCTCAATAACTACTGATTTGCAGACGTTTGAATTTTGAGCCTATTTGACTATACCCCATTTGAATTTATTTTGTGCGAAATACTTTGCAATATTCATATATTCATGGGTGTACCGAGGGGCAGCTGCTGCCCCCCCTCACCGGACATGATAAACCTGCCTTGAGCAATTAAACCTTCTCATAAATTTGCGGTCTGGGAGGCAAAAAATTTTCTGAGTTGCCCACCTCTAGAACAATTTTTTTCCAAATTTGCCCCTCCCTAGACCAAAAGCTGGGTACGACCTTAGCAATAATTATATTATATTGGCATACCAGAAGGAGTCTTATATATAAAATTCTAAATATTTTAGTGTTTTGAAATGTTTTTCCTCGCATTTGGTAGTTATTCCAGAAGGGACCACACAATTAACTTATCGAAAACAAATACGTAAACAATCACCCTGTTTTGTACGAAAGTTTGTCCAGTTGAAGTATGTTTCAAATTTAATCACTCAACGAATATTAAGTTTTGTTTTCCATTTTTTAATATACAGTTTAGGCTGGACAATTAACCAAAGATCTAATATCATACATTCGTAATGACATTGTATGTGGTTCTTGGTATTTTCGAAAGTAATTTCTGAGGGTATTATTTGTTAATGGCCCCCGTTAAAAGCACCTTCAGGGAAAATTTACTTTATTTATCAGTAACGTGATTTCAACCGGAATTTCAAAAAGCGATTACCCTCACTGTCCCTGTGTGCTGAACAAAAAGCGATAAAGGTTTTTTTATTCATTTCGTGTTGATGTGTTTGTGTTTTACTCAGTGAAGAACTTTATTAAAGCCATAACCGGTTTTTGTTTTTGAATGAAATAGAAAAGCACTTATATTTCACATTCACATTCAGCAATTCGTTAATTATGATGGATTTGTTTCAATTCCATTTTGTAACGAAGTTTAACATTTGTATTTGTTGACTTGTTTACTTATGTACTCCCATTATACTAGTTATAGGTAAATAGAAGAAAGTGATCAATATGTTAAATTTAAAACTATCCTAATTGACAAATAATAAAAAAAAGAATTGCCTGAGCAATGAGAATTACTGATTATTTAACATCTAAAAAAAACATATTAACCGGTGCAACTAAAAATTTGAAAATAGTTAACAAAACATAAGATTATATAAAAAATGACACATTAAATGTTGTGAGGTACACACAAAGTAAAAAACAATAAAAGGTGAAAAGCTATTGAATGGCTTAAACAAAGAGAAAAATTGTAAGATTTATGCTTGGAAGAACATTTTAGTGACAGGATAGCAAGCATTTTTCAAAAATTACAAAATGAAAATCAAAAATTGCAAACCTATCGAAGACCATGTATAAGCTGAAATCTGAAAGGTCGATATTGAAACGAAATCGGTACTATATAGTATAGAACAAAAAGTTTCATTATGAAACAACTCACATTTGATGTTGGTTGTTCTTGGGTTATTTATAAAAGCTAACCATAATGAAAATACCGCACCGTGCTCTCTAAGAGACTGAAAGATAAAAGCTTAGGGAAAACTTGAAAGAATTTCTGGTCGAAGTTCGACGGTTGGTGCACCTGACCTACCCAGACGTAGGAATACACGAGATTTAAAGAGCCGTTTTACTAATGGCATTTGGGACACTTGCATCCAAAAAGACTCAATGACATAAGGAAATGGAAGTCTTCTTACTGAACTGATAATAACCGTCGGGTGTCGATAGTTTTAAAACAGATAGAGTTAAATCCAATTGAATGATTTTGCTAATTATAAAGTCACCCAACTACTTTATACACTCAGGCTTTGATCATTTACCAGTCATTCACTTTTATCCTGGATCTTCGAATATAAACTTAAACTGTTTTCTTAATGCTTAGTTCGTTTGTTAGCCGGGAGTTTTATCTCGACCTTAACTTGATTTGACCGTATCATTTCACCTCTCTACATCACCTTGTTACACCTATTACTAAAACAACGCAATCAAAACTATTATTTTCACGTCATGCCCAATATGTCAAGCAGAAAGCATAACCTTGGATTAGTTATTGATTTGTTTAATGAACTTTTGCTGTTAAAAACATCAGTTGTTAATAATATCCCGTAGCTTACCACGTAAAGTTTATACTAATTATAAAACACTACTCCAATATCAACAAAAGTATATTAGCATAACAGATCACTTTTAAAACATCAAAGGAAAATTAATACTTTGACGATCAGCAGATTCGACAAGGAAAACCATGTTCAATCCGTGCGATTATCTCGGTACTTCGGGTAGAAGGGCTAGAACAGCTCTGTCCATTCAAAGCTGACCTTAACAGCTTTTTGTACAAACGTGTTAGCATTGTTAATTCTTATGTAATATCATCAACCATAGCTATTATTTTTTAAATGGTTTTATTTAGCTTGCCCTGTTTGTTTATTTATTTGTGTCACATCTATTAATTAAAATTTCACCCCTGTCTTGTTGCCAGATTGATCTGATTTTTGGCGCACACATTTAGGTCTGATGACAATACAATTTAATACATTTTGTATCATTATAAATCCAAGATGGCTGTCAATACAAAATCTCAGATTACATATTCTTTAACAAATACCTTAATATGGGTGGGTATCAAATGAAAGGGTTAGAATACAAGAATAAAGTTCACTATGAAAACAAGAAAATCCAATAGGGCCGCCAACAAAATGGCGGATTAAGTATATATTTTTTCACACCCCTTCAATATGGGTATCAAATAGAAGAATTTTGATACAAGCATGGATCCCTCACCCAAGTCAACATTTTGTATCCTGTCGAGGACCGTGTGGCGGTAGAGTGGCTATTCACTCTAAAGCCATTCAATTTCCAGCAAAGTTCAATTAATGGGATGGGTGAAAGAAGGATGTTGCCCTTAATTTTGTCATGGGTTTTCACTGTCCACAAAATGCAAGGCAGCACTATAAACAACGCAGTTGTACTTACATTTAGGCTCGAAATTGTTTCAAGAAAGACAGGCAAACGTTGCTCTGTGTGGGGTAAAGTCTTTGGGAGGATTATGTCAAATAGAAGAGATAGCTTTATAGAACTCAAAAATGTAGACTGACCTGATAAACATAGAATAAATGCCAAAGCATTCACACCCACCAACACCCAACCAATCACCATACAGCCCCTTCATCATGTGACATCCTCTCCTAATCCACTGACAACTCTAAATAAACGAAGCATATTCACACTCAGTTTAGTATTCTAGTGACACTTGGGAAGTATGCAGATTGAGACGCCAAGTTCCATCTAGACCTGTACCTTTAAATCAGTCCTTTAGTGAGACTTGGGGGTAGGCAGGTTGAGAACCCATTTACGTTATCTTGTTTTTGGTTTTGTCTCTTGATATTGGCTCTAAAGGGAGGGTGAGGTGGTCTCAGCTAGCGTGACGGGATTATACCAGGGAGGACGGGGGCTCGAACAAAATCTGACGATCGCAGTATAAACATTTCTAATTTAATTTTTCTCTAGTCTGTTTTGCGTAATTTTTTCTGTTTCGGCCGTTTAATCTTTGTAAATATATGAATATATCAGTCACAATATCTTATTATTTGGTATATTTACTTAAGCCGGTCACAATAGGTTGTCTGAACATCCAATATCATAGAAAAAAGAGCGTCTACGGATTCTGCGCTCTCTATTCAATAGCAAATGAAACTAAGACTTGACAGGGCCGATGATAAAATAAAGTTGCATATAAAACAGGGTTATTATAGACACATAATTTGTTGTATACAATAGAACCTGGTTAATTCGAATTTCAATGGAAATGCTAAAAATTTTTGGAATAAATGAGTTAGCGTGGAGAGTTTTTCTAAATATACAAAGGTTTGTACTACTACAATTATATTTGACAAAAGCACATATTTGAAAGGTTCTATTATATTTATTTTAATATATTTATCTCATTCGCCACTTAGTAGTCAACAAAAACTTGACTCTTTTAATTTCTTAATTTTGTACTCGTTATTACATATACTACTCATTTTAATTTAACATTTCTTTAGATTTAACACTTATGATTTTCTAAAAAAAATATGTTTGTGGCAATTGAGTTATATCAAAAGTTATTTAACACAAACAAAAATGGTATCCCAAAAAAAGCAATTAAAGATTTAATACCCAAAACGGAATAAAAAGATAAAACACCTTATCTTTTATTCCTTATTGAACGGAAGATCTGTTATGCTTATTGAAGATGAAAGCAGATGCAGATGATTATATTAATATTTGGGAAATATTAGTATTATTGTAAATGTATCATATACCGAGGGGGGAGATAAAACACCTTATCTTTTATTCCTTATTTAACGGAAGATCTGTTATGCTTATTGAAGATGAAAGCAGATGCAGATGATTATATTAATATTTGAGTAATATTAGTATTATTGTAAATGTATCAAATACCGAGGGGGGGGGGTTCTAGCTAGTGTAATGTAATATGTATAGGGGGTCCGAAAAGGTAAAACGTATTTTATTTAAGACCCCTAAGGAACCGCTCATAGACATAGATTGCTTCCAGTTCTTATTTTGTTTATGTTGGTGAGTATCCATAGTGGGAAATTAAGGAACCTAACAATCATGTAAAAATTGACATTCTGGCAAAAAATAAAAAATTTCATTACTAAGTAAATACTCTGCATCAAGAGTAAGTAAGTGCCTTGTTGTTTAGCAGTGTACTTAACAAAGATAAATTTTAATTCATTTTTCAACTGTATGAGTACTCTTTCCAATGACGAACGTTATTATAGCTATAAATGGCTTTTGTTTCTGAATGGAATAGGAATGCACTTACATTTCATATTTCACATTCAAGCGTTCGTCAATTATGATGTACCCGTTTCATTTCCTCTCCTTTCAATTATGCAACGAGAGTCAACATTTGTGTTTGTCGACATGTACGTATATTCTCTTCGTACTTTGAAATGCATTGCCATCTAAATTCAAATTGCTGTATACGAAATTCGGACTTATTATTCAGTTATTGTATCACGATGCTAAATTCAAATTGCTTGCGAGTATAACGAAATGTCGGTGCGAAAACGATTTATTATTCAGTTATCGACAACTTCGCACGAGTTGCACATACTAATTACGTATGGTTAGAGTACACGAACTCGGGTCTGACCCGGCGGGGGGTCATTGTATAGGATCAATTTAATCCTGAGCAATAGAGAACGTGATATTAACTAGAACTTATCACTTTCATCAGTAGTGTATGTTTGTTTGTGCACTTGCGAGTAAGGCGAGCAGAATAAGCTCTAAGTATAATTTTTATTCTTATAAGTGCGAGCAATGATGTCCAAAAAAGATATACAGTGGTCTATCCTGATGCTACAATGTTCACTTTGCTGATAAATTGTGATAAAACTGATGGAAGGTTGTATTTGTCGTTTTTTTTAGGGATGTTTAATATGAGGTGTCTCATAACTGGCGTCTTATGAGTCTTATGAATGACTTCTATTTTATTCTTAATAATTTGCCTGTTATGCAGGTAATTTATTGTAAGGCAAATCGGACATTGCGACACAACAAATATGAGAATTTTTTTTTGATGTTGCACACCATAAAGCATTATTTCAATACATTAAAAGGATTATGTGATTAAATGAACGTTGGTATTAACAAATCAAACAAAATGCATTTACTAGAATTTATCTGATTATTAAGAATGATTAATATTCCTGGAAAACGTTAAGCCTGGTTCTATTTTTAGATTTCTTAATATGAAAATTTTATGCTATAGGCTTTGACAATGCAATTTTTTTGTATAGTCAAGTTTTGGAACAGGATGAGCTGAATCCAGTATGATTAGAAAACGTAGAGTCACCTTTTTGATTTTTAAAAGAGAGAAAATGTTCACTATTACCTGCAATAAAATTTCTTGAAGTCATTCCCACATAAACCATATTCCAATCGGGACAGATTAGCTTATAAACTCCAGGTTTGCTTTGCCGTTAAAATGATGTTTGAAAGTTTATTCTCAGATTTGAAGCTAAGTTTAAAATTATGAAATTTTAATAAGTCAGCCTTTCTATCATTAAAATTTCCTTACTATATTAGTGAGATATATCTGAATTTACAAAGATATAAAGACTTTGATATTCTCACTTTTTATCTTTACGAAAAAATAAGTTATTCATTATACTAGTTTGAATACTATTATGTGTGGCTATAAAGCGGATATTTAATGCATGAGTGAGATTAGTGTTTAATAAGGGAATAGAAAAAATAGTTTGATATGCAGCTGGTTCATGGTGTAATGGACTGGCTGATGAGCAATGGAGAGTAGTGTATATTTGATATTAAATTGTAAATTATTGATAAAATTTAAAAATGATTGCCATTATAAACTTGTGATTGTAAAATAAGCCAAAATATTATTATTATGTTTTCTTGGGAATAACACTTAAGCTGTACATTGAAAGAAAAAACAAACATTTCAATACACAGTTTTTTATTTCAATTGTGGTGTTATTCCCAAGAAAACATAAAAATCATCAAGAATATGCCACAAATAACATTTAGAAAGACAAGCCAAAATATCATCCGCAGATCTGTACCAATAAACCACGTTTTCCAGCTTAATGAACTATTTAGTTGTAATAGATGTAGTTTGTTTGATTTGTTAATACCATAATTGCTAGTTAATGTTTATTAAATCACATAATCCCTTTAATGTATTCAAATAAGTTTGCTTGTATCTTGTCGGTTATTCATTACCTTATGTTGCGTCGTTTGAAAATGATACCAGTCTGTGTCGAAACTATAGTCACGTTTTAAACGTTCAAGTTAGTGATAAAGAAACAAAGTAAATACTATGATTGTAGAAAAACGAATTACTTTCTTTTATAAAACTAATTTATTTATTTATTAATTAAATAAGCATAAAAACCGTGACTAGTTTCGACAACACTAAGTCATTTTCAAATGGAAACAAAATCATGAATGACGACAAAACATTTTGAAACAGACTGGAGGGTCTTATCTACAATAGTAGGTATATGTTGAATTCTCGGAAGGATTACACAAATATCCGATTTTTGTGTACAAGAAAATTGAAATAGAAAAATGTGGTAAACCCATTAAAAATATTTGAATATATCACTTTTGATTATTGGTTACTTAAAGATTTCAAATATTGTAACTCTACCTACTACGTTAAGTAGTAAATTATTATAGCTTTTGTAAATTTCTATATTTCCAAGTGTTTCAATAAATGGCTTAAAATTGTTATAGTGAATGATATCTGTTTCTTGTCATACCAAGGTAAAAGCTATTGCACTCTGAACATTTTAGTTTAAATACTCCAGATTTCGAGAACTTATCAGTTATTTTATCTTTGGCGTTAAAGATATGGTTTGACAATTTGGATTGGGACCTAAAACTAACTTTAATATTATGCTTTGACAAAAGTTTCCCTATTCTCTCACTTGTGGTTCCAAAATAAGTAAGGCTAACGTATTTGAATTAAAAATTGCTATCTTTGATTTTTGAGTTGATTAAATTTTGAATAATTTGATTGTCTTTTCGGGAAATAAGTTTATTAATTAACTTGTGGACATAACCATTATTAATGGCAATGCTCTTGATGATATCCAGCTCATTCGGTTTTGGAAAGAGGAAATGTAAGAAATCTAAGTATCATCGATTTGTATGCATGCTGCTAGTTTTTGTGAGTGTGGCCTAAAAGATGAATTTGGGATAGTAGTATCTGTGAATGTTGGTTTTCTGAATACATCGAACATGATTTAATTATGTTTATTGGTGAGGGTAAGGTCTAGATAATGGATAGATGAGTTACTTTCCGTTTCCACAGTAAACTTGATATTAGGATGTACACTATTAAGGAATGATAGGAAAGTGTTAAGTTGTCTCTTTGTTCCTGTAAAGTAAGCTAAAATGTCGTCGACATACCTATACCAGAATAAAATATGTTTTTTGCTAAGCTCAGGGGACATTATGGTTTTTTCTAAATGAGACATGAAAATATCAGCGAGTAATCGGGTAAGGGGTGAACCCATTGCCAAACCTGATTTTTGCTCATACAATTTATTATTGAATGTACAATAATTTTGACTGAGGCACAATTCAAGGGCTTTTTTCATGTCTATTTGTACTATGGGGTTGAGTCTGGAGTGATTAAGGATGCCCGATATTAAGAATAGACATTCTTTGAGCGGGATACTTGGAAACATGTTCGATACGTCAAATAATACTAGAATACTATTCCCAGTGATATTTTGTTTTTGAATTGATTTTGTAAGTGTAGAATTACTTATAGCAAAACTGTGGTTAAATTAGTCAAAAGTTTAGACGTTTAACTAATTTTATGTTTATTGAATAAATAAATAAATAAATTAGTGATATAAAACAAAGTAATTCGTTTTTCTACAATCATTATGATAGCATACCACAAAGTAATGGCTTCCATCATCAAGTAAAGTAAATAGTTTTTGTTTGTTCATCATGTCTGACTATCACAAACGACTTCCAAAACTGAAGTATTGAATAAATAACCAAAAAAGACAATTAAGTGATGTGTTACCAGATTTACCTCATTCAAAAAAAAAAAAACTAAAACGCTAAATTTTTACACCATGTTATTCTAAAATACAAACACTCCTGAGGCTCAAAATAATACAAAGTCAACACAGTATGCTTTTACTTCATGTTACAGGTTTGAGATAGCAATAAAATATTTTTCAAATCTATGTAAACTGTTTTCCGTTAAAAGAATAATTAACTGAACTTTCTTTAGCATTGTATAAACAACAATTTCAACAATGGAATTAATCAAAAAAACCATTAGTGTATAGCTTATTTTACATCCCAAAATTAATAAAGGCAAAGCAAACCTGCGACGTACTTAATATGAAAAAAATGTGAAGTATTCAATCATTAAATATATTTCACCTAAAAGAAAATTATAACTAAGCCATCTAATATTTCTCCAACACTTTTTTTCATTTGATTTAAAAAAGTCATTAAGCTTCACCAAAACTTGATCTCCTTTGCGGTGGAATGATGATCCCTTTAATATTGAATATCGATACTGAAAATAAAATTTATCGCTATCCCACGCATCGGATTAGTTCCCGACGTGCAAGAAAATAACGGCACATATTCTTTTTCATGTCAATAATACAGACCCGTATGAGTTCGCATTAACGTTTTTACTTTGAATAATGATATATATTTTTTGTTTTCTGAATGATATTTGTGGCATATTTTTCAATGTTTAATTACTTCTTGGGAAATAACAACACAAGTCACGAGAAATTGTGTTTCGGGGTCTAGGTCAGACCCCATTGTCAATGATTAAGAAACTATGAATAAAAAAGGCACAATTCTAAAATGTAAAATTAAAATGATTGACAATATCTATTATTATTATTATTTTTAGATATTGTCAATCATTTGAATTTTACATTTAATAATTGTGCCTTTTTTATTTATAGCTTCTTAATCATTGACAACGGGGGTCTGACCTATTTTTCGTGGTGTTATTTCCCAAGAATTACTTAAACAATGATATCATTCTTGACAATAATATGTATTTAGTTCAGATTTATAATAATGATACAAAATTTTACTGTGAATGATGATTGTCGAGAGCGAAAAGGTAATTTATTATTGAAATAAAAAACAATTATAATATAACACGATTTTAAGACGTTTAAAAAATGTAAATGCTCCTAACATATATATATTCCCATACAGATTGTCCTGAATATTTCTAATTGTAAATTTTATTAACTATGGAAATACTTTTTTAAGATTTAAAACAAAATAATTATAGCCCGTGCATTAGTGTGTGTCAAATTATAAGTTGCATTGACATAAAATAGTGACATAGATAAACTATTCATCCAGCAACTGCGCTCCGCGGTTTTCTGTCTAAATCTTACATGTGTAGCAATTAGAAATATTGAGGACAACCTGTGTTGCGTTCCCGCAATTTGTCTAGTGTATTGTGTAAATTTGATTGAATTACTTCATTGATTTTTAAACTTCTGCACCTTTTCCAAAACCTTTCGTTGCGCTAATGCTAATATTAAGTGTTTTTTTAAATTTAAATAATGACAGTATTCGTGAGTAGTGTTGTGACCACCGTCCAGGTCGATAACTTACTCTTATTTGATTCCGTCTTAAGACGGCCGCTTTTTGTTGTTATTGTGTTGCGATTTCGCGAGTTATAGTTCCGGTCGTAACAACCGCCAAACCGCTTTCATTTTGCTTCTTTTGTGTTTACAAAAGCGCATCATTTGTTAGTTAAACCCGTATTTTTTGTTTGCTCAATCAATGAACATTACGTCGCTATTTTTTGTGTAACGTGTCGTCCAGACGAAGATCTAAAACAGTCCCTCTGGGGCGGGGCTGGCCTCTGAAAGAAGAACAAGAAAACACCACCTGCAGAGCTTCGACGTAAAAGGTAAGAGAGAACTTTTATTTGGTGATTTAATTTAGGCGACGGCACGTGTTTTATTGATTGTTCCGCTAAAGGTCCTTCGTCAATTACATACTTGCATTGAACCAGCATTGAACTAAAACCGCAATACCTAATTCATACATTTTTTTAGATATTAATATGTAATGTGCCATCGAAGACATTACAACCTGTAGGTAGATGTTATAAGTTTTTACGGAACAAGGAGAAATTTAGTATTCCATACTTTTTAGTCAATTTTAAAAACGTGTTATATTATTTTTCACTTAAATACTTATTTATTGTTTTGCCCTAAGTGCGAAACTTAGCATTCGATTTTAAAAATCGTATGTATTGTTTGCGTTGGATGACTGATTCCTTTGAAAGTAGTAGAAGTTATTACTAATGTAACTAATGTACTAACTTGACCACACAATGCATGGCACTAGCACTCACTTAGATATGGATAGCGATCAAAAGGTTATAGCTCTGTGGGAGCCCTCACCGGGTTGCAGTATTGACTAATAATAAAATTATTATTATTATATTCCTTGATTAAATTATTTTATTCTCTTTATTCCTTCTTCACTTCCCATTGTTGACTGCTCTCAAACAAATGTGAGTTTCGGCTTAAATAATATATTTTCGTTTGCTAAACTCTATAAACAGATTGGTGTACTCTCTATTAGTTTTTTTAAATTATTTATTTGAATGCTTCGTAGAGTCAAAAATAGGACAATTATTATGTTTAAATGCGGAAATCCCGCACTGGTTTAATTTAATGTCCAAAATTAAATACTCAATATTATGTAGTGCATAGTAATCTGATAAATAACACTATGTAAGCGCAGTATCCAGCGAATAATTTCAAATGCATTATTTTGATATCCATAAGATATAATCCAATGATCTTCCTACAAAACTTTTGAATGCGTGTCGCTGTTTATATTGGGAAACCAACATACATATCAGAACACCTGGTTAATAAATGTTATTAAAATGACTTTAAATAAATGTGGTTAAGATGTTTACAACTTTGGGTGACTTGCAAGCATTTTTGGCAAATACTTGGCCAACTTGGATCAATCAAGATATTGCTTACTGAGGTGTTTTTGATATACTAAAACATCTTGTTGGATAATATTTTTAGTTACACTGATCAACTCATTTTTTTGAATATATCAGTGTAACTAAAAATATAAATATATGCAGGGTGTAAATAAATAAGTGCGAACGATTTCAAGAGTTATTTATGACGAACAGTTTCTATGAACATATATCCGCTTCGTTGCCGATGTAGAAGGTGATAAAATTTTCAGATTTTTCTGTTTTTTTTTCTGATTACTAAAGTCATCAAGATATTTAGTTCAATTTTGGAACATTAATTCATCTATGAAATCTTCATAATAACATCACAGAAATGGTCATGAAAAACTACAGGGTAGTACTTTTTCGGGGTCATTTGTTTTTTCTGCCCCTAAACTTTTTTTAGTATGCTCCTGGTAATTGTAAATTGTAAATCTTATGAATTTGCAATCTTTTTTATTTCTTGTGTGTTTTTCGTATCTGCCACTGTTTTTGAGATTAATTTCATGTGTACAACAAATAATCCTTCTGTGATGTAATATGCTAGTTTTATTTTGAAATCATTAAAAAAAACAAGTTTACCTAACTAACGAAGTGATCATATTAAGTGCTCAAAATGCCCACCTTCAACCATTACATAGGAGTCCAGACGTCGACACATAGATCTGCGAATTCGATTGAAAATCCCAGAAGAATCTTAAATAACTCTACAAGAAACAATAATGCCGTTTCTTAAGTCTTCTATGTCTTGAACATAAGCCTATAACTATAAGCCAACATTTTTAAATGACCACAAGTTGAAAAGTCTATCGGATTTAAGTGAACGAGCTGGCCAAAAATTGAGGTCTACCTCGACTTATCGAGCAACCTGGATATGTTTCATTAAAATATTGACGTGCTCGTCATACTAAAATAGGCAGGGGCGCCATTGGGCATAAACCACATTTCTGCTCTGACTCCTAAAGGAATCGGATCAAGTAGAACTGGCAGCTCTTCGCTTAGAAACTGAGTGTATGTATCTCCGTTTAATGTAGGTGGAAGGAAATGTGGGCAATTATGATCTCTAATAGTTCTAGACGTTTAAAGAAAATGGTTTCTGGTGGTGAGCTTCAACGATAGTATGAGGATCTTCTTCCGCTTGTATGTGGTTGAGATGGTTATTAACAATAGCTTCCCTTGAAAAACATGCTTCATTCGTGAATAAAATATGCTAAAGAAATTCTGGGTGTTGTCTAATCATGTCTAGCATCCAAAATGAATACGCTAGAGGGTCTGATAAGGGGCTACAGGTTGAGGATACATTGTAGCATATTTTCTCGACGCTTCTAAGGAATTATCATTAGAGAGATCGTAGACAAAATTCACACACGCACAACTATCACTGTATGTGAGTAAAAATCAACGTGAATAAATGAACAATAATTAAGTTAGAGTTGTCAATAAGAGGAATTTATATGACAGCCAACTACTATAAAAATAAATAACAGAAGGATTGTTTGTTCCTACGGTACACATTTTTTACACAGAAACAGTGACAGGTACGAAAAAAAAGCAAGAAAAAAAAAGATTGCAAATTCAAAAGAGAATCATTTACAATTTTTGTTGATTGCTAGGGACGTACTGAAAAATGTTGTAGGCCCAGAAAAAACACGTGACCTCAGAAAAAGCACAACCTGTAGATTTTCATTACCGTTTCTGTCAGCTTATTATGAAGACTTCAGAGAGGCAGTAATGCTCCAAAATTGAACTAAATATCTCAAAGACTGAAGCAGTAGTAAGAAAAGACATGAAGATAATCGGAAAATTTCAACGTCTTGTACATGGGTAATGAAGAAAATTACTCGAGGAAGCACATCTTGAAATCTTTTGCACTTATTCATTTACACCCTGTATATAATAAAAAGTTCTAGAAAAAGAGAAAACATCAAACTCAAAATTCGAGCGATGTCTCTTCTAGGATTTGTGAAAACTACGGGAAATCCAGGACACTGACACAGACTTTGTGTCGGTTTGGAAATTTGGACAAACTTCGTCCTCTCCTTTGTAGAATCATTTCATGAACTACTAAATATCAAATTAGATAAATTTATCTAACTGTATATAATATATGTAAAATACATATAACAAACAATACATTATAGTATATTAGAAATATCGTAATAAATAACGGCTTAAAACATTAAATAATGTCAGGTACGGTCAATCCTCGGATATGGGATTTAAAATATACAAATAAACAATATTTTCATTATCATAATTAGCCCAAGGTCAGGAAGTTTAGTATTATTATGTGGAGGATACTATGAGCAGGATATGACAATGGGGTCTGAAGATCAACTTCCAAAAAAGCAAAATGTATGTGCATCAGAGGGCTTGCAGAATAAGATGGCCAACAGATGAAAATCATGAAAATGATTCAATGTTTTTAAATACTTGGGAACAGAAATAAATTCTGCTGGCACCTGAGAGAAAGAAATCTCAACAAGGATAGAAATGGGGAGCTTCAACGGTTGCATTTGACAATTGTCAGTAGTATAAATGAGTAAAAATGAGTTATAATGGTATAAATGAGTATAAATAAGTTATAAAGGTTGACTAATTAGTCAACCATTATAAATTATTAGTCTATCAGTTTTTGAACCATCCCTTATAACGATAATTGTACTCTAGTAAATATTTCAACCACCCTTTATGTATATGCATCTGCTTAGGGACCACCAAATACAACATTTTTAAACTAAATACTAAACTATAACTCTGTTTATTGACTACGCAATATAATCATTTTTCTGATATCTTTCAAAACACCCTGGAAAGTATAATTTGTCTCCACCTTTTATTTCAAACACCCCTTGTATGCAACTTTTTCTAACATTGTGTTAATCAAACTATATAATTATAATTTTACTTCGCGCCATGTTTTAGATATTGCATGTTCTATCGTACAAAATTTTTCGAACATTTTTTTTATCTATAACTATTCCTCCCTCTATTTCAAATACCTTGTATTTGCAAATACTTATCGGCCAACTAGTATAACATTCTTTGACCCACTATAATAAAAGGCGATCAATTTCCAATATATTTCACCAACATTGCAGCTGCTTATGAGGCACCGTATATAACAATATTGTTCAAATTTTTTGTATCACCTTGTATGTGTATCTCTACTTCAACCTGTATTACAACCCAATATACCGTCTTCTAAATACTTTACTATACATCTAGTATTTTACAATTCTACTCCACCCTATATTTCAACCATCCTGTATATGATACAGCTGTAGATCATAACATTTCTTTGTAATATTTTCTAAACCCACCTGTATAACTGTAATTATACTCCGCGACACATTTCAACCATTTTATATAAGCAACTACTTGTGGATATTAAACCAATTTTTAATCACCCTATAAACTATAATTCCACTCCATTTTATATTTCAACAACACTGTATAAACAAACTGCTTCCAATACTTTTTCCACCCGTTTCATAACTATAACTCAAGAAAATAATTCAAATATCCTAAATACTTACATTAGACATTTTTTAAAGATTTTTTTATGTATAAATATAATTCTTTCTAGCATTCTTTCAATTACATTTTATATGCAACTATTTATGAGCCAAAGATTATAACATTTTGTAATCCACCCGGCATAAATATCCACCCTTTTTTGAACTGCATGGTATATGCAATAACTTATGGCCCACTCAGTTCAACTCTTTTCAAGTACTTCGTATAACTAATTTGACTCCTCTCTTATTCCAACCACATTGTATATATGCTGTTGCTTTAGGTCCATCTAATATCACTTTTTTAAAAGATTTTTTAAATCCATGTAATTCTACTCCGCTCTAAGTTTTCTATATATGGAACACCCTGTAAAATGTCACTTCATATATCAGTTAATGTTTTTAGGGTTCCGTATATACGGATACCCTTATAATATCACTCCCGATTTCTGCCTCTGTCACATCACAGCAATTTTCTCCTAAACTACTGGACGGAAGAGGTTGAAATTTGGTATCAATGTATAGTTTGGTGACCCGATCAGGAGTACATATCATAAAAGAAAAAAAATTGATTTTAGGGGTACTTCTGGGGGGAAAAACTAAAAAAATTGACCGTTTCCCCTTGATCTCCGAAACTACTGAGCCTAAAATTAAAAAAAAATAGGAAATATAGAACGTTGCCCGAACTTTACAGGAAAAATAAGGAGAAATCATTAATATTAATTTTGGAAGGCAAATTATAGAATTAAATAAAAATTTAAAAACAAAAAAAAATTCAAACGCATCATGTAATATATCAAAGTCTCATTCTGGGGAACACAAATATATTTTTTCATATTTAAAAAAATATATTTAAAAAGATATTAACGAAAATATACCAAAATTTACCCATTCCCCTTCTATCTCCGAAACTATAAAACGTAAAGTTTTGAAAAAAATTAGACGTATAGGTTCTGACCTGAAGTTTACTGGAAAAATCAGGAGAAACCTCTACTTTTAATTTTGGGGGGCAAATTAGAGAATTAAATGGAAAATATAAAATTAAAATTGTTTCTGACCCATCATGTTATATATCAAATGAAAGGGCTCATTACTACGAAAACAAATATTTTTTTAAAATAAATAAATTAAAAGATATTAACAAAAATATAAAAAAATTACCCCCCCTATCTCCGAAACCATAAATAAAATTAAAATTGTCTCTAACCCATCATGTTATATATCAAATGAAAGGGCTTATTATGACAAAAACAAATATATTTTTTTCATATTTTTAAAATAAATAAATTAAAAGATATTAACAAAAATATAAAAAAAATTACTCATCCCCCCCCTATCTCCGAAACCATAAGCTGGAAAATTTTGAAAAAAAATGGAGGTATAGCCCCTCACCTGAACTTTACTGGAAAATAAGGAAAAACCCGTAATATTCATTTTGGGGGGCAAATTATAGAATTAAATGAAAAATATAAAATTAAAATTGTTTTCTAACCCATCATGTTATATATCAAATGAAAGGGCTCATGATGAAGAAACCAAATTTATTTTTCTTATATTTTTAAAATAAATTAATTAAAAGATATTAATAAAAATATAAAAAAATTACCAATTCCCCTCCTTTATCTCCGAAACCATAAGCTGAAAAATTTTGAAAAAAATGAAAGTATAGCCCCTCACCTGAACTTTACTGGAAAAATAAGGAGAAACCCCTAATATTCATTTTGGGGGGCAAATTATAGGAGTAAATGGAAAATAAAAAATTATAATTGTTTCTAATGGGTCATGTAATATATGAAATCACAGGGCTAATTATGACGAATACAAATATATTTTTTTAATCTTTTTAAAATTAATATTTTAAAATATATTTAAAAAATATTTAAAAAAAAATAACCCATTCCCCCCGTTATTCCCCAAACTATAAGACCTTTATTTTTTTGTTTATAGGAAAAATAATAAAAAATCCCTAATTCTATTATTGTCCCCCAAATAATAGAATTAAACGGAAAATCAATTATTAGAAAACCCATATAGTAATTTTAGGGACAAATTATACAATTAAATGGAAACTAAAGATTCAATTCTCAAACGCATCATGTAATATATCAGATAAAAGGCTCATTATGTGAATTACAAATATATCATATTTTTAAATCATTTGTTTAAAAGATATTAACAAACATATTAAACATCGACTTAATTCCCACTTTGGAAACTTTTGTATTTTTTGTATTTTTTAATAATTTGAATAACAGATCTAATAATTTATCATTTACAACTTGACCCTTTATCTTCCAATCTACAGAGCCTCAAAACTCAGAGAGTAGTTTATAAAAGACTTCTCTGAAAGTTTATTAGTAAAATAAAACTCTAATGTTAATTTTTGGGGGCCAAATTAGAAAATTAAATACATATGTATTCTGATAAAAATCAGCGAATCCTGAAGCAGATAAAATAAAAAGTCTATGTGTGGAAAATCAAAGTGTATATTTTTTGTAAATTTAAAACGCTTCCTTTAAAAGATATAAGGGTAAGTATAGGAAAATGCACTCATTCCCTGCTTGTCTGAAACTGGAATATTAGAATCTTGAAGGTGGTACGGAACCCTAAGTTGCGAGTCCAACTCGCACTTGACCAAATTATTTAAATCGAAACATGCTACATTGGCATATTCCGAATTTTGAACGAAACCTAAGCTGATGCAAGTATCTAATCTTTGGTGAGTGCGCTGAGTAATTGTGTACAACACAACATGACAGAAGTGTTTTCGCTATACTTACCGTTTCTGTCAATGTAGGGAGATAAAATGTATACCAGATTTTAAGTCAAACTATAGGCTTTGCAAAAAAAGATTCGGCAAAATCAGTTGAGTAGTTCTTCCGTTATGCCCGAACAAACAAACAAACAAACTAACTAACAAACAAACAAACAAACAAACAAACAGACAAATTTACAATTTTATAATAGTATAGGTAAAGAAATATCAGTAAAATAATTAGCTAATTGAATAAATCATTTTAATATTAATTATAAGGCTTTGTTGAGAAATGGTTTTGAATCTGCCAAGTACCACTTTAGAGCAATTTTTAATAAAACTAGAGAAAATGAAAATAAATCTTATTACCAATTAATAGAGCACCATTTATAAACGAAACTGTATAATAAACCTAAGTAAAAGATTCTAAATCTAGTATTACTTTATTCCCAAGTCAAAAAATTGTGTTTTTTTAAACAGAGATTATACTCAAATAATGTTTTTATTTATCTGTGACCACAACATTTTTACTATTATTTGTGAAGTAAATTATTATGCGGTTTTTGAAAAACGCAATAATACTGTATAAAGTATATATGAATAAACCTTAGCCCCGATTAAATAGATGACAGTATTAAATTTTAAGAACAATAAGAACACGTTGTTAATTTTGGTTATGCAGAAAATTCTTTTATGGTACATGAACCCTAGGTAGCGTCTATAAGATTTTATTTTCAGAGTTAAAATGACTCTTTAATATAGCTGCTCCAGCTTCGGTGCTATATATTTCGATTATCAAGTATTGCATACTTTTTACTCACAATTTCACGCTTATATCAATTTCGTATGCAGCCGGCTGATTTATTCAAAATTTTCCCGCTTGGCATGTTGTATGATGTCGCCTACTTGTCGCCTTGGATAACTCAATATTCAATGTCGATTTTTCGCATGGTATAGATTCTGGAGGTGCACCACACTGCAGCCTCGGAGGTTAACGAGAAATGAGGAATCCCAATAGCGGGAATTCCTAATCCAACTGGAGTGCTTGATATGCACGGAAACGTGACTAACAATAAGTGTGAATTCTTGTAGGTCAGTGGAACAGGATGCTCTTTGCCACACCGTTCAGTTTGATGTTAGGGAGATTAGGTTGTTCCCACGAGTAATATTATATTAAAGCCTTTTGGAGTACAAGAACAAAAGTTTGCTGGTCCGGTTTCAGTTAACTAAAATGGGGGATTTTAATTACGAGTGCGACGGTGTTGAATGAACTACAAGAAGTATTTATGCAACTTAAACTTAAAGCGTTCTTTTGTTGTTAATATAAAATGTGAAAGAGATTTGGCATGGTTCGGCATGATGAAGAAGTAAATAAAGTTAAAATTTATTGTTATTATTTATCATAAAATATAATTAAATATTCATTGGGGAGATATCAGTTGACAGGATTTAACATGGGGGATGGAAATTTGTTGTATACAATAGAGCCTGGTTAACTGGAATTTCGAATAAACGAACGTTTACTATTCAGTTTGCGTTAGCATTTCTTAGATATTAACAGCATTTGTGAGAAGTGAGTTATGTAATATTTAAACAAAAAATATTATTCAGAAAGAAACAATTAAAAAACTCATGCAACCAGATCGTTGTTATAGATTTTTTATTTAAATTTTGTTATAAAATATTTGAAATTTACAGAGAAAGTGTAACGCAGCGTGACGAAGGTAGAGTAGGATACCGCCTGAAGCAATAAATACCATCTGGTACATAATCTCACAACTAACTTATGCAGTCGATGGCATATTCTTAACTTCACAATAAAGCTATATGTATGTATTATATAAGTTCTATTATCAATTTTCACATCTTCATTAAATCCTACGCCTACCTGTTCGTATTAGTTTGTCAATTACCTCAATGCTGTTGTCACTTTTTGGAATAGGTTATGCCTTTCAGGTTTTTGATAATATTGTTTTATCTTTCATTAGAGCATTGCTTGCATTTTAAAATCCCTAGGATGCTATTGAGAGATATATGTTGTCCACATTTGGTAATGTCGTCTTCATAAGTATTTTATTCAGTGACATTTTAGGGGCTTTACTCGGTAGTTGACTCACTAGGCTGAAGGCCTCGGTCGTGAATTACATTTTATGTGACAATTCTTCTCTTCTCTTCTTCTCTTCTCTTACAGTGTCTAGCTATCTTCTCCGAGGTCGTCGTTTTTTTTTCGCTCCTATAGGTTGGATGCCAAAAATAATCAAAAACAGTATGATTATTTTTGGCATCCTGTTTCCCGTCAGTCGCTCTACCTGTGCTGGTCATCTAAGTCTCTGGGCTCTTACAAAATTGCTTTAATACCCGCATCCTCTCTTCCATTTTTTTCGACTTTGACCCCGAAATATGTAAAATCTCTCATCCTCTTGAATCTATATGTTTGTAAAACTCCTGTTTCTACCCTTAATTTTGACTCTCTCCATTACCATATATGTTGTTTTCTCTTAATTTATTTCTAGACCAAATTTCTTCGCCTCTGTCCCTATTCTTTCCATCACCTTTAATAATTCGTCCTAATTTTTTGCAATTATTGTTACGTCATCTGCAAAGGCTAGGCATTGATGCTCATTCTTGAATATTGTTTTTTCTGTTTTAACCTTATTTCTTCTTATAATTATTTCAAGTATCAAGTTGATTAGAGTTGATGAGTCTCTGCTACACTTCAAAAGTATATACTTTAGGACCTTCCATGCTACCTCGTTTATAGTCTGTCCTAGTGTCATTTGCGTGAAGTTGATTATCTTCCTTGGTATTTTCGCGTCATCAATCTGTTTTCTGCTGATTTGATGGTAAGCCTGTGTAAAATCCTTAAATAGGACGTACAGTGCGTTTTTGTAATCTTAGCAGCTATTTTGTAGTTCTTTCGCCCTATTTTTAGGGCATGTAAATTGCTTATTAAATAAACTTTAAACAAAAGAAACTGCCATTACTAAACAAAACTTTCGCAAATTTTTTGGTTACAAGATTAAGCCCTAAGATTTCCCTATGGGAATACTGCCAGTTATCCATGATATCAGTATTTTTTGCGTTTATGGAGAAAACGTACATACAATTATTGATAGAGAGTCATCGGGAAAACGCCAAGGAAATGATTTATGATTTATGTAACCAGCTTCTCTATATGGGTACATTTTATTTAAGTTTATAATAATTGTTTTTACAATTTTTTATTTGATTGCATAAAGCCAACATTTGTATTCCTGTCTGCTTGTTGGATCTTCAATAAATGCTTTGTGAAGTTCTTTTGAATCTGAATCAAAAAATGTTAAAACTTTTTATCAAAACAGTGAAGTACTAGAAAATACGTTGTATTTTATTCTTAGTTATTTTACCGTGATTCATGTCATTGTAATGAATGTAATTTTTAGGAATTGTAATCTTTTCAAGTAAATGTGTAAATGCAGTTTACAAATTTCCACTAATATAATGCTATCAAATAGTGTGCTAAGACAATTGTTTGTTGTTTGATCCATCAACTCATAGGCGATGGCAACCAGTTTTAATACTGTGGGTAAATATGCAGTAATTTGGTGTGAAATGTTCTGGTTGGTAGGTACTATAAGTAAATTATTCTAATATAATCGTCAGAATAGGACATCTTATTTTATATGTAGATACGCAATGTTTCAAGACATTTTTCTACAACTGTAATATAATTAAAAGAAGGTCTTTTAATAAATAACATCTATATTTATATCAATTTAAAAACTCATTATCATTATTTACATAGATAGAATGCTACTAATTCAATTATTATAAGTACTTTCATTTCATCACAATTCATGTAAATACAATGATCATTTCATATAATAAGAGGTATAACAAAATTTGAAAAATATTTTTGGATATACCAACTTACCGGTACAAGAAATCTTCTGACTTCAGCAAGAGCATAAGCGATTCTGGCATGTGCTTCCGCAGGGGTAGCAAAAGCACTAATTTCAACATGTAATTCTTCACTTAAGTGTTGAAATTTCGGATCACCACTAGCTCGAAGTTCTTCTTCCTGTAATAAAAATTTTAGTAAGATAATGGAATTTTCTAATTATTCCTTTAATTGTTTATTAGTAATTTATTAGTGCTTTGTTCTTTATCGCTAATAAAACTTTTTGAAATTGCGAAGAACTATATAATAATATATTTTTTTAACTGTAAACGAACTTCGAAAGCCTATATCCAGTATATGAATATTATGTATAATTGTACATACACCAGTTATAAACAGTCTATATAATTGTTCTTGTATCCTGCTGCTGAAGCTTCACCCCGTATATGAACATCTTCTATACTTACACTCACTTCTATACTTACACTCAGTATACTGTGCTGCATATAGTTAACCCTGTATTCGCAGAACCTGTATAATTAAAACTCTATTGAATAACACCGTATGCACTTTGAATTTGTTTACTACCACTCTATAGACTTAAAATTTACTATCAATCTGTATATGGATCTTTAGCCTAATCACTGTCGGCAAAGGACGAGGTTTATAATTCAATCATCAAAAAGTAACAAAATTGCACTCACCGACGTTTAAAGGATAACATTGTAACTATACTAACGATTAGCCCTATGTATACGGCTGCATATACTTCACCTAGTATTCATATATCTTTTTAAACCCTGTATAGTAAAATTTTGTTTACTAATACCCTGTAGACTTACAGTTTATTTTCTAGCACCCTTTATACTGGAAATGACCACTCAAATAACTAAAAATTAGCTAATAATTTATAATATGCATTGAAGTGGAAAACCGGGCTTACGGATGCCTAAAGGATGTCATTCGGTAACTTTTAATGCAAATATATCGATATACCATGTGTTCTTCTACTCTGCATGATTACACCCTGTTCACTGTTTTGGAAGCGTTGTATACTACACCTTGTCTACTGCTACATGTTTCTTTATCTGTAACTTATCTTCTATACGATCCATTGTAAATTAAATTTTTTTATCCTTCCAACCTCTAGAATTCTTAAGACTTTAGAACACCAAATACCACCTGAATTTGTCGGTCCTACCAACTCAGGTCTCGACTTATTTACTTGGTGCCACATGTCCCCACTTGACATAATGTTCATAATGGTAATTCAACCTGTTAAGAAATTTAATGATAGTTATATTAATCTAAATTACAAGTATTTGCAGTTTACAATATTGAAATAAAATTGTTTTGTCACAGTATACGGCTGTCTGTCTATCCACTAATTTATGGACAAATGTATTTCACAAACTAACCGTCGGTGGCACCGCCTATCGCTTAACAGTTTGAATTACTAGGTTCAAAGGAGCACACTCTAAACTTTCGGGGTCTGTTCAATGATAATAAAAAATTAAGAATTAATTAAGAAATTATTAAAACATTCTTTCTAAAAAATATTAACCGACTTTCAACTAGAAATAAAAAGTTGAAAATAATTAAACAATATATAACACTAGACAATAAATATCATTAAGTAAAAAAATGTACACAATAAAAGGTGCTCATTCCTATCTATCTAGTATTTCTTTGAAGTCGGTGGCAAGCAAATCTAAAATCCTGAATTGCTTACTTACCTATTACTTCATCAAATTTGATTGTTACTTGACACCGACCTCAAAAATATACTAGATAGGAGGTAATTAATTTGTACAGATTGAGCATCTTGAATTGTTTAATCTTTTTATTGTGAGTAGGTACCTTACAATAGATAAGTGATAATTAATTTGTACACACTGGGCACTTTTAATTGTTTAATCTTTTTATTGTGTGAGGTACCTTACAACAACGAATGTGCTTTTTATTATCTAGTGTTCTGTTTTACTAACTATTTTCAACTTGGAGGTTGGTGAATATTTTTTAGAAAAAATGTTTCATTATCAACATTTTAGTTTTTTTGAAGACTGTAATTTTTTAAATATTTCATTTTCAGCTTTTGAGTCTATTTTGTACTCGGGTAGTTTTTATTTTTTATTTTTTATGTATAACCTTAAGAGACTGGAGACCAGGTAACATTGAAAACCTCCACTATTTTAGAATGATACATTTTCTTTTAAAGTGGCAGGTAACAGTTAAACAAACAAAATTAATTTGGTACCAGTATGGTTATTGGAGTACCACAATAACCATACAATACATACAGGGTCTTTCAGAAAGACTTAAATGCGTGGGTAACAGATTATATTAAAACAACATTCAATACAAAAAATATACTGAAGTCAATTATATCAAAAACTATACCAAATAACGTAACCCAGCACTCAAAAAATTGCATTTGTAAAATTCCTTGGGAATGTAACACATTTTATGTTGGAGAAATCTCTAGACCTGTAGCTGTTCAAATAAATGAAAGTAAAATTATATAAAGAAACGACAATTTGAAAAGTAAAAAAATGTGAATATGTCTGGAGCCATGGTCATAACATACAATTTCAAAATTTAACCATATTACGCAAAGAAGATCATACAATACGAAAGCTGAAGGAGTCTTCTTTAATTTTATTAAATAAAAGCGATTGTGTCGCTAGTACTTCTGTAGAATGCAATCGTTCCTGATTCCTAATTACCAATAATCAAGGATGAGTTGAAAAATAGTAATGTCGTTTTGAATAACCCTGTATCGAGTTAGTTTATAAGTTTTTTCCTTATGACTTTAATGGGATCCCTGGAACATAAGGATTTATTTTATCTCTTTTTTGGCGAATGCACTTTCTTATAACAAACTCGTACCTGGGCCGCCATATGATATTATGAAAATAACTCTTCCAAATTCTTGCAATTTGAAAGAAGCTTTTTTATATCACATGATCTTTCGAATTTTTTAGTGCTATCCCTTGTATATCAAATTAGCAGTAAATTCTCATAGTTACATCAATTTTATTGTTAAACTCTTAATGCCAAAATGTGAATTACTTAATTTGTTATTGCAAACCGTTTAATTTTTAATTTTCTTGTTCAGTTGTGTTCAGTTTTCTTCCCATTGAAAATGGGGTCTGATTTAGACCCCGAAACTTTTGTGGAGTATTTGAAATATACAGACTTTGCAGCAATTAATCATAAAAATATAAACTAGAGATGCTACATCTATCGTCGAGAAAACAATGCTTAAGTGTTACAACTTCCCTAGATACAATGAGAGTTGACATAAAACGACTTATTTATTTTGACTTAATTCATGAAGTCATTTTTAGTAAAATACAAGAGATCAACTACAAAATTCAGTAATTTATAGAAACATTAATTATTTGGGACCTTAAAAAATGGTTATACTGTTTTCACAATTAAAAAAAAAACTTGCGCTTAATGCAAACGGTCAGGTAAAAACAACTGATGAACACCAAATACCAAATTTTGTTGCGAACTCGAGTGTACGAATATATGTATGTAACACATTTCCAACCAGCTATGAATCTGCCTGGACGTGACAGTTTACTCGCCATTAATACAATTACGGTGTTACACAATTAAATATGTGACTATGTAATAACGAGCAACAAATGGAATAGAATTGATTATTTTATATTATCTGTGGACTCATTACGAATGAATTTCGGAAAATTAATGTTCAATTACCATTCCCCAGAGTATCGCCAAAACGGTTGTTAGCCATTTCGCCTGCCCACTCTATTATTGAGAATAGATTTCCCATGCTGACAATGTATTAATTTAACGTTATCTGCAGCAAGATTGAAAATAAAAACATGAGGTAATTATATATCTATTAGATTTATGTACTTTTATTAGCATCTGGTTTTACAATGATTTTGTCTTGTCAGGAGAAAAGTTGTTACTTAAACATTAGAATGAACATAGACATTAGAATGAATGTACCTACAATAATCTGATTGTATATTTTTTGAGAAGATAGTTACTTCCAATGTAATTCCAATACATGAGGACTGCGCACGTGACGATGTGTCTCACGGAGAAACGCCATATTATTATCGTGCATTCTAAAATCTGTAAACCCTCGAGATGCTGGCATCCAACTTTCGGTCTACTTTTAAATATTATAGCAGAGTTATCAGTTTTATGAAGATGGTGTATATCCATTTTTTCTAAAGAATTAACTTTACTATTAATGGATTCTAAAATGAAAGGTTATTTAACAATAATAAAAATTTGAATTAAAAAAAAATCGGTGCCAAAGGACTAAAATTTTTTTAATGGTAAAATTTTTTTGCAACATTTACCGTTATTACAGCTAGGGTAGGTATATTAAATGCAAATAAATAGTTATAATTAAAGCAATGACATACGTTAAAAAAATAGGATTACTATAGTTGAAGTATTTGATTCCCGTAAATATTTTACATAGAGGTATATAGGATAAATCAGAGGGTAATCGATTGTTTGCCTTACCTACGTGGGGTTTTTCAAAGTTTATACAAAAACCGTTTAATGTAGGTATGAGTTGTAACCATAAACTACCCCTACTTTTTAGCATAGAATCCATTGGCGCTAACAAAAAAGGGGCTGTGACTTTTAAATGGTTTTCGAGAATTTGGTGCCAATTTCTGCGCACAATATATTGCACCAAAACTACCCTGTATACGCTTCTGCTTATGGGTTAACCAATATAACATTTTTTAAATAATTAACCATAACACTTCTTCATCCTATATATCAACTATCCTATCTTTGCAACTTATTATGAACTGCGCTATTTCACAATTTTTCCTCATATTTGTTCAACGACATTATAAAGTAGAATTTCTCTCCACACTTCATTTAAACCACCCTTCATTTACAAGTTTTTCTAACCTTGTTTGAATCAGACTGTATAACTATAACCTTACTGCGCCCCATGTTTCGGATACTCCATATATGCAACTGCTATATAACAAAATTTTTCTAGCACTTTTTACCCATCCCGTATAATTATATTTCTATACCACCTTATATTTCAACACCCTTTTATATGGAACTACGTATTTGCCTGCCTGTATCCTTAGAATCCTACCCCACCCTATATTTCAACCATCAGGTAAATGGAACAGCATACATACAAAACTATAATTACACTCCATCTTACATTTCAAACACCATGTATAAACAGCTGCTTCTAATATTTATTATGAACATAATTCAAACTGCTTATATAACATTTTTTCTAAGATTTTTATCCAAACTATGTAAATATTAAACCCTTTTTCAACCACTTGGTATATGGAACTGTTTATATAAATTTTTTAGACCACCCCGTATAAATAATAACTCTCCCTTATTTCAACCACCTTGTATATATGCAGCTGCTTATAGGACGCCAAATATAACTTTTTTAGATTTTTTTAAATCCATTTAATTCTACTCCGTTCTACTCCGTGCGAAAAAATTGAGTAATTGTATTACCCAACGCTAAATCTACCGTTTTTGTCAATTTAGGGAGATAAAATATCTACCAGATTTTAAGTCAAACTATAGGCTTTGCGACAAAAAAAGATTCAGCAAAATCAGTTCAGTAGTTCTTACGTGATGCCCGAACAAACAAACAAACAAAGAAACAAACAAACAAACAAACAAACAGACAAACTTACAATTTTATAATAGTATAGATTCCTTTCTGGAATGTGCAATACCTATCGTCCCCAGGTAAGTAAGGCAGACAACCAATTAAACACTCATCTATCTTATCTATAGTAGAGATATAGATATATAAAATATTTACGTGATTCAAAGACTTTATGAAAAAATGGGTCACTAGCTCTTAGTCTACTACGGCAACAATCTACAGCGAAGATGATAGATATCCGCCCATCTATAGCAGATACATCAGTTTATTGAGCAAAATTGAACTCATGTTTGGACATAAAATTCAACAGCTATTCGCTCACGTCAGTATATTATACAGAATAATTGATAATATTTTAACAGCAAATTCGTAGAAGTGAACATTTAAATGATAAAATCGTCCAAAATACGAATTTCTTTTTTTTTATTATGTAATGAAAAGTAATGTAAGAATCGTAATGCTGTCTTGAGAAAAGTTGTGAAGAATCAGAAATTCTTCCTAATAAGCTTTTATATATCCTGATTGGATAATTTTTCATGGAGTAAACTCAGAAAAACCGGTCAAAACTAGGTTTCTTTTCAAAAATTGATATTTTTATGGTAACTAACAGTGGAATATTCACCATAGTCAAAACGATAGTTTATGATGTTAAGTTTATATGGGCTCAGGATGGATACGGATAACTGTATTAACGAGACAAAGGTGCACTGAGGTGGGAGCACGGATGACAATTATGGTAAATTGTATTATTATATGTTTTTTTTCTCAGCGGTTTAATACGTTGTATTTACATAACTATTACCTGCCCATCTTGGTCTATTTTTTCATTGGTTTTCACTTACTGGATCCGCCACTGTCAAGGCATCTCTGAGGGGAAGTAATGGTCGGTCGTTTAAGCCAAAATTAACAAGCAGTATTAATAGATTTTCCGGCACCATAAAAAATATCCAACATACACAAAGCGAAGTGCATTTTATGAACTTTCAAAATATATATTTCTACAAATTATTTAAATTTTAATTCTGTAAGATCTTCAGCCTTATTAATCTCAACGTTATGAGCTATCATTAGGAGGCAGATTAAGGTTCCAGCTGTTATTACAATCAAGTTATATATTTTTTAAAACATGCACTTTATAACGAGTTTTCGAGCTTTTCTTTATGAAGAATGCTGCAATTAAGAATTATAAACACACATTTCGAAGATTTTCTTATTCTCTACAATTTTTCGATTGCCAGCATTATGAACAGATGCTCACTTTTCACACTATAAGCAAAAAACGAAAATACCTCATATTTTTTGAGTTTTTTAAGATTCAACATAATTAAACTACGAGTTAGCTGGGAAAATTATATCAGTTATGGCTTATAAACTATTATTTACATGATAGCGTATGTGGTTTGCTGTTGAATTTTATGTCACTTAAAAATCTCTATTGATTGGTGTAAGTAAGACTTCAGTTTAGTGTAGAGCGAAAACCTGAACCGTCGTGGTGATATTATAGTCGAAATTTGAAAATTTCAAGCGAAATCATTATTTTGAATTTGTGAGAAAATAACGGAGATTTAATCTCGGTGTCATCGATTGGTTTAAACTCGGGAAGTTCACAGCAATAATAAATAATATATAAAATTTTGGTGGATGCGCCGGACAGCACAACAACTTAATTTTATTATATTAGGCCCAGTTGTTCAAAGCTGGATTAACTCCCGGATTTGTTAATCCCGGTTTAAAACTTAATCCAAGATAATGATTTGATTGTTGTACAATCAGAAAATAATCTTGGATTTGTTAAACCACGGATTAATATATGAAACTAATTATTTCTCGTCTATGATATATTCTCTTGATGTTTCATGTTGTTTTGTCAATATTGAAAGTCATAACAATATATTTTGCCTGTATTTTTATACTGGTCTTTCTAACTATTTGCAGATGATTTTATCTGTACCTACTGCTTATTTTGTAAAGAGAAGAAAATGTCCAAATTTAGGAAGAGAAGCACGAATTTCAAACCTCTCGAGGAAAAAATATTGGGTGGGACATCAGGTTTAGTTGCGTTAAGATTATTAGCTACATTGTGAAGAACTGCTACTACTATAACAATTGTCTCAACTCTCGCAGGTTTTACTCTCAGTCCATGAGATACAATTAATAAATGTCTTATCCAAACACTAGAACATCTTTCTATGGGATTCCATGTCCTAATTTGTGACTCACTAAATAGATGTTCAGCTGTGGTGTTTGTTTGTGCTAAAGAAGTTATTAAATATTTCTGATAGGATATCCACTATCACCAACTAATACTGCATTACCAAATTCCAAATTTTCAATTTGAATCATGTGTAGATCCTGGCCAGCGACACACTATGTTTTGAATATTGAGTTCAGCATCAGATGTAACCTGAACATTGTATGAAAAATATTCTTTACTATTACGAAATATTTCATTATTTTCATCCCAAGTGATTAAATTCGAATGTACAATCAACGGCACTACTAATGGTATAGAAAGTGGCAGTCTTTTGTATGATATCATTTTTACTATTAGGCATGTTAATAAACCTTGATAAAGCATGGGATACTTTATGGATAATAATACATCCTACTGACTTGTCAATATCAATGCAGTTAGAGGCGTCATACTACCAGTAGCATAAAATCTTAGTAGTACCATATCTTATACGCTAACGCTGTGATTTCTGTCAGTTGGATTCTTTATGTCAGTCATTATTGAATCAATGATAACATCTTTCGGCAATCTAAATCTCTTTTATTTCATTTTCCAAAATGGTTTTTTCGAATTCGAAATGTCGGAGTCAACAATTTGTACTAGTTCCAGAAATTCTTCATCGTCTGTTATTTCTTCTACTCAATCAACCATAACAACTTTTTTAAATAGCACTTTTGTTTGTAACTATAAAAATCTAAGAACGAATGTTTTACAATCTACCATAGTTCATAACTTGAGATGTTCAATTTGACCTGCCAAAATAATGTTCTAAACGTCAAACTAGTTCTTAATCTCGGTTTAATCTATGAATATTGAGGGATTATTTGGAACCAGGGTTAACTCAGGATTAACTGTTAATCTCGAATTGTACAATGTATTTTCTTTTGTTAATCGGAGATTACATATAATCTCGGTTTTATCTACAACGGGGCCTTAGCGTCATGTATCAGATGCTTCCATTATACCAAATTATTGTTTCGTCTTTTAACCTACACACACACACCTGGTTTAATTGCGATAAGCCTATTAGAAGCATGTTAAAACTGACTTAATTTAATAACTTTGTTACTAGTGAAGTTAATATAAGCCAAGCTCCAAGTTTCATCAGGGAAAAGGTGAAGAAGAAGAAGTAATATAAATAAATAGGCAGGATCATGATGTGAAGATGATTCAGGTTTACATCTGGAATGTCTTACCGTTTAGTGATACAAGTTGTAGAATATGTTTTTTACCAATACTTAATCTATATAGCGTATACGTATACATCGTATTAACTCATAGCGATTGATCTGTGTTACCAGAACTATGACCAGAACTGCAAACTGTCTAAGCAACTAACTTACGCGACATAAGAACTTAGACCGATATAGTAGTAACTGATCGAATACCAAAAATAATGATAAGACGTGATTTAACTTTTTTTTTTGAATGAAAAACTTATGTTTAAGTATAATTTGTAAAGTATAAATTGGAACAACATAAAATTTTAGTGGATGATTAAGTACCTATATCTAATCGCCCTATTTCACTGTATAAATGAATCTACACTATCCTTACAACGTCAGGGGTGTTTGTGTGTAAAGAGTTACACTATTACACTATATTGCAAATATTGGTTGCCTCTTTGGATTCTTGGTCAGGGTAGGACGAACATGATGAGTCCAATAGAGTGTATGCAGCTATGTTACATTTAAATGTCGATAACGACAATTTTCCAACAAAAGAAAAATGTCACCGGAGTAATATATTTGATTTCAAAACGATTACATTTCTCGGAATTCCGGAAATATGTGTGTAACCTACTGGTAATAGGTCATATGTTTTTTTTAGTTTACTACTTAAGGACAATTTATTGAAACATATTGTTGTTAAACAAATTAATATGCTGAGTAATTTTTCTGCAGTGAAGCTACAGTGTTATTTAAAAGTTGAAAGATTTTCTGGGAATATTGTAGCATATTGGAAATATTTAACTAAATGTCCTTAATAATTGCTGGAAAAAAGACGATTTTTCTGTAACTCCGGACTTGCTAAAGAATATGAGCAGATATATATTTATGGTTTTGGCGAACGAGCCTTCCAAACTTTTATTCATTTACACCAATACCTGTTTTTTATTATTGCAGGTATAAGGAAGTGAGTCGTCTTTTTGTTCAACGTCTCTCTCTCGAGACTTTCTACGAACCATTTGCGGGCAGTGTCGTTTGCGTTTATAGAGCTATAACTCCTAAGGAAGTAAATTGTATGATTTGTGAGAATACTTTACAGTAAGTGAAATAACTAAAGTGAAGGAAAAATGATTGAAGATTTTACGTAATGCAATTATTAAATAAAAGGACAATAACGGTTAACTTTTGGAGGGACTACTATCGATAGTGGTTCGCGATGTATGTCGAAAACTAAATAATTATCAGAAATTAATCGCTGCATCATTTATAGTGGAAGCCATGTTACGATTTCTCCACAACATTCTTATTCAAAGACTATGATATTTTATGCACTACTGAGATAAGGGTGGTGTATAAATCTAAACAAAAAACAGACGCGGTTGTGCAATAGTAATGTTGTGTACAGTTTACGTAAATTATAGATGAAAAAAAGTAATGCAGAATTTGCTACAACTCGTAATGCTGATTGTGGTCGAGCAATTGTAGAGCGTCCCGAGAATTTGAATGATTTGGTCGCAGTCGATGCACAGTATCACAATTCGTAGGCTTCTACAAGTGAAAAGAGCAAATTCACGGGCATTTCAACACACACATTTTAACGATTTTAAGTGTTATATCACTTGCAAATCCCCAATAACTGTACTTTTTCTTTCTTCGGCATTTGCAGATTTTTATTTTATTAATTTTTATTGCACCATTAATCTATTTGGCCTGGTAGTTACTGAAGTTTCCTACTAGAAAACGTCAAGAAACCATCGGTCGCTTGCATCGAGTCGCGCTTTTGAAGTTACGGACCTTTGGCGGATCGAAAAACACCTGAATGAACAATATTAATACCCAACAAAAGCAAAAAAGGGTACAATTTTGTCGATAATAGCGTTCATGCTCGCAAACTGTTTCGGTACTTGAAGGAATAGAATGAATATATCCATTCATAAAAAACTACTTTAAAGAAGGGTATGAAGCCAATGTGGCTGGTCATCTTCTGCGGACAATGGACGTGTGAGACACCAGCTCTACATGAAAAAAATAGTACCAAACACCACTGACTAAATGAGGCAGTAGGTATATTTATTCTTATCTCCAGAAGAATTTCGATGTGTCGGTTATTTCTGGACGAATTAATACCCAAAAATAAAGGTGATTATAGTCTACATAAAAAACAATAAAGGCACAACTACTCAAAAAATACGGTAAAGATGGGTGCATTTAGGGGATTGTAGTTTTAAAAACTGAAGCGTTGCAGAGGTATGTTTTATGTTTCCCTGTTGGTAGCAGTTTTGCGTAGTTCAACACAGAATTTGACGTTTCTTTTAGTTCTAAAGCGGAGAATTTATATGATTTAACGCTTTATTAAAACGCTGTAGCACTGCGAGTAAAGCAGACACTATTAAGTACACCGTCTTAACAAAGCGTTTCAGCGATACAATTCCCTGAATGCACTCGATATCTTATGAGGAAGATTCACGGAATGTCAACCGCTTGGCGGCGCCACTGAATACAAGGGTACAATTGCCGCCACATATACAAAATTGTTATGCATAGCGGCCATTATACCCTTTTATGTAGTGGCGCCACCATGCGGTTGAAGTTCCGTGAATCTTCCTCATTGCTTCCACTGCCAATTAAGGGAGAGGAGCTTGTGTGGTTTGTTTCCGAAATACAGTATTGAAGCATGGTTCAATAAAAAAGCGATGACAAGACATTATAACGTCGGTCATTATCTTCCAACTGATATATATTTTTTCAAGACTGTGAGCCAGATATAACTGAAACTTTACCTGCATCTATTGAGAAATGGAGGAAAAAAAGCATTGCTCTCGAACATTCTATAATGGCGCCAACATTTTCAAAACTCCTAAAAAACTTTCGAGGTAAAGCTACCAAAATGATTGTACTCTTAACGCATAGATAGACCATAATATCAAAACATTTACACATAGTTACTGTAATAATATATCGAGCACCCACATCGTGTCGGATGAAAAGAGGATTTCATAGCCCTCTTTTGTATTCAAAAACACTGGTTTTTAACGAATCACCATTTCTCCACAAACACCAGCACTACGTGTTTAATTAAATTTTGTTTGAATGTTAATGAATTTTGTGGCATTTGTGAATTGTGAATAGCAAAATCATTCGATAAATGTAGGTTATTAAATTGTTTTTTGATACATTGCATGCAATTTTGATAACGAATAACGATTTGATTATGTGAAGTTGTTGACAGCTGGTTTTTAGTCATTAATTGGAAACAAATATTAACACATTTTTGTTGTTGATGTGTTTGCATTAAAAAAGTGGACAGTTACGTCAATAATTGTTCCAATTTCGATTAGTAGAGTTGTATAAAATAAAATAAATTTTTATACTTAAAGGCTTTATTCTGTATGTGGACATCAAGCAAGAAAGAACAAATGCATAACCTGTAGTGTTGGAATTATAAGAACATTGTATGTTTTTTATTTTTCTAAACCCACAAAACGGTTACGAGAAAGATTTTTGGGCTTATAATTTCGTCCATCTTATCTATCTTCCCTTTTTGCCATTAGTGACATAATGTCGCTTTCGAATCCGTTTATAAATTTTATTTCCTTGATTACGTTTATTAATTTTTGCATTTCAATTTCGTACTTGTTTTCTCATCATCTTCCTAGTATCGTTTATAATTTGCCCAAACTGCTGTTTTGGTTTTACTTTATTTTTAGTATGTGGGCTCATTTTCACCATGATATAGTTTTTCATTTTAGGAGCTGTTTTGGAGAAGCTAGAGTTTATTTGGTATAGACGGTATGATGAGTCAAATTGCGATGAGATTGTTTTGGTGTCATCGAATCCCGGCCTAATATAAAATATCGTGACAACTTTTGTCAAGCTTCAAACTGCTTCTGTGTTTAGTATACCAAACAAAACTACAAAGTGAAGTGATAAGAGTAATATTAATAATAATTAATTTAAACAAATATAATTTTGGGTTATTAAGTCAACGCGAAGAACTGTTGTCTGTCAATTTAAACGAGATCATTCTGTAATCTTGGGACTTTAGGTCTGTTAAGGTTATACATACAAAATTGAACTAGCCTTCTAGTCATACTTAGGGAGTAGGCAGATTGAGACCCCCCCCAGTTAGTGTTAGACTCAGAAACTTATTTAATAGTATTCTAGTAAGGCTCAGGGAATAGCAGATTGAGGCCTCGAGTTCGAACCATATATCATTCGAACTGGAACATATATCATTTTTTGTTTTTCTTTTTCGTTTTGTCTCTTGATATTTGCCTCAATGCAGGAGCCGGAATGTCGAGTATTTCATAAATTTAGATGCGGTTCTTATAAGTATTTAAGTTACATCAATACGCTAAACGGAATCATTTGAAACAAGTAAACATAAAAGTTTTGTTATATCTGAAAAGTATAACCCAGATGATCTTTATATGTTTTTTTGGGAAATAATACCATACTTGAAAACAAAACGCTGTATATTTAAAAATTCAAACTTCTCAAGATCTTAATCCGACCTCGTCAATGGTATTATAACCTCAATTGATAAAGTATAAATTTAATTTGTATGTTTGACTTTTTTGAACATTTTGCTATGACATCACTGGTTTTAGAGATACAGGACAGAACAAAAAAATCCACTTTGATTTGGAACACTTTTAATTTACCTCTTATGTTGTATATTTTCTTGTACATGATTGTTGACTTGTAACATTGTATTTGATACCCCCTTCTAGGTGCCATTCTTTTGTGCGCAAGAAAATTTATATAATATATATTGTTTCTGGTTGGGAACTTTCATCATTTGCGCTTCCCACACAAGAATGTCCTCTCAAACAATTATTTATATGTTAGATACATATCGTTAAATAGGTAACCGAAAGATGCAAAGATCGACATCTAAGATTTTTGGGGAAACTAGCACACAGAACGGCTCCAGATTGGGAACCTCTGTGTGCTAGATTCCTCGCAAATCCTAGATGTCGATGATTTCATCTCGCGTCTACATTCTGTATTTTATGACCTAGGCATTATCCCAAAATTGGGTTTGAACTGTTTTGAAAATTATTATTCTTATATTTACTTGAATAAGAAATATCAAGAAAAATATTTCAATTTTCTGGAGGAACTAATTTAGTTAAGTTATTTAGTTAGAAACCGTATGAGAAATATTTACACATATACATATTTCACATTGATAAAATTTATAAATTTCGTGTTTGATGATGTTTTGAAGTGAACGCATAAACCAATTAATTAGTTAAGTGCTTTGAAAGTTTGCCACTTGAAATTTCCACAATAATGATGCAGTTTTGCGTAGTATACGGTTATTTGGAAGACAATTTATTTTATACGCTTTGTTCTGCATAAAAATAGGCCAAACATAATCAGAACGAGTGCATATATTGTCGAAACCCATTTGTGTACTAATTGTGATTCGCTGAAAAAACATGAAATAAATTTACTGGCTTAATGGAATAGTAAATAGTTCTCGTGACGGGAAAGTAATTTTCATTATGTGCTTCAGTGATCAATACAATTTTCTCCTTAATCGACATGCCAATTCAATAGGGGCGCCTGTCCATGAGTGACTCCTTGAATGGATGCAAAATGCATATGTGTTCCTAACATTTGGAGAGCAAGTATTGGAAAAAGTGCATTTCATATTATATAATTACTAAAATAACGTTTTTATCCTATAATTCGAAATGTATTAAATTGTACTTTGTTAATTAAAATCCATTATTCTTTATACAGAATTGTTGGTGCGTCTGATAGTTAACGTATAACTTGACTTGAATTTAAATCATATAAGTCATATAATTGTTTTCTCTAGGCAATGTTTCATAGCTAAGTAGGGATCAAATAGATGGGGCTGTAGTCAATTTGTAAGCGAATTTATATTTGTATAACTAAATTATTGATATTTACACAATATTTACTCGACAAAATAATAGTGGTACTTATGTTTCGTCAATACCACGTTTCTTAGTTATTCTAGAATTCGCCAGATGGCGGTGTAATGCAGCTAATAAGGAATTATATATATATATATATATATATATATATATATATTTTGCCATCAAAAGTATGTATATATTCGATATATAGTACTGGGAAACATCCAATCATATTAACTGGTAGATGTAAATGAAATAATGCAAGTTTTCAGTATAGATTCATATTAAAACTAACCATATATTCAGGGCATAATTAGAATTAGAAAAAGTTGCATATGAAGGGTGGTTAAATTATACTTTACAAAGTGGGTCAAAAAATAAAATCCCACACACAGAAAACAAATCAACAATTTACAGATTTGCTTGTCATGTAAAAAAATATTTAATTATATTATTTAGGCTATAAGTAAGACCATACTAAATTTTTTACATTTATGATTATTTTTTCTTCAAAACCTTCATATAAAACTCAACACAAGATATTCCAAAGTACCTATTGGTCTTTCAATGCATTATCGATATTGTAACAAAAGAGTACAGATTACTTTTATGTTTTTTTGGGGAATAACACCACAATAGAAATAAAACTACGTATATTGCAGGAATACCAAACGTTTCAAAGTCTATTCTGACTTCGTTGTCAATGGCTTTATATTTATTGATGTGATTGCAAAATGAAAATTTGATTTATGACATTTAAAATTGACAACGAAGTCAGAATAGACTTTGAAACGTTTGGGATTCCTGCAATATACGTAGTTTTATTTCTATTGTGGTGTTATTCCCCACAAAAACATAAAAGTAATCAAGAATATGCCACAAACAACGTTTAGAAGACAAAAGAGTACAGGTCCGGATTTAAATAGAAATAGTTGATGATGGCCTTGAAGAAACGAAACTTCGTACTGAAGATTTAATAACGCACTTGTAAATGTGTCAAAAAATGATTTTTTGATATTCTTCAAAATAAAGTAATGGAGGCAACAAACAAAAAATGACTCTTTTCTAGTATAACTTGAGAACAGCAAAAGATAGCGTAATTTGTCAATGAGTAGTCGAATGGGTTCCAAAACAACCAACTTTTTCTCCATTTAATATCCTATTTATATCTCTTTCTTAGATAGCAATGTTTTCTCTTCATAATGTTAGACACTATATATATATATATATATATATATATATATATATATATATATATAGAGTTCCGCGGTCATTATTATGAACTACACTAGGTTCCGGGTGAGAACCGCGTCTGAATTTATTAAATTCTCGACGTTTCGACTCCTGCTTTGGAGCCATTATCAAGAGACAAAAGTGAAAAAGAGCTTCAGAATCAATCAGTTAGAAGGGGATGTCACGTGATGAAGGGGTTCTATTGTGATTGGTTGGGTGTTGGTGGGCGTGTCTGCTTTGTTTAATCTGGCAATTACAGAGGTCCATGCTGTAGGAAGGCGAGAGCTGTCATCGCGTCGATTTAGACAGACGGGTCTTTTCTCTATTTCTATGGCTTCGTGAATAGTAGTCCTGTTTGGCTATGATGATGCGCAAGAGCTGAAGTCGGATCTTTTTTGCGAGCTGTCAAAGAATGTTCATATACTTAATGGTTGACTCGCCTGTTGGTACGACTGTTGTAGCTTTGTGGGCAATCTCGACATGGAATTTCGTAAACTCCTCGATCCTCGTTAGATACTTTATCTTTAGGGTTCCCGGGTAAGCTGGCTATAGTTTGACTGGTGTTGAAGACTGTCATTATTTGATGTCGGTGTAGGATCCGTGCAATTTTGCCAGTGACTTATCGAATGTACGGAAGGAAGGCTTTCCGGTGTTGTTGGTCTGTTTCTGATGGGGTTGATGTATTCGGGGATTGTTGCGATTGACTAATTATACGCGCAATGTGGTCTGGATGATAACCGTCTTGTCGAAAGGTTTGTTGAAGATTATCAAGTTCATTTTGTCTATTGTCAATATCTGTTAAGCGAATAGATCTAAGAGCCAACGATTTCATTACAGAACTCAATTGGCCAGGGTGATGGTGTGATTGGACATTTAAGTATCGATTGGTATGGGTTGGTTTCCTATACATGGTATGTGAGAATCTGCCATTGCTGGTTTTTGTTATGAGGACATCAAGAAACGGGAGCGAAAAATCGGAAAAGATGCCTCTGCCGAGCAGATTTAAATTCAGTTCAGTTACCTAGTGACTCTTGGGGAGTTGGCAGATTGAGGCCCCGAGTTCGATATAGACTCTGAAACTCATTTTCACTTTTTTCTCTTGATAATGGCTCTAAAACAGTCGAAACGTTGAGCATTTAATAAATTCAGACGAGGTTCTCACCCGGAACCTAGTTTAGTTCGTATATATATATATATATATATATATATATATATATTAGATTAACTCTTTTAAATTTAACTTTTAAAAAATATATTTTCACTTAAATACAAATTTCAAATTTTAAACGGACAGAGTTACACCTTACACAAGTTACTATAATGATCTCCGACGAGATCGTTAATTATTTAGTATTTATACATATCAAGACGTGATAAAATCTGCAATTTAGCGTCTACAGGATTATACTGAGAATTGTCAAATCGTAAATGATACCCTTCTCACGGATACTTGCTGAGTAAGCAACACGTGTGTGTATGAATTATGATATAACAACTCCCATCACAATTGAGAAGTTGATGGTATAGCCTCAACTTTTTGAAATAACATTAAAATGTAATATGATATTTAAATGAAGTGAAACGTAAAACCTTAGCAATTGTTTGAAATAACTTAATATCTAATAATTCATAAAAATAATAATATCAAAATAAAGCATGAATATGATAATAAGTAAAATACGATAAATTGGATAATAATATGAAATAGGTTACGAATATAATGATAAACGATATAAAAGTAAATAATAAAATAATAATATTGCCTGTCGTATAAGGCGACTAAAGGGGCAGCTGTCCGCTGACCTACTACCTAGCTTTCCTTCCTTCTCCACAACCCGCACGAGATGGTCTGGTTTAAATCATTTCATCTGGGAAGTGACCACCCCACGGGTCCGAGTTACCTGGGTCACCAGGGTCAATTGGTGACACCATCCATGAAAATGGAGCTAAGGAGTAGATACCTCGGAAAAGAGCCGCTGCCTGGGGATCACCAGGGCATGTCTGGAGCCGGCGCTGGACATGACAGCATACGGGACGTCGGTGGCAGGGTGCTGAGGAGGCGGGTCCCTGCGTTCCAAAGAGCTACAGCCCAAGAACCACAACAACACTCACCAATACAGTCACAACAACAACGTGACCATCACCAACGGACTCAAACGAGAACGAGAACTCCACCCGCAGAAAGTGTTGCGCAGGATCAACAGCCAGCGCTCACTCAAGCGGGACTGAAAAGACAGCGCATGAAATGGACTGGCGCCATGAATGAATTTATAATGCGCACGTTTTACAGAATCACGAACCTTGGCCAGGACAAGACTGGATATCGCCAAATACTCTATCAAGAGTTCTGTCGTGAGTACCCAGAGCTTCAAGTTACTGAACAGAGAGTCGGAGATCAATATCGTGTCATCTTGAGAAATGGCCCTATTTCGCCTAAACAACTGGACACAATAAAGACCGAAGTGGAGCGCGAACTATTTGGTCGAAATACAATCGATCCAGAGCCTGAAACACCTTTGGCACAAAGAGCAGACGAGACTCAAGAACTACAGCAAGAACAGCCAACCAACGCTGACCTACTTGAGAAGATCCAAGCAGAAATGGAAGGAGCTCTTAGAGAGTATAATGGAACAGATCCACTGACTAGACCAGCTCTTCCCAAACTAAGATCATCTAAGAAACTGGGTATCGTCTTGCAGGCTATGAACAAATTTATCGTGCCAACCTATGTTTTAGGTGCTAATACGTTAGAGTCGCTACACACAATCATCTACTGTGCTGCAACTTCCATCTGCAGAATAATTGGGGTCGTAGTAAGACCAAAGCAAGACCCTCCCCAATTTAGACAAACCCCTCGAATACCACCTTGGCAAAGAAGACTTGAAGGGAAAATCAGTTCTCTTCGGAAAGACGTTGGAAGACTGACCGAGTACCAATGAGGAGTCAGGAACAACAGAATAGAAAGGCTTGTCAAGACTATCATGGACAATAACCGAATACACTCCCAGCGGGATGGAGAAAACATCACATCTCAGCAGTGTCTGGACAGTCTACGACAAAAGCTCTCCGTATACACAAGTCGATTGAGAAGGTACAAAACCAGTAACCAACGGAAACTAGACAACACACTCTTCCGACAATCAGAAAAAGGGTTTTATAGAAAACTTAACAACAACAATAATAATGAAGCCCCTAGTTACCCCAGTAAAAAAGACATCGAGGAATTCGGGAAAACACAGCTTTCCACAACAATCTCCTATAACTCCAGAGCCAGCTGGATTAATGAGGAGGAGGCTGCATCTCAGAACTGTGAGGCCATGCAACACCAACCATTTACAACGGAAGATACATCCAACATAATGAAGAACCTCCATAACTGGAAAGCACCAGGACCAAATGGTGTACAAAATTACTGGATAAAGAAACTGTAAGCAACCCACGAAACACTAACAGCCCTTATAAATGACGTAATTGCCCACCCACATAAGATGCCTAGTTTCCTTACGCATGGTGCTACATACCCCTCACCAAAGGACAACCTATGTGCACAGGACCCAGCAAAGTACCGACCAATCACTTGCCTTCCAACCTTATACAATTTCATAACATCGTGCATTAATCATCGCATTTTCAAACATTGTGAACTGAACAACATAATTACTCAACAACAAAAGGGATGCGCGAAAAATTCGATGGGTTGCAAAGAACAACTGATAATTGATTCCATTGTCTGCAATCAAGCCCAAGCCAAACGACGAAATCTCTACATGGCATATGTGGACTACAAAAAGTCCTTTGATTCAGTTCCACATGATTGGCTCATTAAGGTGCTGAAACTCTATAAAGTGAATAATTGTATTATTAACTTTTTAGAACATGCAATGGCCACCTGGCAAACCAAAATCTCACTGAATGAAGCCAACTGTTCGATACAAACTGACCCTATTCCAATCAGAAGGGGTATATTCCAGGGAGACTCTCTTAGCCCGCTGTGGTTCTGCCTTGCCATGAACCCTCTCTCAAACAAACTGAACTCAACTAATTTTGGCTTCAGTCTCAAACACAACAACGTACAAGCATTAAAGATAAACCATTTGTTATACATGGACGACTTAAAGTTGATGGCAGCTACAAAACAACAGCTGCATGATATGCTTAAAATAGTAGAAGGGTTCTCTAGTGACATCCATATGAAATTTGGCCTAGACAAATGCCGAATTATTAATATAGTTAAAGGCAAAATACAGCAGGGGCACTTCGAAATGGGAGATGGCACCTCAATTGAATCTATGAAGGAAGGTCATACTTATAAATACCTTGGAATAAAGCAGGCTCAACGTATTGATCACATGACTATGAAAAAGGACCTAACAGCAGAGTTTTATAGAAGGGTAAGGCGACTGTTGAAAACCAAACTAAACAGGAAAAACCTGTTTCAGGCTATTAACACCTATGCGTGTTCAGTGCTCAGTTACTCTTTCGGTATAGTTAATTGGTGCAAGACTGACATTGAACAATTACAACGAAAAGTTCGAGTTTTACTAACAAAAGCTCAAAATCACCATCCAAAGAGCTCTGTCGAACGTACAACTTTGCCACGGTATGAAGGAGGAAGAGGATTGACAGATCTAAGTAAACTATTAGATCAACAAATTTCTATTTTGCGTAGTCATTTCCAGAAACTCGCAGAATTTTCTGATCTACATAGAGTCATGTGCCAGGTTGATGACTCAACACCACTGCGACTGACACAACAATATGTCCAATTACACCACCAGACCACAGATCAGAAACTGCTGAAATGGAAAGAGAAGCCCCTTCATGGAAGACATATAAATGACATCAACCAAGATTATGTCGACAGTGCAGCGTCGAACTACTGGTTGATCTCTGGTCATATGTTCCCTGAAACGGAAGGCTTTATATTGGCAATCCAAGATCAAGTAATTCCAACTAAGAACTACCTAAATTACATCGTTAAAGACCCTTCCATTAACAACGATAGATGCAGGTATGGTTGCCAAACATCTGAATCTATCCAGCATATCACAGGAGGTTGTCAAGCGTTTGCTGCAACTGAATACAAAGAACGACACGATGCTGTGGCAAAAATACTTCACCAAGAACTAGCACTGAAACATAAATTATCACAGTCGGTAAGATCACCATACTGTAAATATAAACCAGAATCTGTTTTAGAAAATAACAACTACAAGCTGTACTGGGACCGCACGATACTGACCGATCGGTCTGTTGCTCACAATAGACCAGATATAGTTTTGGTAGATAAAGTCTCTCGGAAAACAACTTTAATTGACATAGTAATTCCCAACAACAATAATATAAATATCAAGCAGGCTGAGAAAATAACCAAATATAGAGATTTGGAATTTCAAATCAAGTTACAGTGGAACATGAACAACACACGAACTGTACCAATTGTTATGTCAACAACAGGATTAGTCCCAAAACATCTATTGGGCAGTTTGAAATACCTCGGTCTGGACGAACATCTTTGCAAATAATTGCAAAAAGCCGTCTTGTTAGCGACAGCCCGGACGGTCAGGAAATTCATGGGAAACTGCCGTCACGACTCCAACCACGGGCCTGAAAACCTGGCAAGGGCTCCCACAGAGCTAAACCCTTTTGATATCTAGGATATCTGGGGTTTAGTGAATTTTCCCCTAAAGGCACTCATAGAGTGCCTTAGAGGGAGTGTGATGTCATACTATGTATGGTCAAGTCGGAATATTGCAAATAAGATAGTCCAAATATAATGTTAAAATCGTGTGAAAAAAGTACATACTTTATTAAGCAGTTTCTTTCAATTCACTGTCTTTTTCGGGAATATCCAAAGTCGGGCGAAGTTTTGGAATTAAGTGCCTAAAACTTCTTTTGGTCGGTTGTGGCGTATGTTGTGCAGAAGGGTTTCTTCTTCGGAGCTGTAATTTCTTATGCATAGTGCGGTATATGATGTAGGCAGGTATGATTATCATAGCTGCAATAGTTACATATGTGAAACATGAAATATTTTTCGTTATAAATGGTTGACTAATTAAGTCATCTAAGTCTCTAGAGTATTGGTCGAGTTTATGACTGGCTATATCTAATTCTTCGATATTGAGGTGGTCCAGTTTTAAGGGTTGGAGTTCCGGAACTTTGACTTTATCTGGTATAGGTTTACAACAGTTATAAAGTATGTAAACTGGATGGGAATTATCAGTAATATTTACGGATTTCCGATTTTCGGCTTGTACCTTTGAGATGCCGATAAAAGCACTGCACTCCGAGTAAAGTTTGAGAACTGAGTTTTTATTTATAGTTACAGTTTTTACATCAGTTTCTGCACAGTTGATAGTGATTCGTATAGGTTCTGAATATATGATTAGCCACGTATTAGATTCAAGTTTTTGCACATTATAGCCTTGGCTGAAAATAACGGAACTTTTACAATTTTCCGGCACATTTTTAAAGTTTTTCAACAGTTGGGCTTCACATAGGGCGTTAGTGTCTATAGGGTAAGCATACAATTCGGAGCAAAGTTTTTAACGAAAGTTTAGCGATTTGCACGCACTTAAATCCTTTATTGGGATGTACATTAAAGAATCATCATTTCTCGCAATGTATTTCTGGGTGAACTGAAGTACATGGTGTAGGCCTGTTCTATCGTCATAAATAGGGATAGGATAAAGATGGAAAGCGGTATAGGGTTGCTGTTCTACGAGTGGTATTTTGAGAACAAAGACAAGATCTGAACGTGTTTGAAAAGCTTCAAGATCTGTAATTTCTAAATATTTGGCAACATTTGAATATCTTACCGGAAGAGGTAAAGTATTTTTTACTAAATTTTGTGAGATTTCTTGTAAGGCGGTTATGAAATGTTCTGGCGTTAAAATTGATGTTTGTATTATTTTGAGCCTGTCAAAGGTGATAGCGTTTAAAAAATGTCATTTAGGTTATCCTGTAAATAAAGGTAATTTTCCATCAATTTTTCGCATATATCTAAAAATGAAAGTTTAGCTTGAATATATGCTGTTTTGTCTGCGAGGTGAATGATTGTTCTTCTAATCCGGTTAATGTCTTCGTTGAAGGTCTTTTAATCTATTTGTAATTTCGCAATGGTCTCATTAAAATTTTTAATAACTGAAGTTGTGATGCTCATTTGATTTTTCATTATGTTTTCAATTTGCAATTGTTTTTGATTCAAACTATTAATGCTGTTTGTGTAAAACTCGCCGTCCGAGGCATCTAAATTACCTGTTATAGCTTTAAATAACGTTCCGGCACCGTTTAATAATCCCCGTTTAAATCGTTTCGTGTCGGAGTATATTTCTGAAAATTTCTCTTTAAGAGAGTTACAGATTTGTGTTAACAAACTGATATGAGTTTGTATTTCAGAGCTGAAATTATTCATAGAATGTACATCGAGACTCACTATTTTAGTTAAAGTGTCAAGTAATCGGTTATTGGTTATAAAAGCCTGTTCTAGTGCTGATAAGTTGGGGTGGGCTAGAAGGGTCCATTTGTGGTTGGATACGACGATCCTTGTTTCATCATGATAATATATCCCAAGTGTGTTGTTTATTGGTTTTAGTTCGAAGTGTGATATTGCTGATCCGAACAGCAAGAAAAATCTGGAAATCTGTCTATCGAAGTTAACTTTAGTCCTTTGATTAGTTGCTAAGTTTAGGAGAGTTGCGGAATTGTTATGAAGTTCCAAAATTTGAAAGGGTCCATTGAATTTATTTTCGAGTTCATTTTTAAGCTGCGATTCTTTGACATAGACTTTGTCGCCGATTTGGTAATTTGGAAGGTTTTCAGAAACGTGTTTATCGAATCTTTCTTTTGCTTTTTGCTTTTGAACTTCTGTCCGTTCGCGTGCAATTCTGTAATACTGGGATATATTATTGAGGTCACGAACGTATTTGGAAATTAACTCTTGTTGGTTATAAAGTGTTTTGGGAGGTCGGCTGGATGTGTGGCCAAATACAAGTTCATATGGTGTAAAACCATGGGTTTTACTTGTTGAATTGTTGTATGCTATCACAGCATAAGGTAAAATGTTGAACGGGTGTTCATCAGGGTTTTCTGATTTGTGAATCCTTATCATTTCTAGAAGTGTCCAATGAAAACGCTCAAGTGAGCCATTGGACTGTGGATGTCCTACACTGGAAAATGACAGTTTAATATCAAAAAGTTTGCAGAGGTCTTTGTGTAGGGTATTATCGAATTCTCTACCGTAGTCGCAGTGTATGCGAAGGGGTGTTCTGTAATGCTGGAAGTAAAGTAATAAAGTGTTGACAACTGTTTTGGCTGATTTATCGCTGATGGGGTAAGCTTGTGAAAATTTGGTAAGTTCGTCACGGATGGTAAGTGCATAGTTTTTAGTTGGTACTTCGAGGATATCGATGTTGATTCTTTCGAAAGGTGTCCTAGGAGTATTAGTAATTACAAGTGGATTATCTAAGTTTTTACGATACGCCTTTGTCTTTTGACAAATATCGCAATTTCTGATAAAGTTTTCTACATCTTTAGTTAAACCGGGCCAATTAAATTTTTGTTTGATTCTGCGAATTGTTTCATTTATTTCACGGTGGATATTACTTTTACTGTTGTGGAACCGGCCAAGTATTACAGGAACTTGGTCTTTTTCGACAGTTTGTGTAATATTTTGACAAATTTTCCATTTTATATCAGCGTCTGCGAAAATAAAAGAGAGCATCTCTAATATGGGTAGGTCAATGTTGTTCTCTACGCAATAGGTTACTTGAGGTGTTAAGAGGTTTTTGTTTTTGTAGAGAGAGGCAAATAATACCTCGTTAATAATTTCCGGGTCGGATGGAATCGGTATGATAAAGTATTTTCTTTTTCGTACAGTTTTACTTGAATAAACGTTGATGCTAAAAGTTTGAAAGTCTGCATTTTCTTCAAAAATATCGTCAAATATTTTATTGTGAAAATCTTGGAGGTTCGATTGTTGTGGAAATACGATTATGTTTTTATTTTCTTTGTCGAGGAGTTGACCGTTAGAAAATTGGGTTTTACTGTAGTCGATCAGGGAAATAGTTTGGTATCTTTCAAGGAAGCTTTTGAATTCGCGAGATAAGTGTTCCGGATTGATTTCGTTGTTCTCGTCTTCGGGAACGTCAATATCTGAGTCTTCGTTAAGTGGTAGTATTGGGAATGTTACTAGTTCATGTTTTGATTGAAGTTTAGTACATTTGTTAAAGTTATTAATTTTTATACGAGATAGGGCGTCTGCATTTTTGTTGATTTTACCGGGTTTGTATATTATCTCATAGTCATACTCTTCAAGCGTTAGTCGCCATCTTGCGAGTCGGCTACCTGGGTCTTTGATGGAGAAAAGCCAGGTTAACGGGCGGTTATCGGTGATTAGTTGAAACTTACGGCCAAAAATTAGCGGCTTGTATGTCTTGACAGCCCATATAATAGCTAAGAGTTCTCGTTCAATCGTTGAGTATCTAGTCTCAGCTTGACATAAAGTTCTGGAGGCGTATGCAACAGGTAGGTCTTTGCCTATCGGTCCCTGTGACAATACAGCACCGATTGCAAAAGCGCTTGCGTCTGTAGTTAAGATGAATGGTTCATTGAAGTTTGGGTATATTAATATTGGTGTTGAAGTCAATGCCTGTTTTAATTCGTTAAAGGATTTAGTACACTCTGAATCAAATAGGAATGGTGTATCTTTTTGAAGTAGTCTCGTGAGGGGTTTAGAGATTTTTGTAAAGTTTGGGATACAGGTCTGTAATAACCGGCTAATCCCAAAAATGACTTAATTTCTTTTTGATTTTGTGGTTGAGGGAACTTTATTATACATTCGACTTTATTAGGATTTGGCTTTACGCCATCAGGAGTGATGAGGTGACCTAAATATGCCACTTCTTTGCGAAGGAACTCGCATTTATCGGGCTGGATTTTTAAGTTAGATTTTCTAAGGCGTTTGAACTTCTGTGAGTCGAAGGGTGTCTTCATGAATTGTGGGCGAGAAGACAATGATGTCGTCCATATAGACGAGACATCTTTCGTTTTGTATTCCTAGAAGTATATTGTGCATGACGCGTTGGAAAGTGGACGGGGCATTTTTTAATCCAAAAGGCATTCGGACGAATTCGAAATGTCCGTTTTCTACGGTAAATGCAGTTTTTTGGATATCTTTGGGTTCGATTTCGATTTGGTGGAATCCCGATGCAAGATCGAGAGTTGTGAAGTATTGGCAACGTCCAAGTTGATCTAATAGATCGGAAATGTTTGGAAGGGGGTATTTGTCGCCTATGGTTTGGTCATTGAGTTTGCGGTAATCTACGACTACACGCCATTTTTGCTTACCTGAAGCATCTAATTTTTTGGGTACGACCCAGACTGGGGAAGACCAGGGGCAGTTAGAAGGGCGGATTATGCCTTGGTCAAGCATTTTAGAAATTTGTGACTTAACTTCTTCTTTATGGATATGGGGATAACGATAGGACTTAGTAAAGATTGGTTTGCAATTGTTGGTATCGATGGAGTGTTTTACTTCGTTAGTAAATGTTAACTGGTCTCCTTCTAAGTAAAAGATATCTGTGAATTCGAGACAAAGTTGAGTAATAAGTTCGCATTCCTCGTCGTTTAAATGTTCGAGGCGAAGTTGGTTGATTATTTCGTTTCGTCTGTCAATTTGTATGTTTGTATTTTGGTATTTGTTAAAACTGTAAACGTTATCCGTTTGTAAAGGTTCTAATATTATTTTTTCGAAAACGAAGGTTTTTGGAACGGCGTTCGCGTTTAGAACGGATGTTAAAAATTTGCCGTTGCTATCAATTTTTACTATGGCGTTTGGGATGTGAACTTTGTCTTGTTCGGTTCCTATTAGTACAGCATCAGTATTTTTCAGGTTGCTTTTAAATTTACAATTTTTTTCGGTTCGTGGTTCAATAGTTACCATATTAATTTGAGTTAATGAAGGGTTCGTTAAATGTTGGTTTGGTGGAGTAGAAAGTGTCGAGTTAGGGTTGATAGTTTCGTTAGTTACTTTGTATAGGGGTAGTGACTTGAAGTTGGTTATAAGTTGTTTATTTTTAAAATCGATTACGCATCGTAATACTCTAGAAAGTCTGATCCTAAGAGTCCATCAGATTCTATATCTAAATTACAAATATAGACTTTGTGGGGATCGTTGATATTGAAGGGTACGAGAGTTGATTCATTAATTAAAATTTTTTCGTTTGTAATTCCTTGAATTACGACATTTTCTGAGGATCGGTTGGAGAATCGTTGACAGGTTTCGGGTTTTAAAATAGAAAGTCCTGCACCTGTGTCGATTAAAAGTTTGTAAGAATTGGAAGCATCAGTAATATAAAATATGTTTTTCGAATTAACGGATAGTAGTGGTCTTACAGAAACTGCTGTTCTGTCTTGAAAGAGTTGTGTTGAACTTCTTGTAAGTTCAGGGATTTCATTTGAAGTAATGGTACTTCGAATTCGGGTGGTTTCGAATTCTGGAGGGGTTTGCGAAAATTTCGGTGTTTTGGTTCGTCTAATGTTGGTTCATAGGAGGGATAGTTTACATATTCGTCAGTCACTGTTTCGTATTGTTCATCGGGTACGGATGAGTAGTTTTCTGAAAAGTTGTATTGATGAGGGTCGTCAGTCAACTGATAATCATACCGGTCATATTGTTGTTCATATGCGGTATCGTAGTGGTCGTATGGAGCATAGTATTCGAGATTGTTTACATGATGAGTTCTTTGCTGTCTGAAATAATTAGGTTTGGTTGATATTGACCTGAAGCTTGTTGTGGGGTTTGATTTGAATTTGAGGGAAGTTGGTTCATTGGCCGCGGTTGTGTACTTGTTGAAGACATAGATTGTGGAGTGTTTCTGAAATTTTGAAATTGTGGACGAAAATTCTGTCCAGGAGGGTTTTGTTGTCTCATTCTTGCCTGGCATTCGATATACGCATGTCCTGAGCGTTTGCAAAATGAGCATTGTTTTATTGTTGGGGGAATCATGGGTTTACGGTTTGGAGTTGGTGGTTGTCTGACGCCTTGAAACTTTTGGTTTTCTAAATGGTGTAATTGTAATTCGCGCTTAATTCTCGATACAGCGGTTAAAATATGGCGAGGGTCACTAGCTCGTACGATTTGTCCTACCTTGGGTTGAGTCGCCAAAATGGTTTTCTAACAATGTCCGAATATCTATCCAATTATCCGCGTTACGCGAGTTTACTAATTCTGCGGCTCTACCGCGAAGTTTGTTTTTAATGTGTAGTACTACTAGAGTGAGTTGATTATTTACAGCCATGCTGCAAGCAGTATTGTAGCTTGTTATTAAAGTGTTCAAGAAAATTTGATTTCCATCATACTCCGGTATGATGGCAAAAATTTCGGATAATTTGTAGGGTTCAACGAACCTTGCGCTCTTGTTTCCGGCATAATGTATTAAAATATGTTTTTGAGATGTTGCAAAATACAGAATTATAGATGGAATTATAATTCGTTCAGATGTTGTTGATGGTGTTGGTATGGGTTGTGGGAGATCAGTAACATGTAAAGCAGTGTGTGAATATTTGTGGATATTTAGTATGTGAATGTTTCAAATGTTAAAAATTATAACGATAGAACATCAATGATATAAAAATGTATGTAGTTCAATATTAATCAATATAATAAAATAATAAAAATCAATGTATTAAAATAATAAAAATCAATATTTATTAAAATGATCAAAATAATATTTCGTGATGATTCGTTTCAGTACTTACATGTACCTTCCAAGCATTTGACTTGTTCTGCGGCTAGTGCACCGGTGAGCGTCCTCTAGGGTGCGTGTTCCTTGATGCCTTTGGCCTCAGTTGGTGTCGCCTGCTTTTGTCCTTTAATCTAGGGTCCTTAATGCTACGTCTGGCAGTCGACGTCTGTTGGCTGGTACACTGGTGAGCGGTATGTGCGTGTTCCTGGTGTCCGTGGCCTTCAGCTGCTGTCGCTTACCGTGGGTTCGTTTGTTTAACGAAGAATTAAAATTCACCACAATTTTTAGGAATTTCCTAAACTGTGTTTAAACAATCCTACTGAGTGCGCCAATTTTTAGATTAACTCTTTTAAATTTAACTTTAAAAAAATATATTTCCATTAACTCTTTTAAATTTAACTTTAAAAAAATATATTTCCACTTAAATACAAATTTCACATTTTAAACGGACAGAGTTACGCCTTACTCTAGTTACTATAATGATCTGCGACGAGACCGTTAATTATTTAGTATTTATACAATTCAAGACGTGATAAAATCTGCAATTTAGCGTCTACAGGATTATACTGAGAATTGTCATATCGTTAATGTAATATGATATTGCGAAATCGTAAATGATACGCTTCTCACGGATACTTGCTGAGTAAGCAACACGTGTGTGTATGAATTATGATATAACATATATATATATATATATATATATATATATATATATATATTTATATATAATATATATATATATATATATATATATATCAGAAAATATATATATATATGACGAATATTATATGAACCAACATTAGACGAACCAAAACAGATTGTAGAATTGCATTCTGTTTTCAAGACAGAACAGATTTTCAGCGTCGACACAGGTGACTTTCTATTTTAAAAAAATGCCAAATGAGATTCAAGGAATTGAAAAAATTTTAATTAATGCGAAACGTCAGGTAAAATGTTATTTTCAGAGCACAAACCAATAAACGCATGTACACCAGATACAACATAGAAAATGGTGTATATATATATATATATATATATATATATATATATAAATATATATATATATATATATATATATATATATATAAAATATAAATATATATATATATATATATATATATATATATATATATAAAATATATATATATATATATATATATATATATGTATTAGATGGTTTCTCGTAGCCTTCTGCTTTCGCTTCTAGTTACTCGAATATTAAGATTTTCAGAAGCGCTCCCGCTGTTATATAGTCGCGGCTCGGCGCCTATTGGTTGGCACCGTGAACGGCTGCGTGTGATTGGCCCTGGGCGCTCAGTGGGCACGCCTCCCGCCTGCTCATTTGTTATTTCTGGTTGAGTTGTCCGGGTCCGGGCCGGTACAGTGTTTAATAGAATTTTCCAACAATTCGATAAGTTCTGAATTTCATTGCGTGCGTTTAGACTGTGAGGCCTCTTCACTATTTCAATTGCCTCTCTTACGGGTCTTGATTTCGGGTGTTCTATATTTGCCAGTACTCTGGTGTTCTCAAAGTCTATTCGGTGTAACATCGTGTTGGCGTGTTCCGCAATGGATGTTGTTTTTTCCTGCTTTCTTACAGCGTTCTGGTGTTCATCACGTCTAGCTTGAATTCTTCTATTAGTTTGCCCCACATAGGTTTTATGACAGTCTGCATGAATCTCGTACACTCCCTGTTGTTCTAAAGGGATCCTCGTCTTCGGAGTCCTCAACACCGTGCTTATTTTTCTGTCTGTATTGAAAATAGTTTCGATATTGTGTCTCCGTAGAATTCTCCTTAGAATTCTTGCAATACTGTCCCTGTTCCCTTTGACATACGGTAAATAAGCCTTGGTTATATATATATATATATATATATATATATATATATATATATATATATATATATATATATATATACTAAGCTAGGTTCCGGGTGAGAACCGCGTCTGAAATTATTAAATAATCGACGTTTCGACTTTTAGCTTTGGAGCTATTATCAAGAGACAAAAAATGAAAAAGAGTTTCAGAGTCTAGATCGAACTCGGGGCCTCAACCTACCTACTCCCCAAGAGTCACTAGGTAACTGAACTGAAGGTAAATCTGCGCTGCTTTTTTTATTTATAGTTATCGGTCGATTAGGAGGGGATGTCGCGTGATGAAGGGGCTGTGCGGTGATTGGTTGGGTGTTGGTGGGCGTGTCTGGTTTGTTTAATCTGGCAATTACGGAGGTCCAAGCTGTGGGAAGGCGAGTGCTGTCATAGCGTCTATTTAGACAGAGAGGTCTTTTCTCTATTTCGATAGCTTCGCGAATAGTGGATGCCCTAAGAGAATTGAGAGATATGATAGTCCTACTGTCCTCGAAGTTGATAGAGTGCCCTGTTTGGATATGGTGATGCGCGAGAGCTGAAGTCGGATCTTTTTTACGAACTGACCGAGAGTGTTCATATACTCGATGGTTAATGCGCCTATTAGTACGACCGATGTAGCTTTGTGGGCAATCGCGACATGAAAGTTCGTAAACTCCTCGATCCTCGTTAGGTACTTTGTCTTTGGGGTTACCGGTTAAGTTGCCTATAGTTTGAGTGGTGTTGAAGGCAGTCTTTATTTGATGTCGGTGTAAAATCCGTGCTATTTTGTCAGTGACTCCTCGAATGTACGGGAGGACGGCTTTTCGATGTTGTTGGTCTGTTTCTGACGGTGTTGGTGTGATTGGGGGTTGTAGAGATTGATGAATTATACGAGCAATGTGGTCCGGATGACAACCGTTTTGTCGAAGGATTTGTTGAAGATTATTAAGTTCGTTTTGTCTATTGTCAATATCTGTTAAGCGAATAGATCTAAGAGTCAGAGATTTCATTACAGAACTCAATTGGGCAGGGTGGTGGTGTGATTGGGCATTTAAGTATCGATTGGTATGGATTGGTTTCCTATAGACGGTATGTGAGAATCTCTCATTGTTGGTTTTTGTTATGAGGGCATCAAGAAACGGGAGAGAAGAATCGGACTCGATTTCCATTGTAAATTGTATATTAGAATGTATACAATTGAGGTGTTGTAGAAAGAAGTCTAATGAATCTCTGCCATGAGGCCAAATGACAAAAGTGCCATCTACATATTTAAGCCAACAGGAAGGTTTCAAATTACACGAGTTTAGGGCCTGGGTTTCGATTTGTTCCATGAAAATGTTAGCAAGCACTGGAGAAAGATGGGAACCCATGGGGGCCCCACGGACTTGTTTGAACAGAGTGTCTTGAAATGAAAAATACGTGTTAGAAGAACAGTGTTGTACAAGTTTGATGATGTCGGAAGAGATATTGTGTTTTGTTTTTAGAATATCTAACGTTTCTGAAATGGGGACATTGGTGAAAAGAGATACAACATCGAAGCTAACCAGGATATTATTTTCTGAAATTCTATAACCCCTTAACAAATCTATGAAGGAAGAAGAGTTCTTTACTTACGAGGATGCTTGCTCGGTTTGACTTTGAAGGGTTTTGGCTAAGTACCGGGCTAATTCCTGGGTCGGGGATTGTACCGAACTGACAATGGGCCTAAGAGGAATGTCTGGCTTATGAATTTTGGGTAGTCCGTAAATTTTCGGAATTTTAGAAGACTTTTCACGAGGAATGATGATCTTTTTGACGTCAAGAGGAAGTTGTGTCCTGTGGATGATTTCCTTAGTCTTTTTCTCTAAGTAAGTAGTAGGATTATTGTTAATTATTTCTTAGTCTGCAGTGTGGAGTAGGGAATTTATCTTGTGAACATAGTCCTTAGTATTGAGAAGAATAGTCGCGTTATCTTTGTCGGCAGGAAGAATAGTTATGTCATCGTTGTTACGTAGTTGTTTTAGTGCATCTCTTTCGTTAGAAGTTAGGTTTGATTTTGGTGGCTTTGATGTGCGGAGTACTCTGGCAATGTCTTGACGAGTATCTTCAGCCTCAATATCTGTTAGTTCAACCAAAGCTACCTCAACTTGAGAAATAATTCTTTCAGTTGGGATAGTTTTTGGCGACACTGCGAAATTGAAACCTTTGGATAGGACGTGTAAACTGGTAAAGTCTAAGGGGAAGTCAGAAAAGTTATGGGCGGTCGTCTGAGGGGGTGAGGTAACAAAAATTGTCTCACAGAATTAGATGAAGATTGAAGGAATGTAATGACGAATAACAGTGATACAAATTTCGGTTGGTTTAATCAAGTTGATATCTAATTAAATAGATGGAATTTCGTAACAGGGCCAAACTTGCTTTGTGAAGAATACTGGAAACTGAACGTGAAGAGATGTGATGTTTTAGTGTGAAAGTATTTGGAATGACGTTATAAGTTCTACAAGATTTGAGAAAAACAAGATCACAAAGAAGCAGAGATTTTCGAATAAGAAGTTTGCTGTATGTTTTAGTGAGTTGGAAGAAATCCTCCCCGTAGAGGCGAATGAAATGTTCTGAGAGGCTTCCGCGGTCATTATTATGAACTAAGCTAGGTTCCGGGTTTACACCAGTTTACACCAGTTTACACGTCCTTTCCAAACGTTTCAATTTCGCAGTGACGCTGAAAACTATCCCAACTGAAAGAATCATTTTTCAAGTTGAGGTAGCTTTGGTTGAACTAACAGATATTGAGGCTGAAGATACTCGTCAAGACATTGCCAGAGTACTCCGCACATCAAAGCCACCAAAATCAAACCTAACTTCTGACGAAAGACATGCACTAAAACAACTACGTAACAACGATGACATAACTATTCTTCCTGCCGACAAAGGTAACGCGATTGTTCTTCTCAATACTAAGGACTATGTTCTATGTTCGCAAGATGAATTCCCTACTCCACACTGCAGACTACGAAATAATTAACAATAATCCTATTACTTACTTAGAGAAAAAGACTAAGGAAATCATCAACAGGACACAACTTCCTCTTGACGTCAAAAAGATCATCATTCCTCGTGAAAAGTCTTCGAAAATTCCGAAAATTTACGGACTACCCAAAATTCATAAGCCGGACATTCGTCTTAGGCCCATTGTCAGTTCGGTACATTCCCAGACCCAGGAATTAGCCCGGTACTTAGCCAAAACCCTTCAACCTCTAGCCGAGCAAGCATCCTCGTACGTAAAAAACTCTTCTTCCTTCCTAGATTTGTTAAGGGCTTATAGAATTTCAGGAAATGATATCCTAGTTAGCTTCGATGTTGTATCTCTTTTCAGCAATGTCCCCATTTTAGAAACGTCAGTTATTCTAAAAACAAAACACAATATCTCTTCCGACATCATCAAACTTGTACAACACTGTTCTTCTAACACGTATTTTTCATTTCAAGACACTCTGTTCAAACAAGTCCGTGGGGCCCCCATATGGGTTCACCTCTTTCTCCAGTGCTTGCTAACATTTTCCTGGAGCAAATCGAAACCCAGGCCCTAAATTCGTGTAATTTGAAACCTTCCTGTTGGCTTAGATATGTAGATGACACTTTTGACATTTGGCCTCATGGCAGAGATTCATTAGACTTCTTTCTACAACGCCTCAATGGTATACATTCTAATATACAATTTACAATGGAAATCGAGTCCGATTCTTCTCTCCCGTTTCTTGATGTCCTCATAACAAAAACCAACAATGACAGATTCTCACATACCGTCTATAGGAAACCAATCCATAGCAATCGATACTTAAATGCCCAATCACACCACCACCCTGCCCAATTGAGTTCTGTAATGAAATCTCTGACTCTTAGATCTATTCGCTTAACAGATATTGACAATAGACAAAACGAACTTAATAATCTTCAACAAATCCTTCGACAAAACGGTTGTCATCCGGACCACATTGCTCGTATAATTCATCAATCTCTACAATCCCCAATCACACCAACCCCGTCAGAAACAGACCAACAACATCGAAAAGCCGTCCTCCCGTACATTCGAGGAGTCACTGACAAAATCGCACGGATTTTACACCGACATCAAATAAAGACTGCCTTTAACACCACTCAAACTATAGGCAACTTAACCGATAACCCTAAAGACAAAGTACCTAACGAGGATAGTGGAGTTTACGTAATTTCTTGTCGCGATTGCCCACAAAGCTACATCGGTCGTACTAATAGGCGCATTAACCATCGAGTATATGAACACTCTCTGTCAGTTCGTAAAAAAGATCCGACCTCAGCTCTCGCGCATCACCATATCCAAACAGGGCACTCTATCAACTTCGAGGACAGTAGGACAATCATATCTCTCAATTCTCTTAGGGTATCCACTATTCGCGAAGCCATCGAAATAGAGAAAAGACCTCTCTGTCTAAATAGACGCGATTACAGCTTGGACCTCCGTAATTGCCAGGTTAAACAGACCAGACACGCCCACCAACACCCAACCAATCACAGCACAGCCCCTTCATCACGCGACATCCTCTCCTAATCGACCGATAACTATAAATAAAAGAAGCAGCGCAGATTTACCTTCAGTTCAGTTACCTAGTGACTCTTGAGGAGTAGGCAGGTTGAGGCCGCGAGTTCGATCTAGACTCTGAAACTCTTTTTCATTTTTTGTCTCTTGATAATGGCTCCAAAGCAGGAGTCTAAACGTAGAGTATTTAATAAATTCAGACGCGGTTCTCACCCGGAACCTAGCTATATATATATATATATATATATATATATATATATATATATATATACAAAACTTGAACTCATGAACACGTTCTGATTTAAATCTTATTAAACCCCGATAACATTAATAAATGTTTGCCAACAAATATATTTGAATTGTTCTTCTGCAATAAAGGAAACTTCGAGGCACCTCAGTGACCTAAATGAAATCGAAATGACAGCCACGAGAAACAAGTCTTTGTTACCTAAATGAAATCGAAATTTCACCAAGACACCCAAACAATTACTTTTGTTCGCAGATATCCCACTATGCGTATTCTTAATTGACACAAATAACATCCCGAAAATTCGCATGTTGCTTGTCAATTCTCGACTGATAGCAAATAAGCCTTTGGAAACCCGACCTGAATTCGAAATGAAACTATACACAGACGGCCCTGTCATTTCGTTGCCGTTGATTTATTAGACGGTTTTGTCTTGCAAGCTTCCCTTTTGCTGAAGGTGTCAGGTGAAATCCCAGAAAATGAAGAGGATAGAAAATATACTCGTTAAGGTTTGCGCTATGGTTCAAATACTGTTCCACTCTTGGAATAAATATCATTTAGAATCAAAGACATTAATTTTCAGAAAATTGTAACTTTACAATGAAAATCATCATAAATTCAAATTAGAGCATCGTGTTTGAAAAGCATATTTGAACTTTGAAAAGTATGGAGGAGATTTGCTTTTAATGGCCGAGGAATACTTCTAGAAAATTATGTCTGCTAAAAATTTTAAGAGCCATAATTTGTTAAGTTTTTGCTTATATGGTGACAGGTGATAAAGCGATCATAATGTCGTGAATGGAAACGTTGTAGAGAAGCAGATGTTTGGCTGTTGTCGGTCTCGGTGCACCAGTATGTTACCAGCTCCAGTCGGTCCCACAGTACTTCTTGTAATTGGTGGCTGAGCTTCAGGTGAAGGTAGTAGAGTTGTTTTTGTATTTCGCACACAAATCAACAGAATCCGGTAAGAAATGAGCGAAACAGAAAAACAACTCTACAACCTTCTCCTAAAGCTCAGCCGCCAATTACAAGAAGTACTGTGGGACCGACTGGAGCGCCAACATACTGGTGCACCGAGACCGACAACAGCCAAACATCTTCAAAACTCCAGAAAAATTTGGATTTACAAACAAAGTCTCGGAAGTACAAACAACCCACAGCCCAAGACAACATTCGCAGTGCCCACAACATCTCGAACCACCCACCATCCACTACCGAAATGAATGTTCTTAGTAAAGGTTTCAACTGTGCTATAGCTCCGAAGAAAATTCTAATCGAGGAAATCAACTGCAATGGCGAAATAAACTTCGCTAATTTAGATAAACAAACGGCAGAGCAGATACGGCAAGACGTTACCCAAGTCATTAGATTCGCAAACCTACCTCAAGTGAACCTTAGCCAACAGGAGATGAGAACTCTCAATGAATCCGAAAATATCACCATACTACCTGCCGATAAAGGAAACGCTACCATCATAATGAACACTAGAGTACCTGGATAAAATTAAGCACTTCTCGACAATAATTCAAGTTACAAACCATCACCCAGAGACCCGACCACCTACCTAGAAAAAACAAAAAAAAAAAAACGATTTGCCCAAAATCCACAAAGACAGAGTCCCATTTTGACCTATACTCAGTGCTTTCAACTCGCCAGTATACAACTTGGAAGAATATCTTGCCAGTACCCTACAACCTACTGGGGAAAAAGCAGACTCTCAGTCTTTCCATAGTACCAGAAGATGTAAAGTGCTTATATTCAAGCATGCCGGTAGAAGAAGCACTTCAACAAATATTTAGAAACGAAGACCTCCCACCATTCATAATAGACTAATCACGGCACTGCCTTAAAAGCGTCTATTTTATGATTGACAACCGCATATACTCGTACAAACAAACCGACGGATTAGCAATGGGATGCATCCTACCACGAGCGCGCAGCGGTGGCTAATTTATTTAGACGTATTTCGAGGAAAATGCAGTACAGACAGTAAACCTTAGGCCAAAATTATGGATAACGTACGTCGATAACGTATTTGTCATATGGCCTTTTGGCAAACAAATACTGCTACTGTTTTCGATACACCCCAGTATTATTATTATTTTTCAGATTACATTAGAACTTGAAGAACAAAACCAGATGCCTTTCCTTGATATTCTCGTAAGAAAAAAACAACAAATCCCATTACCATCCTTCTCAAATATAGGGAGATGTCAACACACTCGTCCCCAGATCTATACGACCCACAGTCGACAATAACAAAACACTCGAATTAAAACAGATAACTGCCACCCTACGGTAAAACGTATAAATATTAATGAACGGATGTATTCCCGAACAAATATTTCTTCATATATGTTAGATTGTAGTCCTTCACGGATGGAACAATGTGTTTTTCTTTGTTGTTTCCGGTGTACATCCGTTTCTCAGTTTGTGCTCTGAAAAGAATACTTTACCTGACACTTCGCCAAAATCTTACTTGGCATTTTCAAAGCTAAAAATCCGATGGCCAGCTAATAATGGTTAATGGTGCTCACCACGGTGATAAATATTGTGTACCGAAATTGTAATAAACGATGATGACTGCAGGTAGTTTCAAAAAGACGGAGCTATACGCCATATAGTTGGAGAGACAATGCAGTTACAGCATGCGTTCTTTCCCGTTTTGTAAAGCTGTTAGATTATTTCAATTGAAGATTATTGAAATCTAAAGTTTTTGCCGATAAATCTATGGCCATCTCGTATAGGTGAACGTACTGTGGTGTATCACGAAATTTTCAAATACTAAATGTAACGCTTGACTGAAGACTTGTCTAAAGATAAGAAAAATGTTCATATAAAAAGTAGTTCCGGAAATGCTTAGTTTTCAAGGTACAGAGTGAATAAAATTTATAAGAAACCAATAAACTTCTAAAAAATTAGCATCTAGAGAAAGTGAACAAAATGTCCTTTATTAGCTTCTTTGCAGGCGTATAGCCTATGACGGAAGGATTATCGTAAACGATTACAAACATGTTCATTTGATTTAAATCTATCTACCTCATATTAGCCATATAATCGTTTTATTTGTGCTTTTTAATTTTCTGAGTTCGTTGAGAATAACACCACATAAACTTCAAAGTCTGCATATTTCATATAGTCCAAACGTTTTCAATAGTAGAACTTGACACAAATGAACAAGAAAATTAAAAAATACAAGGATAATGTAATGACAAATTTAGTAAATCACACTTTGACATTAATGTCAAATTTTGATTTGACCTTAAAACGTTTGGACTATTTGAAATATACAGATTACTAAAGAACTCAGAAAAAAATAAATCCAGAGATGCCAGAACTATCCTTCAAAAAACAATTATTTCTGCTTGTTTTTATATTGTATAAATTAGGCCTGCTAGGGATATCTTCAATTAGGAGTATTTCAGGAGATTATTTTTAGGTTTTTATGTTGCCGAGCTAATGCCAAGCTACTATAAATGGTTGTAGGTAACTTATTACGCAACAATTTATAACAAACTGGTTAAATAAGTGCATCCATAGATACTAACTAACATAACTGTTAACTTGGTTGTACATGAGATCTTACAATACTATGAAGTGAAAGAACTGCGCTGTGAGACTTGCTTTTTTGTGCAGTTTTTTTTCGATAGCATATAATTTATTTTTATAGATTGTTTTCCTTATGCACTTCTCGGGTAATATGTGATTTTCTCAAAGAGTCTAATGTAACAATTTTTGACAAGTCTGGATGGTAGTCAATTATATTCGGAGATTGTGAAATGCTGAGCTATGATACCAAAGTCGATGTAACTTACCCCGATTTGTCACCTTCGAACGTATCTCGCAAGTCTGACAACATGTGAACTCTGAAGAATTAATGTCTAACACTAAGCACTTTAGACTCAGTTCCTGTTTTTTTCGTATGATAATAGTCTATTCAATACATATCGGAAACTGTTCGCGATGTATATGAGCTCTATTAATTTTCAAATTTAATTTTGACTGGACCAAGTTCGTTAATAGGTAAGTATTTATTATTTTTTTTATATCTTTAAAAATGCTATGTTGTATACTAACAGAACCGCCTAGCCAAGGCTTACCACACATTTCCTTTAAACCTGGCTTATATGGAGGCCTTATCTAAATACAGTTTTAAAGTCTCACGCGTTCTTTTTAAGATAAACACAATTTGTTAACCTAGAACCTTCTCATAAATATTTAAACCTCACCAGTGAAATTGTAATTATAAAGTTATATAAGGTAATTTTACATATAATCACTGTCTGGGTTTTTTGAGAAAAATTGTAATTTATAAACTATTATGTTCTATTACATCGAATAGATTAAATTTGTATAAGTCACTGGTAAGTAACATTATTAAAATCAATGTAATGCAATGAAGAATTTATCTAATTCAAAGTAATATACGGAAGTAATTCGAAGTTCAACCATTAAGAATCAGGACATTAAGGAATAGATGAGAGTTAGTTTTCAAGTCACTCATAACTTGTCTACCATATTAATGATCACAGGATCAATATTTAGCAGTGTACTTTTTAATTTTTTTATTACTCAGTCCTTTATTAATATTGAAGAAACAATGCTACTTAACGGTTGACAAAGCAAACGTCGTGGTTTAGAAACAAAACAAACATAAAATGCAAGAAAAATAAATAATAATTTAAAAAGCATTTGTTTTCATCTTGGAAATTTCATTTATATAACAAAAATAGGCTCCTATATTTACTTTAAAAACATACCACATATATTCACACTAATATTGACTCTACTTCCATTACGTCGCATTTCCTTTGTAATTTTGAAAATTGGAAAATTTGTTTATATCCCCCAAGGACTGAATTAACGTTGTCTACTATACTCCGCACTAATTACATTTGAATTTCATATCTCTAACCACACTGCGATTGGTTTGTGCCTTTGCTCGAATTCCGATAGAACACCGGTGGAATAAAAACTAAGCTGACAAATGAAAAACAATCAAGTAAGCGCTTCCACCAAGGATATTTTCCATGCTTTGGGAATGTCGATTAGACTGAATAATGCACGTTTAATGACTAATGCTTTCGAGCTCAGACAAGTCCTGACAGGTGTAACGGACGAGTTTAGTCAATGTCTGTCTTTTCGATTTAAAAGCTTGCCGAACGCTAACATGCTTTCAAGATATTTGCTTTGCAAGTGTATAGAGTGCGCCGTAAATTCTTGGAAAGCTATAATTTAATCTTGAAAGAAAGATATTGGAACTTTTAAAACAACTCCAGGAGTTTTGGATTTGTTCTGCTAAACGCGAACAACAAAGAAAGTATAAATGTTATTACAAGAACGAAGTAAACACCCCGAAAAACGAATGTACTATCGTAAATTATACAAGTTAGAGTTAAAACTCGGGTATCTGATGCAGTAGTCTTTTAGTTATCTTATACAGTGGGAACAAGGACTGCTCAATCTGACTGCTGACATCAAATGATACATCGAATACATAAAATCGATGTCATAAAGTGTTAAAGTGTTATAGATATCCATATTTTTAAACATGTAGGTTCTAAAATATTATATTTCACATTTTAAATTTTATTAAGAAAACGTCCATATTATAATTAATAGAGTTTTATATGCACACTTAGACATAAATAAAATAACGAAAAATATATCGAAGACTGTAATACATTGCGATTCAACTGCGGACGCAGTAAAACAGTCGCATGCGACCGATCTCAAAATGATTGCAGACCAATCGAATTCGAATCGCTTTGGGTGCGGGTTCCCAATACTATACACTTCTTAGGTTGCAAAAGAGTTGCAAACGCAACTGGTTTGCAAGTTTCGACAGTTCCTCGCTTCTGTTGGTCTTTGTGAACCCGTACGTATAAACAACTTAAACATCACCAATTTTTGTATGTTTAATTTTATGATGTAAAAAAGGGCTTTCTCAGACTTGTAATTTGTCCTGGGAACATCGTGTAACCTTTAATGTGTAACAAACAGCAGTTTTGATTACAACTTTTAAATAAGCAAGTGAAATAAGTGAGGAAAGAACAACTTAATTAGCAGTCAATAATAATTTCATTGTTTATCAACATTTACATTTTCTCGGAAATTAGCTGAATCTTTAAAATTTAAACTATTTGTGGATCTCGTCTCAAAAATATTTATAAACCAATGAGATTATATTCGTTGATATATTTTTCGTATTACATCATTTTACGTTTCGTTTCTCAATTCTATATGAATGTAATCTAAAACACATTTTTAATGTATTTAAATATAATATACCTACGTATTATTTTAGTTTCTAACTATAAATTTATAAGAAAATAGTATTATAGTTAAATGTCTTATTTAATATTTCACTGATATTTATTATAGATTTTTATATATTTTAGTAATGTTATACAAATATAAAATAATAGTTTGGAGTTGATTGGAATTTTTTCACTTCACAATTTTTTCTGTAATAGAGGATGTATGTAAGCTTTGTCTGGATTTCTGGCTGTCCTTTACACAATGTCTTCATTACAGATGTATTTATATATTTATTTAAGAATAAATATTAAGTAATTTTCAAATTCTTAAACATGGACATAAAACAGAAATAAGCGTTTCTTAAATTTACATACTGTAAGATAAATATTAAATTACCATAACTTATCATAACTGACATTCACAATTTTAACAGAAATTAGCCTATACAATTCAGTAATCCTTTATTAGGAATAATTGACATGAGTAGAACAGCAAATATTCATGGAAGTAAATTAGTTAAACATTAAAAAAATCGCTAAAATGAGGATTTCTTTTGTTTTTTTGTTTATAGTATGAAAAGTAATAAAAGGATAGTAATGCCGTTAATACATAAATAAAAAGTTATAAATTAAAGTAGTAGCAAATATCTATATATAAATAGGCTAAGACAAAACGATTAGGTACCATTTTCTCCTCTGTTTCTCAACCGATTTTCTTCATTTTTGTTTTGTTTAGTAGCTACTGACGACCTTCAGTGCAGAATGCTAATCTTAATTTATAATATTGGTTCATTCTTTAAATAAAATATAATTAAAATTCATTATTTACGTCAATAATGTCAATGCCAAACAAATGAATGTGCCGCCTCCAGACTCAAACCATTGAGTAATTATATATAGACAGATCAATGCTGTTATATACTTAGAGCATGTACTTCTGGAAGTGGCATGCAAGCGTTGTTATTGTTTAGTGGGTAAAGTAATCGTTGAATATCATAATTATACAGGGCGTTTCCAGATATGTTAGAAATCATTTTTTTAATGGGTGGCACATAAGCATTTGCATATTTAGGGTGTTTAAAATATAGAGTAGAGTGCAATTATAACTAATAAAATAATTATATAGGGAAGCCCATTAGCGGTTGAATTTACAGGGTTCTTGGAATAGAAAGTGCAGTAAAATTACAGTTATACAGGGTGGATCAAAAAATGTTATACATAGATGCATATACAGGGTGGCGGAAATGGAAATGCAACATTTCGTAACCCATAAGCAGTTGTATATATAGTTAAGATGAAATATAGGGTAAGAGAAATTATAGATATACAGGATGGTGATAAAAAATGTTAGAAAAGGAAATGATTTATAGAGTAGACCACGAAGAGTTCCATATATATAATGATTGAAATATAGGTAGGAGTAGAATTCTAGTTACAGAAGATAATTAGAAATTTCATAAACAAAAAGAGTAAATACGGCGACTCATAGGCAGTGGCATATACAGAATGGTTTACCGGGTGGTTCAAAAATGTTAAAAAATATTATGCGTGGTCCATGAGCAGTTGCATATAATAGGGTGGTGGAATTATATAATGAGATGGTATTATTATAATGAGAATTTTAATAAATGTTAGAGAATTGAGTGCAATTATAGCTATACAGGAGCGTTAGAAAAATAAATATGTAGGGTAGCCCATTAGCAGTTGAATTGTTGTCATTTTAAATTAAGAATTACGAATTTGAACACGAATAAAGTTCTATGAATTATATCTGAAAAAAACTTGAATTTCGTTGCTTATTTGTAGAAGCGAGATGTAAGACCGACATCTAGGATTTTCGAGGAAACTATCACACAGAGGTTCCGAATCTGGATCCGTTCTGTGTAATTGCTGTTCTCCCTAAAGTCCTAGGATAGAATGTCACGATAAAATTTTCATGTTACTTAACCTGCCAGATATTGACACAATTGGTCGAATTTCGACCTCTGGGCGACAGCTAGTCTATATATAAATAGGCTAAGACAAAACGATTAGGTACCGTTTTCTCCGCTGTTTCTCAACTGATATTCTTCATTTTTGTTTTGTTTAGTAGCTACTGACGACCTTCAGTGCAGAATGCTAATCTTAATTTATAATATTGGTTCATTCATTAAATAAAATATAATAAAAATTCATTATTTACGTCAATAATGTCAATGCCAAACAAATGAATGTGCCGCGTGCCGCTGCCGCCAGACTCAAACCATTGAGTAATTATATATAGACAGACCAATGCTATTATATACTTAGAGCATGTACTTCTGGAGCTGGCATGCAAGCGTTGTTATTGTTTAGTGGGTAAAGTAATCGTTGAATATCATAATTATACAGGGCGATTCCAGATATGTTAGAAATAATTTTTTTAATGGGTGGCACATAAGCAGTTGCATATTTAGGGTGTTTAAAATATAGAGTAGAGTGCAATTATAACTAATAAAATAATTATATAGGGAAGCCCATTAGTGGTTGAATTTACAGGGTTCTTGGAATAGAAGGTGCAGTAAAATTACAGTTATACAGGGTGGTGCAAAAAATGTTATTCATAGATGCATATACAGGGTGGCGGAAATGGAAATGCAACATTTCGTAACCCATAAGCAGTTGTATGTATAGTTAAGATGAAATATAGGGTAAGAGGAATTATAGATATACAGGATGGTGATAAAAAATGTTAGAATAGGAATTGATTTATAGAGTAGACCACGAAGAGTTCCATATATATAATGATTGAAATATAGGTCGGAGTAGAATTATAGTTACAGAAGATAATTAATAGGCAGTGGCATATACAGAATGGTTTACCCGGTTGTTGAAAAATGTTAAAAAATATTATGCGTGGTCCATAAGCAGTTGCATATACAGGGTGGTGGAAATATGTAATGAGATGGAATTATTATGAGGATTTTAATAAATGTTAGAGAATTGAGTGCAATTATAGGGGTGTTAGAAAAAATAAATATGTAGGGTAGCCCATTAGCAGTTGAATTGTTGTCATATTAAATTAAGAATTACGAATTTGAACAGAAATAAAGTTCTATGAATTATATCTGAAAAAAACTTGAATTTCGTTACTTATTTGTAGAAGCGAGATGTAAGACCGACATCTAGGATTTTCGAGGAAACTATCACACAGAGGTTCCGAATCTGGATCCGTTCTGTGTAATTGCTGTTCTCCCTAAAGTCCTAGGATAGAATGTCACGATAAAATTTTCATGTTACTTAACCTGTCAGAGATATTGACACAAATGGTCGAATTTCGACCACTGGGCGACAGCTAGTTGCAATAAAAATGTGAATTACTTGTGAATAACGGTGAATGCACACGAGTCGGAGCTGGAAGTAGAGGACACAAGAGAAAAATTATGAAGAATTGTATTATTAATTTGAAATTGATACCGTAGATTAAATTTCACAAATATTCTACTCATTTTCAACATCTTTATTTTTATCGATAAAAACTTATTTGCATACACACAATGATTAATACTATCAGCTGGGATGCTAAACTTTGCTTCCAAACCAAACTGCCACGCACCAAGCATCCTTGTCTTATATAGGAATCATTCGTTTGAAGCATTTTCCTGTCGTTTCTGTTCTGCCAGTCTAGATGGTATAGGAGTTCTGAATCACGTGAATCATAGTTATTATTACAATAATTAATTTAGAAGGTTTCTTAATTTTTTTCAACGTAAAAATAATTTTACAAGAACATGTTTTTTCAGCAATTTATTAGGTTTTTATTTCCCTATCTATCATTTGTGCATATTCGTCTGCTTTGCCATTGGTTGATTAGGTTAATGGCAATGTATACTAATATTGATAAAATGCCATCTTTCACAGGCTGGTTCTACAAAATATTTATATAAACTATTGTTATATAGTCCGTGGGTTCAATTTAAAATTATTATTATAATATTCACTTTCACTTTTCTAGAACTTTTATTTACATCAAATTATACAGAACAGCTGATTCACAATAACATTACAATATAGGCTAGTCGTCGCTGTATAACTAACTTGCGATCGTGGGCTGTTTCCTGTTAAAAGCAGCATCGAAAATTCTTGTAAAATCAATCATCAACTCTACAGCCCCCGAGCTATTTCGAGAACATTTTTTTATCCTAGAAGCGAGCGGCGGCGAACTGAACTGAAACAGGGTCGGCTTAGGTAAATTTCGTAACACTGTCCCTCTTTTAATTCGGATCGTTCCGGTAAGAAACATCCTCTCCATGGTAGGGAGGGAGTCGATCTAAATGGACCACCTTCAACTTAGCCTTGGGGTTTTGACGGATCCGGTAGACGACGTCATTAAGTCTCTTGACCACCTCGTATGAACCATCCCAGGCGGGTGTAAGCTTTGGGGATTTACCCTTGCTCCGTTGGGGGTTGTACAGCCAGACTTTGTCCCTCTCCTGGAAGCCGACTGAATTGGCCTTGAGGTCGTATCGCGTCTTCATCCGATCACTGGTGGCCAACATCTGCGTTCGGGCTAATTCGTGTATTGTCAGTATGTTATGTCGGAGCTGGTCGGCATAATCGTCGATGTCTTGGGGAGGTTCTTCTGGGGAGCCAAATGAAATGCCAAAACGCAGGGTAATCGCAGCTCCTTTCCGAATAGGACCCTGGCTGGAGTCAGGCCTGTACTATTATGTACGGCAGAGCGATATGCCAACAGAAATAGGGGAATATATTCATCCCAATCACGCTGCAACACGGTTTTCTGGATAGGGCATCGGCATTATTGTGCAAACGGCCGGCACGGTGTTCCACCTTGAAATCGTATTGCTGTAATTTCTCCATCCACCTGGCCAGTTGTCCTTCCGGTGTCTTCATATCCAGCAGCCATTTGAGTGCGGCATGATCTGTTCGAATTAAGAAATGACGACCATAGAGGTATTTGTGGAAATGGTCTACAGTCCTTATTATTGCAAGAAGTTCTTTTCTGGTGACGCAATAATTTCTTTCCGGTCTGAATGATGTTTCGCAATCCTGATTCCAACGGTGGCAAATCCCTCAACAAAACGCCGGTAGTTTGAACAGAGGCCCAAGAAGCTTCGGAGTTCATGCTTGTCTCTCGGGACTGGCCAATCACGGATCGCTTTTATCTTGTCCTCGTTGGTGTGGATTCCTGACTCGGAAACGACGTGGCCAAAAAACTCTACTTCTTTTTAGAACAAGGAACACTTCTTCGGGTTGAGTCTGAGGTTTAAAATTTGCCAGTGCTTTGTGATAAATTGCTTGGTTTTCTTCTGGTTCTCTGGTGTCAGGTGTGTCAAATGGTCAGCAAACTGTTGTAGGAACTCTTTACTGGGCCCTGTGTCCTTTACCGACGTCTGGTACTCTTCTTTGCTATTGATGATGGTCTCTACTGGCTCGAAACAAGCTATCTCTTGACCATTGGCAATTCTGATGTCGTGATTGGACAAATTCATGACTCTAATAAGTATATCTCGTCCGGTTTTAACTATAGCCCGTCCAACTAAGTAGTCATGAGCTGAGTGTATGGGCTCCACCATTCCAACGCAGCCCCCAGGATTGCTGTCTAGCTGCCCATGAAAATCTGTTCCGTTTGAGCGAGAATTCTAGCTGAGGATCTTGCTACAATTTTATAGAGGTCGATGAGCTCTTAACGGGCTGTGTCAATACAAATTCCTCATTTAGGAATCCATGCTGGCTAATTAGGTCCATACCCAGTATAAAATCTTCCTCAATATTCGCTACCAGGACCCTATGCCGGATCATGTTGTCCCTTATCTGTAGCACGACATCTGCCTCACCCTGTATTGACATGGACTCGCCGGTGACTGTTCTGAGCTGGATGTTGTTGTTAGCTGGCCTAATTTCTGATGTTCTCAAAACCCTGGATTTGGCAATGGACACAGCGGCACCGGTGTCGATGGGGATGGTAATTGCTCGGCCATTGACGGTGCTCCTGATAACCAGGCTGCTGCTCTCTCGGCAAAATCCCCGGATGGATAGTGTTTTGGGGTTTGGAGGAGGGTCAGTCAGCATTCCCCTCCTATGCTGACGGTCCCTGGACATGTGGCTGTCTGTAGTAGTGACAAGATTTTCTAATTCTATTTTATGTTTTTCATCGATATTAGTGACAAGATTTCCTATCTCAACTTTAAGTTTATCATCAAAAGATTTCACTAACCTTTGTTGAATTTCTTCTTGATGTTGTTTCTCCTTCTTTTCACGTTTTTCTAGAATCTGTGCTATTTTTTCGTCTAGTCCCTCCGTAACCTGCTTGACTATTTTTTTGGTAGTTTCGTCCATTTTTTCCATGCTATATAGTTATAGTTTTTATATAGTTCGTGGGTTCAATTTATAAAACTAATATTCACTTTCACTTTTCTAGGACTTTTATTTATATCAAATTATACAGAACAGATGATTCACAATAACATTACAATATACGCTAGTCGTCGTTGTATAACTAACTTGCCATCGTGGGCTGCTTCCTTTTAAAAGCAGCATCGAAAATTCTCGTAAAATCAATCATCAACTCCACAGCCGCCGAGCCATTTCGAGAACATTTTTTATCCTAGAAGCGAGCGGTGTCGTACTGAAATGAAACAGGCTTAGGTAAATTTCGTAACACTATCATTAGAAACGAGTTTACTGTTCCAGCTTTTATTATAACATCGATATGAAATTTTGAAAATAATATATTTTTTTTCTGGTTTTTGCGTCTATTCTTTATATATTTTTTTAAAATCAAGTGATTGCTCATTTTGAAGATTGGCTGATGCTTTGCAACGTTTCTACTAACACTATGATGAGCGCTTAATCACTTTCCGCAATATAAGCAAAAATATAGTTTTTGGGCTTTTTATAAGTATTCAAATCCTTTATTTCTATTAATATGATCTTAAAATTATGACATTTGGGGACTTAGTAAATTAATTAATAAATTAGCTGATCACGTAAGTCGTTTGCACTTTAAAATCTCTGTTGATGTATTATGCGTATGAGAAATTATGAGGGGCAGTGTTCGAAGTTTAGACAGGTACCTAATTCGAGAAATCTCTTCAATTTAAATTTCATGTATTCAACATAAATTCCACCACACATTACTGAAATCCAATTAAAAGTTCGGTTAAAATGCAGAAAACGTAATAACTTTTTCAAACCCACAAAAACAAAGCATTTGGTATTGATTATCATGGTCTTGAGGGCAAAATATCAAAATGTGATACACATTTTAAAAGGTTTCATTTATTATGCCCTATAGAGAGATAACTAATATTTATGAACTGTTAGTGATTTCACGTTGTTAAGCATATGTTGCACAACAACGATATACAAACAATATTCTTTATAAGTTTGTATGTGTTATTAAATACAACATCAATCAAAGAGACCACTGTAAGCTTTGTCACACATTTTAACGAACTAACCTTGTTTCTGTCCTTCATCGATCCCCTTCCGAGGACAGCCATTTTACACATTGTATCCTCCTGGAGTCGCTTTAATGAGTTGCCTTTGGGGCCCAACAATTTCCCGACGAAGTTGAACTGAAAAGAAAACAAATGCTAGAAAGTATAGCTTACAATAAGGGCTTATTATCAATTTATTGTAGTGGTAATTCCTATTTTTGACTACAATATACGTTTCAAGATTTTAGAAAAATATTTTAATTACTGAAATAAATTCTATATTAAGTATTTTATTCTAAAATTGAACTTATAATTTCGTGTGCTGGTTTTCCCGTCAATCATTATAACTCATGTTAAAAAATGTAACGATATGTTTCAAATACATAAATAATTGATAGAGAAGACATTCGATTGTGGTAAGTGCTAATGATGAAGTTTCCCGAATATATATATGTATGTTATATGCAAAATATATCAGCACTTAGTTCACACACTCGAGAAGTCAACGGAATTTAAAGCGTACGTGACTTCTCAGGGATATCAAATTTCATCTTGAATTATATGCAAACAACTTCCCGGAAACCTACACGAGTCCGTTTACCCAGTAAAATCGCTGACTTGCATCAGCACTTTTCTCGATGTTATAAAAGCAACTGGAAATAATCTCGTGTTGTCATTCAAATAATATCATTTATAGTATTAAGTTATTCAAGTACTTTAACTATTTTAATTGTTCAATTTTAATTTTGTATGTTTCTAAATAAATAATTTTTTTAAAAAGTGAATTAAATCAAAGTGAATATAAAATGTATATATGTTATATCACACTTTCAAAATTTATCTTTTTAAAAAAGATTTTATTATACTTGCACAAATAATATAACTTTTAATACAAACTTGAAAATAATTAAAACAACAAAAAAAACCTTATAACAATTAAAATGCCAAAAATGAGTGGTAAACTAAACTAGACAGAAGTGTAAGTAATAATGAATAACGAAACAAGGCAAATGTATAATTTATAAGCTAAGAACGCTGACGAAACTGTCGCCACGCTTGCAGTTCTCACGGATGTTCGTATGCGGGTAACTGGAGACGACACGTGTTATGCTGAGTCAGCTGGGAACTTGTTGCTTGGTTTTTTCATATAAGTCGATGGAATTAACTTATATAACATATATATATATATATATATATATATATATATATATATATATATATATATATGTTTTAGGTGGTTTCCGGGATTTCATCCGCGTAGTTGATAACTGATCCCTGCTGGGATCGATGGTAAAATGACGACGTTTCGGCAGAGTCACATATGCCCTCTTCAGGTCGGTTCGCATAATTCTCGTAGCCTTCTGCTTTCGCTTCTAGTTACTCGAATACTGAGATTTTCAGAAACGCTCGCGCTGTTATATAGTCGCGGCTCGGCGCATATCGGTTGGCACCGTGAATGGCTGCGTGTGATTGGCCCTGGGCGCTCAGTGGGCACTCCTCCCGCCTGCTGATTTGTTATTTCCGGTTGAGTTGTTTTTGGACGGGTCCGGGCCGGTACGGTGTTTAATAGAATTTTGCAACAATTCGATAAGTTCTGAATTTCATTGCGTGCGTTTAGACTGTGAGGTCTCTTCGCTATTTCAGTTGCCTCTCTTACGAGCCTTGATTTCGGGTGTTTTATATTTGCCAGTACTCTGGTGTTCTCAAAGTCTATTCGGTGTGACATCGTGGTGGCGTGTTCCGCAATGGATGTTGTTTTTTCCTGCTTTCTTACAGCGTTCTGGTGTTCATCACGTCTAGCTTGAATTCTTCTATTAGTTTGCCCCACATAGGTTTTATGACAGTCTGCACATGGAATCTCGTACACTCCCTGTTGTTTTAAAGGGATCCTCGTCTTCGGAGCCCTCAACACCGTGCTTATTTTTCTGTCTGTATTGAAAATAGTATCGATATTGTGTCTCCGTAGAATTCTTGCAATACTGTCCGTGATCCCCTTGACATACGGTAAATAAGCCTTGGTTATTGGTGTCTCATGCTCCTCGGCTGTTTGTCTCGGTTTTGACTTTAGGGCTCTTTGTATATTTCCGTCTGCAAATCCGTTTTGCCTCAGAGCTGTTTTTAAACTGTCCATTTCCTGTTTGATGTTATCCTGGTCAGCTAGTCTTTGTGATCTGGTTACTAAAGTCTTGACAACGGCTTGTAGTTGGGCTGGGTGGTGATGAGAATTAGCATGAAGGTATCTGTTGGTGTGAGTTGCTTTCCTATATACTGCATGGCCAAGGGTTCCATCTTCCTTCCTATTTATGAGAACGTCAAGGAACGGCAGTTGATTGTTGGCTTCAACCTCCATGGTAAATTTTATTTTGTGATGGATGTCATTAAGGTGGTCTAAAAAAGTATTGAGGTGTTCCCTCCGATGAGGCCAAATCACAAATGTATCATCTATATATCGCAACCATAAACTGGGTTTAAGAGTTGTTGTTCTTAGTGCCACCTCCTCAAAGTTCTCCATAAAAAGGTTTGCTATAACTGGTGAGAGTGGCGATCCCATTGGAGCTCCTGCCACTTGTTTGTATCGTTGGTTCTCGTAAACAAAATAGGTGTTCGTCAGACAGTGCCTTGTTAAGTCTACAAGGTGTTGAGGTGGTTTGTATTTTTCTATTATGATATCCAAGGCTTCGTCGATAGGGATGTTGGTGAAAAGGGACACTACGTCAAAACTGACAAGAAGACACTCAGGTTGTAAAACCGCTTTTATAAGTACTAGCTGTCGCCCAGTGGTCGAAATTCGACCAATTGTGTCAATATCTCTGGCAGGTTAAGAAACATGAAAATTTTATCGTGACATTCTATCCTAGGACTTTAGGGAGAACAGCAATTACACAGAACGGATCCAGATTCGGAACCTCTGTGTGATAGTTTCCTCGAAAATCCTAGATGTCGGTCTTACATCTCGCTTCTACAAATAAGTAACGAAATTCAAGTTTTTTTCAGATATAATTCATAGAACTTTATTTGTGTTCAAATTCGTAATTCTTAATTTAATATGACAACAATTCAACTGCTAATGGGCTACCCTACATATTTATTTTTTCTAACACCCCTGTATAGCTATAATTGCACTCAATTCTCTAACATTTATTAAAATCCTCATTATAATAATTCCATCTCATTATATATTTCCACCACCCTGTATATGCAACTGCTTATGGACCACGCATAATATTTTTTAACATTTTTCAACCACCGGGTAAACCATTCTGTATATGCCACTGCCTATGACCCACCATATTTACTCTTTTTGTTTATGAAATTTTTATTTATCTTCTGTAACTATAATTCTACTCCGACCTATATTTTAATCATTATATATATGGAACTTTTCGTGGTCTACTCTATAAATCAATTCCTATTCTAACATTTTTTATCACCATCCTGTATATCTATAATTCCTCTTACCCTATATTTCATCTTAACTATATATACAACTGCTTATGGGTTACGAAATGTTGCATTTCCATTTCCGCCACCCTGTATATGCATCTATGAATAACATTTTTTGCACCACCCTGTATAACTGTAATTTTACTGCAACTTCTATTCCAAGAACCCTGTAAATTCAACCGCTAATGGGCTTCCCTATATAATTATTTTAAATTGCACTCTACTTTAGGTGTTCGTCAGACAGTGCCTTGTTAAGTCTACAAGGTGTTGAGGTGGTTTGTATTTTTCTATTATATCCAAGGCTTTGTCGATAGGGATGTTGGTGAAAAGGGATACTACGTCAAAACTTACAAGAATACACTCTGGTTGTAAGACCGTTTTTCTAAGTATTTCGATAAAATGTGTCGAATTTTTCACATATGAGTCTGCCTCCTCTGCAAACGGTTGAAGTTGTTGGGCTAGGTATTTGGCTAGGTGTTGTGTTGGGGATCCAACTGAGCATACTATTGGCCTCAAAGGTGCACCTTCTTTATGTACTTTTGGCAACCCATAGAATTTCGGACATCTCGATGACTTTTCACGCGGAATGAGTTGCAGTTGGAGATTTTTGTCGATCCTACTTGCTTGGATTTTGGCCTTGGTTGTTTTCTCCAAATAAATTGTTGGGTCAGTAGTAATTTGTTTATATGCTGGATCTTGTATCTAAAATTACAGTCGCATTTCCTTTATCCGCGGGTAGAATGACAATGTCCTTGTTGAGGCGAAGTTGTTTCAAGGCCTCATTTTCTTCTATAGATAGGTTCCTTTTGGGTGGTTTAGACTTTCTTAGAACATGTGACACATCTTGTCTAATTATTTCAGCGGTGTTCGCATCTAATTTTGAAACTGCTGTTTCCACGCCAATATTATGCTCTCTGTTGGTATGCGAGAGGGAGCAATAGCGTAATTGAATCCCTTAGCCAACACGCCAATCGAGGAAGAGTTCAATTGGACCGAAGATAAGTTATAAACGGTTTTATTCTTTTCCAATTGCCGTGAGGTTAGACTGTGAACGTTATTTTCCGAGAACAAATCGTTTTTGGGCTTCTGTTGGAGCTTCAATTTGTTAAATTTTGTCTGTTGTTGCATTGTTGTCAACTCTGCATTCGTTTCGGCCCTAAATTCACTAATCTCATCGAATTTATCCCATATTATTGGGTGGAGTGTATTGCTTACCTGTAGGTGGATATCTAGGAGGAGTATTAAGAACATCCAAATCTCTTCTGACATCACGTATGGCTTCCCTAAGTAGGGCAGAACTAGCTTTCCATAAGATATTCTGTATTTTTCTGTCGTTCTTCCAGAACGTTACCGTCATGTTTTTCGGAATAACTCCTTCATCGCGGCATCGTTGTGAAAAATGTAAATCGCACAAAAGTTTGCTTCTTTTCGCGCGTAATTTCTCAAATGTTTTACACAAATGAAAAGTATTCTCCCCGTAGTGAACTTAAAAACAATATATATATATATATATATATATATATATATATATATTTATTGTAATAGAATTTTTACTTTTATTTACTTTATTTGCAAATTTGTTCACTCGGTAAAAACTCCACACAATTTTCTTTTCTTTGAACAGACTGCTCCAGCTGTGGAGACTCATTTTTTTTACTGTAAATGTTAGTATGCGCTAATTGACCCTTAGTCAATAACAAAACAAACAATTTTTTTTAATATGTATTATTAAACTGTTCAGCTTCTTCAAATCAAAATATAAACATTAAACAAAATCAAATATAAACGAATGAATCAACGTAACTTTCAAAATACAACTACCAAAACACTTTATAATTAAATTTTTGATTAACCTAAATAGATTTTTGTGTGGAAATGATTAAGTTATTTGCAACAACTAAATTTCAAGGTCAATGATCACTCAAATGCAATTTGTTATTCAAAATTTATACCGTTACTAAAATGATTATTTCCCAAATTTATGTTTTTAAATTTCTAATTGTTAATATAAATGAAAATCAAAATAATTAATGTTTTTAAAACTTTTCAAACTTTTATTAAAGTGGATTCACTTTGTTCCTCCAAACTGCTTTTGTTGAAGACTGCTGATTCATCTTATTATTTTCTGCTAATGTGAAATGTTTTTTTTTACTTTTAGCTTCCCAAAACTGGATTCTTTACTTGATGTCAATTACAGAGATTTATCTGCTGCTGCATTTTGGTACATTACCATTTATTTGTATTGTTACACCTCTACTATTCTTGCATATGATTATTTTCGTTCAAATTTCAATCACTTCTAAACTTTTGAATTAGTAAACTTTTCTGACTTTTGGCAAGAAATGTCACTTTGTTCCCGCTAAAAGTGTTTACTGTTACACTTGCAAATTTAGACTCTCTCTTTACATGCTGTCAGTTCTTGCTTTTATAGTTTCTAATTTTGACACATTTTAAACTTTTTAAATCAGTAATTTTTAAATCTCCTTTTTATATATAATATTCATTTTTTATATTTAATTTCCTATCTAAACAGATTCCTAAAATACATTTTGCTTTTCTTTAAAATTGTAAGTTTTACTTCTTGTTTTGTACCCATCATTGCGCACCAGCTATTTTGAGTATAACCCGTACTAAAATTTTAATAAAATTTTCATTGTTGGCACGAAACTTATTATCACCTGATTCCTCGTTCTGTATTTGCTTTGTCCTTATGAATTTCAATGTATTTCGATCGGTAAATCTGTCAAAATCTTGCTTGTTATTTTGTGTAGAAATAATGTGTTTTGAAGTTACTATAAATCTGGGTTTATAGCATTTTAATCCTGTAATGGGTTATTTACGCCTCGAATATAAGGTAACATCTTTATATTTTCTTTTCGTTAGATGTTTTATTGTAATATATCAAACCTATAGATTATTTTTATATGTTCATATCAAATCCTAATTGCTTTTTAAGAAATTTATTTAAACTGTCACATTAGTTATTTTCAAAAAATGTATTTGCTCTGTAGTTTTAGTTATATAAATCATTTTCAAATTACCATTTTATAGTCTAGTTTTATAATATAATCATTTCTATTTACGTATTGAACTTTAAATTTTTTTAAATTTTGTAATCAATATTAGTTCGCCTGGATTTTTTTAAATGATCTATTGATGAACTAATTTACTTTGAAGTTTCCTTATTGATGTTCATTTAACAAGATCTGTCATGAAGTGTCGTCTCAATAGAGGTTGTACCAATTTCTTTAAAAAAATTGAGAGAAAACTCAAGAACAACCAAAATAGCTATTTACCTCCTCAATCAGAGAGTACTTATGTTCTATAAAAGTCAGACCAACAAAGTTGAATACGACTACTTTATAATCAATATCTTAAGGTTACAATTGCTCCTACGAGCGCCGTGTACTATACTGCAAGGGTACCCACCCTTGCAGTATAGTACAGTGGCTATTGAAATTTTTTTCTTCCGCTAAATACCATTTTAAGGACGAAAATGACTCCATCAATTATTTGGTCTATCCAATAAAGTGTTTTCAATAGGCAAATGCATCTCAATCAAATAGAGATTGTCTTTCAATTTTTCAAATTCTAATATGTATTGGTTGCTATGGTTATTAATCAACAAGACAAACAAACCAAAGCGTTAGTAATATTAATTTTTTATTATACTTTTTAATACAGCTTGTAGAAATAAGTGGTGGCTACAGTAGTATCATGATACATCGTGTCACTGTAGTGTTTAGTTACTTTTTGTACTGGGAAAACCTTTGTACCCTAACACCGAACTTAGCGTCATTTGTCGATTGCATGTATGCTGCATATGACGATAGTCGTATTTTGCTTCACACGGTCTGTCCACGTAGCGTCATACAAGATGCATGCAAGCTACAAATATGTTTCATTTCTGTCAAATTTTATAACGGGAACAAACGTCACTTTAGAGAAAATGGCAAATTATGATTCTAGCATACAAGTTTATTATAACTCGACGAAATACACATATTGGCTACATCCATATAGCCAAAATAACATTTATTGTAGTTTGTTGCTGCAAGTGAGTTTAAGGGAATGATTTTATTATTTACATAATGAATAAAATACACGAATTTAACCCCTATTGTTATTAATATAAAAACACCCTACTTTTACGTGAGAATATCCTATCCTAGAAGAAAGGTTCGGCACTTACCGTTCAGCCCTTTTTACGTGATTGGGTAAAAAATAACCAATTACATTTGTAAATAGTGTTATAACCATTGATCGTGATATAGAAATATATTAAAGTAAAATATATTAAATTGAATTTTATTTATAACCTTACATAGTCATACATATTTGAGAATTAGAAAATACAAATTAAAAGTTTTCGAAGTCCTGCAGTTCAGCTAAATCTGTAGAAAACTTTGTATTACGGCTTTATTTAGGAGAAAATTCGCTGCTGAAGTAGCCATTATAAATAGACACATGTTATGTTTGCGTCTTGAAATTCGCTTGAAGTAATGAAATGTTGCCGCTCAAGCTGCATTATTTCATATGTAAGATGCAAGCAAGCGTACAGAAGGGGGAAAACGACGAAAGAGTGCGTATGAAGTGACGCTACGTGGACAGTAGTGCTTATTTTTACACCCAACGCAGTTTCAAGGAAAGCTTTATTCATCATGGAATAAACCAGAATCACCAAAATTTACTGTCGTGCAAAAATGTTTCTTGAAAATTCGGTATTTTTTTTTGAAGCAAAACCAAACGTTTCAAAGTCTATTCTGACTTCGTTGTCAATGGCTTTATATTTATAGATATAATTGCAAAATGAAAATTTGATTTATGACATTTAAATTGACATTAGAAAAAAAAATCGGTATATTGTTTCGACATAAGCAATTTTAATATGCTTATGTTAGCTTCTTATGTAACAATCGCTGTTTTTCAATTACCGCGCAACTGCGCACACTCACCATTAAGTGTTCCCGTTACCACACTGCCTCGCGCAAACGGCCACAAAAACGATTTGTTCCTTCGGATATTTTAAATAATTTTACCAAGTTAACCTAGAACTTTAACATAAATCAAAAAGTATGTAATTGGGAATACTCTAATGTGTAGTTTAGATGTAAAAATAATAATTTAGAACATGGAGCTCAACTGATATATCTTGAGATAAGGATTTTTCTCGAATGGGATCTGTTATTTGAAGAAATGACTTTTTCCAACAGGAGGTGTTTTTTAATCATAGGATCTAATTTTTACCGAGGAAACTAAAAACAAACATTTTCATTCTTTGAAGACGCGAGATGTAAGACCGACATCTAGGATTTTCGAAAGAATCAGCACACAGAGGTTCCGAATCTGGAGCCGTTCCGTGTAATTCCTATTCTCCCTTAACTCCTAGGACAGAATGTCACGATAAAATTTTTCAGGTTACTTCATCTGTCAGAGATATTGAATACTCTCTTCGAGGTGTCATTCCTTTGTACGCAAGACAATATATATTATCTATAATATACATTGTTTCTGGTCAGGGAACCTTCATCAATTGCGCTTCCCACAATTGAATGTTCTCTCGAACACTTCTTTATGTATTTGAAACATTTCGTTAAATTTGAAGGCGCGAGATGTAAGACCGACATCTAGGATTTTCGAGAGAATCAGCACACAGAGGTTCCGAATCTGGAGCCGTTCCGTGTAATTCCTATTCTCCCTTAACTCCTAGGACAGAATGTCACGATAAAATTTTTCAGGTTACTTCATCTGTCAGAGATATTGAATACTCTCTTCGAGGTGTCATTCCTTTGTACGCAAGACAATATGTATTATCTATAATATACATTGTTTGTGGTCAGGAAACCTTCATCAATTGCGCTTCCCACAATTGAATGTTCTCTCGAACACTTCTTTATGTATTTGAAACATTTCGTTAAATTTGAAGGCGCGAGATGTAAGACCGACATCTAGGATTTTCGAGAAAATCAGCACACAGAGGTTCCGAATCTGGAGCCGTTCCGTGTAATTGCTGTTCTCCCTTAACTCCTAGGACAGAATATCACGATAAAATTAAAATTACACGGAACGGCTCCAGATTCGGAACCTCTGTGTGCTGATTCTCTCGAAAATCCTAGATGTCGGTCTTACATCTCGCGCCTTCAAATTTAACGAAATATTTCAAACACATAAAGAAGTGTTCGAGAGAACATTCAATTGTGGGAAGCGCAACTGATGAAGGTTCCCTGACCAGAAACAATGTATATTATATATAATATATATTGTCTTGCGTACAAAGGAATGACACCTCGAAGAGAGTATTCAATATATAACCTGAAAAATTGTATCGTGACATTCTGTCCTAGGAGTAAAGGGAGAACAGCAATTACACGGAACGGCTCCAGATTCGGAACGTCTGTGTGCTGATTCTCTCGAAAATCCTAGATGTCGGTCTTACATCTCGCGTCTTTAAATTTAACGAAATGTTTCAAATACATAAAGAAGTGTTTGAGAGGACATTCAATTGTAGGAAGCGCAACTGATGAAGGTTCCCTGACCAGAAACAATGTATATTTTATATAATATCTAATATATATTGTCTTGCGTACAAAGAAATGACACCTCGAAGAGAGTATTTTCATTCTTGTTAGACAATGAAATATTTCGATCGAGTATTGAGAAAATTCTCAAAAGTTGATTTTCGAGTGAGCCATCAAATGCTTCATATTATCAGTTTCGGTCTCTACAGGAAATAACCTTTTCCTACCGGAATGCCCTTTTTTAAATAGAAGTACCCAATTTTCGCTGTGAAACTCAATGATTGACCCACATTTTGCCAGGTTTTAATTTGCATTTAATTTATCTATCGCAATCTAAGGGGAAATTGGGTGCTGCCAAAAAAAAACAATTCCGGTCGGAAAAGGTCATTTCCTGTACAAACTGAGTTGTAATATGGAGTATTTGATAGCTCATTTAAAACCCTAAAACTTTTGTCTGAAACTTTTTTTGAACTAATAGAATCCAATCGAGATTATCTTAAAATAAATGCCATACCCGGTATAAGTTTCGTGGAAAGCTATCTAACAGAAACCCTAAATGGGGAGTCGTGCTATGTATAATGCCGTTTTCCTGTGCTTCCTAGGATAGAAATTATTCTAATGAATTCTTAATTTTACTAAAATATATTGAAGGACTGATTTACATTCCATTGAACGCAAGAGGGTATATTGCTTCTAGTAGAGAGTTGAGCTTCATTCAATTTAATACTTTTAGTGATAAGCAGTGGTTGCACCAAAATTTTGAATAGTATATTTTGATTTGATATGAGTGGTTTTCAGTTTTTATACTATAACCGTAATTATTGATGATTTATTTTTTGTATGCTACTCTACTAAAAAAAATCATTAGAATATAACTACTTAACAGTCATGTATTTAATTTCAGGGTATATTTCTAAACAATATTCTGGAAGATTGAGCTACATATATATATATATATATATATATATATATATATATATATATATATATATCAAACCCTACTTAAATGACAAATATTTTTGAATTAAATATCCGGAAAGCCATTAGGACACTTCCTTGATTTTCCAGTGAAAAGGAGCTGACATGAGGAAAATGCATTAGTCGCTCAACATGAAAACCTTTTTCGGATTATAGGGGTATCGAAGAACGTCCTTATCGATTTAGAAGTGACCCCCCGAAGGCTAATGGGATATTTTCCTCGCGATATTGATATATGTTAAAAATATTTATTTCAACCATGTTTCCTCAAGTGCGAAACTCGAGTGAGCTTCGATTGAATCGAACTGGTGATAATAATCAAAAGAATCCCGGAGATGTGTTCGTTATTGACCTAAATCCCAACTTCCAAGGAATAGATTCAATATCACAAGATAATTAAATCTTGAAATCCATAGCGTTCAGAAAAAACTTTAATATTACGTAGTTATTACAGATATTCTAGAAATTCAATTTTGCTGCAGTATTACTTACATTCCTTTAATTATAGTAAATAAGAACTTTCATACCAATAAAATGTGGATTTAATGATTATTGGAAAAAAGAATTATGTAGAAAAGTTATTCCGAATTTAATTTCTGCCTTAGTACTGTGATAGTGTTGACTGGTGTTTGACATTTCTTAAAAACGACTCTGTTGAAAAATAATCTGCAAACGGTAGTATAGTATACCTAGTATACCCATAAAGAACACATAAAATATATTTAATTTTTGTGGGATTTCAGAAAGATGAATCTACCTTACACTTAACTGGATTTTTCGATTTTAGTACAATTTTCGCAAATATGCATACGAATGAAAGAAAAATGACTAAATGAGCAAAAAATAAAAGATTTTATTTCTATTTTGATCGCATCCGAAAAAATATTATATATTAAAATGCATTTTTTAAGAATATGTGTAACGTAAACTTATTTTTATATATTTAGTTAGTCTCATATAGAAACATATATCTTTAACCAACAATTATCTAACATAAAAGAGATTCTACGCACAATATAGAACAAGCTGCTAGATACATTATAACAAAATATTAATAAGAATTTACTTCATTAGAACGAAAACGCTTGAACACTTCACTACAGTACACATTCACATATGGCGTTCTAAAAATTCTTAAAGACACAATACCAATGAGAACAATTTATAAAAAACTAAATTTTATTAAATATAATTAAACCATATGAAAAAATATAAACAATAGGCACAAAAGATTTTTGCAAATGTACTTGTGGATAATTAGATACAATTAATTGTTCTCTAAATATTATTTGTGTCATTTTCTTGATTATTTTTTTTCTTGGGAATAACACCTCAATCGAATTAAAAAGCTGTATATTGAAAGTAAAACCAAACGTTTCAAAGTCGATTCTGACTTCGTTGTCAAAGTCGTACCTAGGAACGCCACTTATAAATTCTAAAGACAACTCTTTCAAATTCTTCCAACTTAGAAGCTGTTTAACAATAATACATGCTCTTTAAAAATGTTTGTGCTACCTATATATCGAAAACAACAAAATTTTTCTTATGCCAACTTAAATGTCATAAATCAAACTTTCAATTTGCAATTTACATTACATACATACAATACATATTTTAAAGCCATTGACAACAAAGTCAAATTCGACTTTGAAACGTTTGGTTTTTCTTTCAATATACAGCTTAGATCTTTTTAATTCGATTATGGAGTTATTCCCAAGAAAACAAAAATAGTAGAAACAAATTGTAAAGAATAAATTACAGCAAAATTTTTCCTTATATAACAAAATAAAATTAAACATCGACAAAATTATTGATCTAGCCGATCTCTGGTTGAAAACTACATATTTTCAATTTGTAGGAGAATTTTACTATATTTGTGACATATTTTGAAAAGGGATTCATTGTCAATTATAATATGTGTGATGTACTTATAGATAGAACAAATTAACCAAATAAGTACAAACACTTTTATAAGAATACTAATAAATATTTGAATTTTAACTCAAACCATCCCTTGCTTGCAAAGAAAGATGTTGTAAAGTGAAAGAGCAAAAAGCTTATCTTCATCCACCGAAATATCTAACAAGAAAAGCACCAATATTATAACATCTACTTCATTATCAATATCCATAATGTTACATCAATAAAACTCCATATGAACTAGAACAAAAGTCGCAATAATAAAACAGACCAAACAACCACCGCACCACCGATACCAACCCAACACAAACAGAAAACAAAATTATGAATATACTTCCATATATCCCGGGTATATGGACAAAAGCATGTATGAAATAAATATTATGTTTAAATTGTTTTAAAACAAGTAATAGATTACGCTCTATCCCCACATGTACCAAATCATTTAAGGCACCTCAGAACTCTAGAAACTGTGTATACAGTGTTGCTTGTGATTGTGGTCATACGGAAAAATAAACAAAAATATAATATTTCCATACTCTTTTCGAGGTGTCATTCTATTGTACGCAAGACCATATATATACTATATATTGTTTCTAGTTAGGGAACCTTCATCAGTTGCGCTTCCCACAATTGAATGTCCTGTCGAACACTTCTTTAATTCAAATAATATTTCCAGACGACATGTGGACAAATCAAATTTGGCTAACCATATATTAAGCACCGACAGGCATAGTATATTTTGGGGAGAAAACAATGATCTGGTTAATTGATAAATACTCAAGAGTTGGAGTTGAAACTTCTCTAAACACACAATATACATAAGCCTTACTACATTTTGTTCTCCGTATAAAATTTTCAAACACTTAACTGTTGCAAGAAACCCTCATGAACAGGCAAGATATTTGCCCTCAAAGAAATAAACTGCCAATTAGACAATTTGAAAGCGAAGTGATTTCAGGTCAAGTTATTCGGTTAAATGCTTTGTAGTGAGTTCTGTGAGGTTGCGGTGTCGTTTTCAAGGTGCTCGTGTAATTTGTTGCTAGTAGATTTTAAAGCATCTGCTATGAATATTGTTAATTATCGTAACAATTGTATACCACTGATCAGTTTAGTTACTTCAAACAGGTGTTTACCTCCCGTGCATATACATTAAGTTTATTAATCAATTTCGGAAATGTTTCAGTAAATAGTAATGTATATTTTTAATAAATAAACGGTACTTGAATAAATGGTGTAGCTAGAGTTATACACAATAAATATAGCTTAGTATAAATATACATTCACAAATATTAATAGCACTTACATGAACCCATGGGCAATTAAATGTAACAGTTTATGACTCAGACGTTTATGAAACTGAAGCTATACGAATCTATAAAATATAATAATCTGACATATCTCTGTTTTGCATAACTCTATAAACCATTAGGTAAAATACAGTCTGGAAGCCCAGTCCATTTAATGTATTTTGAAGCAAGAGCAATCATATATTATGCAACCACTGGAGATTGTTTTATTTGAACAACCAAGTAAGCGAATAACGTCAGTTAATCGTTTATTAATTTATTTATGTATTAACTAATTCCCATCTAACGGAGAATAAGGCAGAGTAATTGTTTTAGTCTATTATATGATACATAACCGAAGTTATCTTAAATGTAAAGTTAGTAATTAAGAGTTTGTGTTAAGAAGATCATAATGTATTGTTTGAGCACTTTTAGGGAAATAACACAAGAATACAATGTACAAAGAAACTATGAAAAAGGCATAATTCTTAAATTTATTTTTTATTATTTGATTTATGATATAACTAAAAGAAATTTAATGTGAGAATATACAGGGTAGCAAGAAACTTCTAAAGATCATATAATAATAAAGTCCCTTTCAAATTGCAAGAATTTGAAAGGGATGATGTTCAGAATTTTATGTAGGGCCCCTAGGTGGGAATTTGTTATAGGAATTATCCTATGCATTAGCATTCGTCAGAAATGCGATCAAAGAATTTTGTTAATTCAGTGATCCCATTAAAATCATAAGGGAAAACTTAGGAAAAGTCTTATAAACTATCCCGATACTGGATTGTTAACAAAGACATGACCATTAACAATTTCTTCCTTAAGACACGATTAAATTCTAAGGAGGTTGTAGCGATACTATCGTTTTCATTTAACAAAAGTCGGTTAAAATTAAAGGAGACTCTTTTAGTTATTGTTTCGTGTTGTGTGCTTCTTTGTGTAATATAACTGAATTTTAAAATTGTATGTTCAGAAATTTCGAATTTTTCATTTTTGAATGTATCTAATCAAGTGAGTGATAGAAAACAAATCATAATTCCTAATGTTGCTAGTTATGAAATTTTGCTCCTTAAGATGTTATCGTTGGTCTGCCATTAGGTAGGCGTAAATGTTACTCAATTGCAGGATATATATTTTCTTGTTTATCAGTTGAACTTGTTGTTGATACACTGCCTGTAATATTTAATTGATTAAATTGAATAAAGCGTTTGAAAATATCTTGAAGATCCGTAAAAGTTTTTCCATAATTTTCATTTTGCGCTCTAATCTAGTATAATTGATACCACGAATGGTAATGCTTAAAAATTTTGAAATTATATTACAAATATTCAATGGCCCAATGAGGCTTGTAATCAAAACTGGGAACTTGTTCGGGATATATTCTCGTTTAAGTAATAAATTCTTAAAATCGTTTCATAATAGAACTGACAAAGCCAAACATCTGTTACCTCACATTCATCATGTCTAACCCACGCGATATGAGCCACTCTTTCATAAAAGCAATTTCAGTTTTGATAACGAAATATACTCGGAATCTCTATCAAAGTCACGCTCTTTGTAAGTTTGTGTGATCTCCAATTCACTCTGTCGAATCAACTCAGATATGACATTCTATGGATATAAATTAATCAATGGAAGTAAACATTTTTAGAAGGCATCAAAGGATGCCCCAGTAGAACATGTTCCTGAAGTGTGGTGTGTTTGCAGAGAGATTTTCATTCGCTTACAGGCGATAGAACAAGGAATTTCTGTCAATATAAATAACATAGCATCGACGATAATAACTTTCCCTATATTGTTGAAATTTCAGATTACTATTTTAAAATGACAGAGTATATTATCTATTCAATCGATTTAGTATTACTGTGAGTCAAATGTAATTAATGCGTTAATTAACAATTTGAAAAAGGATGCATATGTATATTTTTCGAAAACTATTTAAACGATGTTCCCGAGGTCGAATAGTTTACATAAATCTTACAGTAATTTAGATTTAAGTATTTATATGCAAGAATTAATATTTGTTTTAAACATTTTATAAATGAATGTACCTGGATTTTGATATAAAATAGGCTTTAAATTGTTTTTTATGGAAAACAGGAGTTTTAAGCAATCCCTCTTGAAAACCTTATATCTTCAAAATTATGTTCGTTATTTTATGATAGCAAGCAATAACTTCTACATGGGCCCAAGAACACCTACGTAATACATAGGCGCTAAAGAAGTACCTCTGGCAACTATGATCAAATTATTAGATCGTTATTCTTAAGTCATCATCCGACCTCTCATCAAAATAGTAAAATACAAACTCCTAACTCTAAATTCCACTCGAGTACAGGGCTGTGGCCAAAGGTTTCCGGCGAATTTCGCAACGCTCGGTCAGCAAGTCTACATCCCACAACCAACTGAGCGTGTCCTATACTATACCTGGGAACCTGGGAGTCTGTTTATTGTCTTTTGGGTTTTTTTGCTGAAAATTGGTGGCGCAAAGTGTGAATTGGTTTTAAAATGGAAAGGTAAGTCAATTATTTTTTAATATGGAGTTGCTAATATATTATTATTCCATTTTTTTATGAATTTTCATTGACTATAATTTTTAGACTTTCTATGACCTAGTGAGTTTGCATGCCGTTGCTAAGTCATGCTTTCAGAGAATTGTTCCCTTGACATATGGTAAAAATTTTTTGGCCTTTCAGCAAAGTCGTTTTCGTTTTGAGTCTTGTTGCTGTTATAATATCTATCTGATTGTGAGGTGTTTATATTCGTTGAATATAAGAAATCCCCAACCAAAAGTTATGCTAGAAAATCAAGGGATATATAATATAATATGCTGAGTGTTCAACAAAACATACATAGGACAAACAAACAAACATACAGAAGTATTTCTGCCCGATTAGAGGAGTGTGGTCCAAAACCGATAAGAATCGGGCGACAAAATCAATTTCGATAGCTGCAATTAAATAGCACAGACAATTCATTACAAAACAATTCTTGTTCTAGCAGCTATTTAAAATAGTGGATAATTTAACAAAAGACGATGCGCTGCACCTATCTGGTACATAGAATACATTTATAAAACAACAAAATATCTACATACAAAGCAAAAATGTTAATAAGCTACGCAACAGAAACGACAGTGAAGGGAGCAGATCCACCACCGGCCGATCACCGCTCCTAAGACATTGAACGAAGGCTTATAAACACACAATTAAAATAAAATATATTTTAATTCACAGTAACAATACATTGAGAATACCAAGTGAGACTTTGGCGAAATGACTGCGAGATTCAAACTTGAATGATACTAACGAACGGATGTATTCCCGGATAAATAGCAATCAGAAAAGGGAAGCTAAACAACAAAGCACTATAGCAGAATGCTGATCGTTTTTGTGAGTCTGAAGACTATGAGGATCCATTCCAAGATGGTGGGCCTTACAGAACTTTATTAGACATTGATGAAAGCAACTTGCTCAGGAAAATCCGGAAAACTGAAGTAATGATCAGGAAAATATAGAAACAGAAATTGAAAATCCGAATGAAAATGAAGCTGAGATGCCGCAAGATCTAATATGCCACTAACAGTATCCCAAATTATATGGCAGCCTTCGCCAAATAGAAATTTGTTCCGCGTTAACAATCGCCAGCTGCTCATGGTTCAGCATTTCCGCGAATTTTATTAGATCGTTCTTGTACTGAGTTAAATGTCTTTCTAAAAATTTTTCGAAGAAGTTTGGTCATTTTTATATATCAGCGTAGAATAACTGAAAGAATAGAAACGTACCAAACATATTGAACTGACAGTTTCTTTTAGAATCATGATTGACCTTGACATTATTCTCGTAATAAATAATATCACACATACTTGAAAGTCTGTATATTTCATAAAGTCCAAATGGTTCAAGATCTAAATCAGACCCCGTTTTCAATGGTATAACTTATCGCAAATGAACAAGAAAAAATAAGTTTGTAAAGGTATACACCATTGATAAAGGGTTCTGATTTAGACCTTGAAACGTTTGAATTATTTGAAGTGTACAGGGTTTTATGTATATGTGGTGTTATTCCCAAACAACTCCAGTAATAGCTTGTCTGATCAAGACATTTCTGCCAGGGCGGTCAGATTGTTTATATCAGTCAATCGACGAATAAATGGTAAAATTTAAAGGAAACTCCGCTATGAAAGAATGTGTACGTTTTAAACTAACCAATCGTGGTATCAAAATTTGGCTGGAACCGTACGTTTACGACCTGAATATTTACCCAGAAAAAAAGATAGAGCAGTTGAACGGGACCTTAGAAGAAAGAGTGGACATTAAACTATGTCACAAAGTATTCAAAATCAGAATAATGTCTTTCTTTTCTTTACGTCTGTGAACTTCATGAACAATATTGACTAAGCTGCAATGAAAATACTTACTTTTGCAGAAAGTGCCTTCCAACTTTTCCTAAGAAACTTTGTGCTTGAAGTGACTTAGAACTTAGCTTTGGAGTAATATGGAATTAGGCTTGTTCAAAGTAGCTAGTTGCCAACGATTCCAGCTGTTTGAGAAATTCTACGCCAATCGAGACTTCGCACAGTTAACTTCTGAGCTCGCTTAATGGCAATGAATTTTGCAAACCCTTAGAATTATCAGCAACTAGTCTCAAACATATTATTAGCGGTGAAATGGGAGGATACCAAACAAGTTCTTGTAGCAACTGTTACAAACTAGAAATTGTAAATGCGGAAAGAGTAATTAAGGATGGATCTGAAACTGATTTATATTGACCAGATTCAATCCTGTTTTACAACAAATATATGGGAACAGTTGATCTTGCTGGTCAGGTCGCAGGTCTGTACGATGTAGACAGGAAATCTTATAAATAGTATATTAGAAACATTTGCTTACATCAGTAGTTAGTTCTTGGATATTGAAATTCACGACTGGCAGTACAACTTAAGCGATATGGAAGATATAAAGTTATTCTAAAACGGAGCAGAATATTTGGTACACCATCTAAGTTTAAGAAGTCTACAAAAATTTGGTGAAGTCTTGCCGGTGGACAAACAACTCATTTTAGATGTCACAGATGTCACAAAATGAAGAAACAAAAAAGAATAAAATTTACTTGCATTCAATGTAAAATTGACTTTGAGTTTTCATAGGTTTTGTGCTTGATATGACCCACAGTTAAAACGTTTAATCCAAAAAAATAAAAAGCATTGTTCTTGTGCTGTCTTTTTAATATTTAATAAAAGAATAGGGTTGAGAAATTAATTTTCAAATTAAAATAACTCTATTCTAAGAAAACTTTCTACCCCCGAAAAAGGATTTTTTAAATTTGTACAAATAATCTCACACCAACTGCTTAGAATTAGTATCGTTATCAAGGTAACACATACAGGTAATAATTGTATTTTCATTTAATATTTTTGGAATTTAGAAAAAAAAGTGAACATAGACAATTTAAACTGCTGCATGGATTTTGATAAAATTTAGTACTTGTGTCAATATACAAGATATTTTTCTATGAGAAAATAACTAATTTCGTTGGGTAAATAGAGAAAATAGCGAAAAAAAAACACAATTTTACCTATGTAAATGCTGTTTTTTAGCATGTACATGCATCAATTAAAAACTACTGAAAGGTAATACGTAACACTTTGTATATATGAAAATACATTTAAAATGTGCAGTTTTTATTTACTTATAACAGTTGTCACAAACCAATGCCGCACCTTGTATGTGACAAAAAGTGATCTTACAGTCATGATGTAAATTCATTCATTCAGAAACCTTACGAAAGGGATTTTTCACAAAGAACAACCAGACACTCAGACATTTCTTTCTTAAATTGTAGTGCTGAAGTTTATTCGAAATGGAGATTTATATATCATGAATATATACATGCTCATTAAACATTCTGAAACTACATAATAGTTCTAATGAATTCTGTCATTAGATCTATTTCGTCTAAATATACATTTCGTACACAATACGAATATATCTGCTGGCAGAAAAAAATTATAAACATTTTACAATTTAGTGATTATCGGCTCCATAGAATGTACAATATCATGAATAATTAATTAAGGGCAGATCATTGATGTGATTAAATTATTATCAAACAGAAAATTGATATTGATGATGAATAGTGACAGAAAATGGCCATAATTTCGAACAATTGAGTACCAGATATGCGAATATCTGAGTGAAATATGTCTAATATAAATTGTAAACAATGGCATGTGATAATAATTATTTCAATGTACAATACACATACATTTTCCCACACAAAATATTTAAACTGTTACAATATATTTGCATCTAACATCAATTATTTGATGTATTCACAGATTGTACTGAGAACTAATTTTTGTGAATAACAATTTTTGATTAATTATGAAAAAAAACCTAATTGATTAAGGAACTAAAAAGTTGTAGTTAATTAGCAAAGACAACATTGCAGAATAACTAGTTATGTAGGTATGAGACTACTAAGCACAATACACACAAACATACAAGAAATAATGGCACAATCAGAGTTGTTAAGTAACGAAACACAAATCAATAAAAACGTAAAAAATAAATTACCTACCTATCCAGAATATATTTGAAGTCCAAGTATAGTAAACTTAACTCCCGCATTATTTACATATCTATTTATTCCTAATATTTTTAATAGGTTTCGTATTTGAAAACAGGTTTTTGAGTTGTTGTGTCTTGGCAAAATATACTGGATAGGTAGCTAATTTAGTTTTTACATAATAAGCACTTATGATTTATGTTTACTGCTTTGTGTGCTGTCGAATAACTTTGAAGGTGCGATTATTTCTTGTATAGGCACCGACCTACATAAGTAGTTATTCTGTAGTGTTAAGTTTTTGTTAATTATTTCCAATATCAATGTTCTTGATACTTTCTTTTCGAGAATTTACAGTTCACTGCACGCAACACAATATATTGTTTCTAGTTGGGAACCTTCATCAGTTGCGTTTCACACAATTAACTGAAATCCCCAATAATTATTTATGTATTTAAAAGAGCGTACCCAGCTCTTGGTTTAGAGAGGGACAAAATTATAAAAAAATTTGTTTTAGAGGGGGCAAATCACCGTTGTTAAGAGAAGATTTAATGGCCCATGACAGGTTTTTTAGATTCACGGAGGGCAGCTGCGAAATTTTGGGTATGCATAGTAATTTTGGGGTTTAAATGTTCATAATTAGTTAGTTTGTAACATAATCAATAATAAATTTGTTACACTTAGTTGTCGATTATGAAACGGACAATGTTTTACCTTATAGAACATTATTTTATAAGACCGCGGTCTTAAACATCTTAATAAAATACAGTTTCACTTGTTTAAGTGGATTAAAAGTTCCCAAGAACTCTAGAAGATTCAATGCCGATCTTAATGCTATATATATTTTTATGTTTCACTTCATCGAATAATATATGGTACCAGCTCGGGATCTTCCTAAATAAAATAGTTTAAATTTAAACTATAAAAATCGGTTTCGGCGTATTCGACAAACCTATCTGAAACCTTTAAAATAATGCTCGTATTGGTATTAATTTGAATCCCTTTTTTAACCGATTTCAAAAAAGTAGGTTTTCAATTCGGTTGCTTTTTTATATTTTGTTACCTTAGTACTCCGGCAACTATGAACCGATTTCGATAATTTTTTTGCTTCATAAAATAGACTTCGAAATTGGTCCAGTATTTTTTTCAATTTTTTTCAAAGATATGGTCCATTTTGCAAAAAATCAGAAAAATCTTGCAATGGACTTATTAATGTCTCGTAATATATGGCGAATGTGGTGGATTAGAAAATTTTAAGTAAACATTCGAAATGTAGGATGAAATTAATTGAAAATAGATTGGAATTTCATCAGACTATTTGTTAATTAACTACTTTCCAGTTGTGTATTTTGAATTAATCTGCATATATATAGTGTGCATTAAGTTATAATATTATAGAAAACTTTCTTATTAATAATGTTTATAAAATAATAAGTTATTCTCCATAAAAAAATTGCATAGCCTGAAATCATTACATGTCTCTTTTACCAATAACAGTATACGAAATTTCTCAAAAAGATGAATTTTAAGTAAGTCAGGCTTGGTACAGCCATCGTCTTTTAAAATTTCATATGTGTTTCTTTCCTGGATTTACGGTTAAGTGTTCTAGATATTGTTCCAAACAAATGAATATTTATTAAGTTGTCCCTCAATGTCATTATGTCGATCATGTGATATATCGCAACCTAGATTTTGAAAATATGACCTGATCCAATATTTCGTTCGTTATTAAGGGCTATCTTAGATCTGACAGGGTATTTAACTGAAAAGGTCATTACTTTGGTCTTAGTAGATTATATTTTCATGTCTGTACAAATTTGTTGCAGTTTGTGTATGTGCATAAATAATCGATTTAAATGGGTATTTTGGACTAATTTAATTCCTTTCTTGATTTATTTTTACATGCTATTATGATGTCATCTATATATAAGTTTGTTATTATTTCTGCTGTTTCTTTTCCGTTAATATCGACTAGTACTTTAGTATTGCACACGCTTCTTATTGCTGTTGTTAGTTGTTTGGGTATCCTCGTTTATCCATGATATACCTAATTTTCCTTTATTTAGGTTGTTGAATCACTTGTTGCAGTGCGAATATTCCATATATTGTTGAGCGTCCTTTTCTGAAACATACTTGTTTTTTTCTGAATATTTGTTCTGTTATGGTTTCAATATATTATTTAAATTGGGTCATAAATTTTGTGGGCTGATTCGAGTAAGCATATCCCTTATATTGATAGTACTTTAGCTTTCTTCCATTCTTCTGGTATTCTATTGTCTTTCCAACATTGATTATATAAATGGAGCAGTTTCAGTTGCAGTAATGTCTCACCATCTCTTTCTGTTGCAATTCTACTTTTTTGTAGTTTTAAAAGCTTCTGTTAGTTCCTCTAAATCTATATCATCTACACCTCTTACATTTCCATATATTCTTGATTTGCATTTTCCTCCTGCCATAATTTTGTGTAGTGTTTTACCCGCTTATCTTCTATGTTATTTTTATGTATTCTGTCGTTTTCTTGTTTATTCAGTGCCTTCATTATCTTATATGCCATTTGTTGTCTACCATGTATGTATCTCATTTTGACACTCGCTAATAAATCGGTCCCAGGATTTCTTCTGTGCTTTTTTAGTTGGTGTTACATAGTTTCTTTTCTGTTCATATAGTTTCTTATTGTTTTCTGTAAAATTACTGAAATACTTTTTATAAGTGAGTTGCTTTTTACAACTCTTCAACCCTTTGGAGTTACTATACTTTTGTCGATTTGACGATGGAAATACTGAAAGAGAACTTGTAGGTTTGAGCAGGAAAGTAAGGTTGGGACAATGGTTTCGCCGTTAAGGTATTGGGAGATAAACCAACACTCGCGTTGGCAAGGCCGTATCCCTGAAGTAGATCTATCATCTATCGGTAAGGCATAGCACTAACTTTTGGTACAACTAGTCCGATCGTCTTTCCTCCGTTCGATGTTGTAACTTGTAGCATTTCCGGCAGGTGTTAAAGAAAAATCATACCAGAAACAGTGACTTACAGTTTATACAAGATCTTTACGGAAAATGGCATATTATTTTCAAAGAATTAGTCGTTAGTGGGAATAGAATGGAGGATAAAAAAGAAAATTACTTATAACATGAAAGTTATAATTTCTTATATCTTTTTTTGTAGGAAACAAGTTTTGATGTACGCCTATGAAGCATCACTCATTTGAAGCGGTTGGATTTGACACAAACAAAAATTGCTCATCGCTCTGGTTAAGAAATGTCTGACTTGATGTGCATGTGCTGCGAGGTTTAAGGTATAGATTGTCAAACAAACAAACAAAACTGGTTAAGATCAGATCACAGCCAGTGAAGATATCAGGTAAAATGCATACAAATAAAAATTGCTGAACTGATATTCGCCTGCTTTTTTGAACTAGGTTAAAAATAGTTTTCGGCGTGGCAATTGCAGTCTGCGGAGATTTGAACTGGGGCATATTCCCAAAGGTAAACATGTATTTTATTTGCAACTAACTCACTCGACCAAGTTCGTACAGCCTAACAGACAATGAATGAATAAATGAATGTCGTGTAAACTTTTAGCTAGCTTCATTAGGATTTCTTAATGAAGAAAATAATAATTAGAAAAAACTCAAAAATAAAATATTTTAATGTCCTGTCAGCAAGACATTTGCTTTATTGACACTTTTTTTGGTGCACGGGTTGCACTCCGGTTGATTCTTAGTAAAGAACCTTGTGATATACGACATTTTTCGTTTTGTTGTCATGTGTAAGAACAAATATGGTGGATAGTTTGCCCACACGTGAACATGCCACGTTCAGTTGACCATGAGGAAAACATGCATTTTCTAGGTTCAAACCACAGACACTCAAGAATTGGCCTTGTGATTTGTTTCTGTTCAAGGCGAGAGCAAGACACATGGGAAATCGAGTATATTTAAACTTAAAGGGCATATCGTTGGTCTTATCGGAATCCTCGAAACAGGTACTTTTTCACCTTTGAATATTTCTTTGAAAATCGTCGCGTGAATCAGATTGGTCATTAGCTTTTGTATCACCAAACGCTTTCCGTTGCATAGTTTCGGTTGGTTTAGATTTCGAAACATAATAACTACCCAGCCAACTTTCAGTTAAAAATTGTGAGGTGGTAAGCCACGAATAACCAAGTAGTTTGTAAATTCAGTTGGATAATTGGGGCCTTCCTCTTCGTTTTTTATACTGCCAATAGATTTAAATATATGCAGAGTACCAACGATTTGATTCTAAATATGGAAGTTTAAGTCATCCACATCTTTGTTCGTAGTCTCCAAAATTGCTCGTTCACTCAACCATTTGTGATTCTTGTGGTTAAAATTGAACTTCGAGAATTCTTTGTCCGAATTTCGTTGATACATAATTGAAAAATTTGGAGGAAATGAAATAAAACCGCTCAATTCGTCAACAGGAACACGACACATAACCAATAGTCAGCAAGTGTTTTGAAAAATCTTCAGCAGATGGGTCGTTCAGCAATAATATTTTCATGTTCGTTGTCAGCTGGTTCCTTAACATATTGTCACAAATTTGATGATTTTAGGCAAGCATTTTCTTTCATCAGCAATGTTGATCTTGGAAAGGTTGGTAATGTTTGGCGGAAATCACCAGGCAATATTATCATTGAGCCTCCAAAACATGTCGAGTCTTTGCGCTGATTTTTCAATGTACGATCAAGAGCTTCCAATGCGGGTTTGTGCTCCACTGTTCATAGATTCATCAGTTTAATGGCAATTTTAATGCCAAATAAGCCGTGCGGCATCCTTCTACCAATGTGGCCGCTATTCCAGAAGAAGCATTTGCTAATGCAATTTCGAATCTCGCACGAACAGTCGTGAAAATCAATGTCATGAGGAATGTCTTCCCAGTACCGCCGGAGTCATCCAGGAAAATTAAGCCGCCGTTTCCATCACCAATTGCCTTTATTCACGTTTCAATTCCCAACTAAATGTGTCATTCATGTCATAATCTGGTGCTGGCATTACTAATTTGACTAACAAACTGCCACACATGAGGTAACATATGTCTTCTATCAAAACCAAAGCTCGGTTATGCATTTCCTCATTCATTTCAAGATCAGGTTTTCTTGAACTGACACGAATTTGATGTAAAATGTCTTCTGACGTGCTATCATTGTATTTATTCCACAAGTCACACGTCGATATGATGATAGCAAATAATGTGCGTATCTTGGTATCATTCTCAAGCAGATTGAGCTCTTGACATGCAGCACGAAATGTTGGCTACATTACACCATTAATAGTTCGTAGTGAGTCAAATTATTTTGGACCATGAACATTTCCCAGCAACTACCGTAAATAGAAGCATTCATTATTCTTCGGATGAATTTTGTAATTAGGACCAAGATCATTTGTAGAACATACATTCGGGTGACCAGGAACTGCATTGCCTTAATTGACTGAATAATCTGGAATGACTGAAACCAATCGACTTGACAGTTGTTATCATTGAGTTATACTATTAAGTCTACTTCTATATCAAATTTCAACAAAATCTGTAAAGCCATTCTTGAGTAACCCCACTTTGTTTTGTTTATAAAGATACAATTTATTCTTATTATTCCAAGGATTTATTTCTTTTCCGGTATATAATTTTTTAAATTAGGAACAACGATTTATTTCACTTGATGACAGAAAAGTAAGACGAAATATTGTCGCTGAAATTACAACTGTCGAGATGTCCCAAAAAGTACTAAAAATAGTGAATTGAGTTACTGAAGTTAAATGGAGCAGACAAAATTGTTATGTTTTCCTGGTCGATCACATTAGAAACTTGTCGGTCAAACTTTATCGAATAAACTTTACCAGACATTGAACAAGCTCCGGTTTAACAGGATTTACAAACTTTAGTGGTTTTCATGTTGTTGTTTTTTAAAGCAAGTTATAAGCCTAAAATTAAAAAAATGTTAATTAAGAAAAGGAATTTAAAGATTGTTGCTTTTTAGGTAGTTAAATATTCAATTACTTTGCATTTAGAAATAAATTTAGTTTATTGATGTATGAATGAATGTATGATTTTACATAAAAAAAAAACATGGAAACTATTTATAGAATCATAAGGAGATCGCGAGATGGAGTAACGGATCACCAGAAATTGAAATGCTAATTTTATACAAAATTTACCAAGTATATTAATACAAAAATTTGGAACTTATCTTCAGCAAGTAGAAGAATTTGGTCGGGGAGTGAGAAACTTGACACAAACAAATGTTTTTTGAAAAATAAATGTACAGATTTAAGAAAAACTTGTATGTCTAAAAGGTTGGGGTATCAAAAATTAGAATATCAGTGTTTTCAGAACCTTTCGCATATATGTTACTGATAATTGTTCAATGAGCACTGGAGGAGAGAAGAGCCTTGTTCAGAACAAACACTTCGATGTTCGGTTATACCTAACAGGTGCTTGCTACCTTGGACTAATGTAAATTCAGAAAAAGAGTTTAAAATAAAATCATTTTTTATGCGAAACCGTATATTATTTTATGTATGAATCGATCACTCAAATTCTGAACAAATATATGCCAATCATTTGATCCAATTCTAAAATATTCATATGCTATATCTCCTCACTTTTGCCATACGGTTGTCTTCGGGAGTAGCATTTGAAGGAGTATTGAGGTGCATGGGTAAAAGCCAATAACTACCGTTAACGATACAATAATGGGAATAATTCGAATTTCATCGAGTTACCAGACTTACTGCTTCTTCCAAATTCAAAGCTGTCACTAGTATCTCCCTAGTATATGAGAAGTTGTGACATCACCACTCTGGATTCTTTAGTTTAGGGTTACATGAAGCGTGAAGTCTATCACCAACTTCAAGTGAAACCCAGGAAGTAAATATTAATAGTATTATTGTTAGATAGGTACTTCAGGAGAGGCGGCGGTTTATATTTCAACGAAATAATCAAATCTCGTCGCAAAAGAAGGCACCAGATACAAACTTGATCTAGAAGACACAATTAGGTATAAACTAAATAAACAAGGTAAACAGAAAAGGGAAGGTCAGTAAGAGATATTATGTGGAGAAATTATATGGGAAGATTAAAATATATAGAACTATGGCAAAGACTATTCTTCACAAACAAAGAGTATTCTTCACTTTAAGTGACATAAAAAGTAAGAGGAAATTAGAAAAATATTATGAAACCTAACTGGAACCATATCACAGAGAGAGAAGAGAAAAGAAGGCCAGGGAGGTACAGCCAACGACGAGACAGTCATTAAGTGGCTAAAAACGGCATCATAAGAAAGCTGAAGAGGAAATGACAAGTCGAACACTCATCCTAAACAGAAAAAGAGGTGACTTATAGAAAAATAATCGATTTCAATTTTTTTGGTTCATGAAAAAGTCTTCACCACCATGTAAAATTTTATGTCTTTTATTTAAAAATACTTTCTTGATTTTCACCAAAATTCACACCTGATATAAAATTCAAAAAGTACTGCTTTGTTAGGTGTAATTATTTCAGCCTATATGAAGGCAAGCGGGGAATGATAGAGTTGTTCTAGATCTACTATCTACAGATACACTAAACGTTGACTGCCAAGACCACAATAAATCTACTAACCAAACTATCACAATTGTGTAACAGTTTTTCATTACTAAAATCTTGTTAGACTGTTGAATTTCAAAATAATAATATGGTATGTTTACAGGAATAACTCGAGAGGTGGTATCACAAACTTAGCAGGATAAAGACTAACTGGTATGTGTTATCCTCGAATATACACATACATAGTAAATTACCATTTGCATCGCAGGAGACTTTAATTCAATTAGAGCCGACAAATGATTACCGTGATGGAAGGAAGAGACCAATTTTCCCCACAGTTTAACAACATCTCTTGAAGTTCTATTTAAATGAGAATTGTCTAGCAGAATGTGAAATGAGCTGTAAATTTGCTTCCTTAACAAAAACTTTAAAACAAATGATTATTATAGTTGTCACACAAGTCCGCAAAACTTTAATTAAGATATTCATCCAGCAATCTGAATTCATAACAAGAACCACAACTCTCAGAGCAAATGGTTAAATTTACGGAAATATGGTGCCAAACTTAAAGTTAAACAAAAGTTTTTTAGAATTTTAAGGACGAATATAAATTTTGCATTTGGCAAGTATGCTCATCAATTGTAGCTATTTACTTTGTTTTCTATGAGTACATTACATACAGATGTATAAATATGAGTAATTCTTCTACCGGTTTCAGAAAAAAATATATAGTTTTTAGACTAATGTGAATAAAAAGGGACATGAAATCACACGAATGCCTTTTTTACCTTTATCCTAACCGTTAAGGTTAATTCAACGTCAATTGATATTAGTAAATAAACGCCTCCATTTGACAATTTGATATTAAAATGTTTTTCTAGTTATACTATTAATTTTGTCACTAAACGGATTATTTTTCTGCAAATGTGTGTAATAAAATATCTCCTGTTATATACTTTTAGTAATAACTGTGTAACGTGTAAAAAAAATAAACCCTTCTTGAGTAATCTTACGATCTAGTTGATGGAGATTATGCACCTCTGGAACGGTGGAGTTGCTGTGGTTAGAGTTGTTTTTTTGTAGGCTTTCTGAACCACTTGGTGTTCTGGTGCCTCCTTGAGTACCTTGTTCGTTGTCTGTTCGACTTTTCGCTAGGCTGACTATATTCAGGACAATACTTTTTTGTTAGCACAGTAAAATGTCAGTTAAGTTTGATGCCATGATTCTAAATACCTGGCCTTATTTCAGTTAAATTCTGGAGAATTCACAATTAAGATTCTAGAAATGTATGTGCTTGAACAACTAGCAGCTGAGTTTGAATGAATTTTTGTGTGCGTTTGAATGGAGCCGTGGTAGAGATGGAACCCAAATGTGAATGTGAGCATTTTTACTTTTTCGTTTCATGTCGGGGGTTCTTTAAATTTTAAATTTTATCTTGTTTTCATTTTGTCAACATGTGAGACATAGATTATTCTACAATAATTACATTTCCTACTAACTTTGTCTGTGTCCATATATTTCCAATCCATATTGATCTTCATTGATCCTAACTCTTTACAATAAAAAGTTTAGAAACACTATAACACAAAAGAACTAATATTTATGTTTTGAATTTGCTTAGAAGTGTTGGAAAACCAATCCAATGATAAAGTAATGCCAGTATCATGACGATTCTGGGATCCACAGGTACCTGCCACAGAAGGATGTTGATTAATCTGGTCTGGTTACAAGTTCTATGCATGATATAGTGTTTTAAAATAAAACAAGAGCATTGTTCTCCACAACTTTTGGACAATTCGACTGAATATGACTGGTCAGTTGTCGGTAAATTTACTGGTTAAACGACCATAGTAAAGCTACCATTCCCAACTATTTAAATACTTGTGGCTTGGAAATATACAGCATTTTCAAGTATTGTGGTGTTACTTCGAATAAGTGCATAAAAATTAAGTAACGATACATTATTTATTAAAAAGAAACTATTAAATTTTGTTAGATTTTGAAAGTACCAACAAAATCACTGAATGATTCAACATTACTCACTAGATTGTAGTTTCTGAGTGCTTCTTATGTCCGAAAAAATGTATTTCGATTTAACAAAACCTGTGTTACATTTAGGTAAAATAGTTCTACTAAAATCTATTGACAAAGTTTTGAACTTTTGAGATGCTGCTATTCATAAAGTAATTTTTAAACGGTTTCATTTAGTTTGCCCTGTTTATTTATTTGTATGTTTGGGTCAAACTGGTAATTAAAATTTTTCCTGCTAACAGATAGATCTTCAAAAGCAAGGACACCTTGAGGAGCATGATAACAAGAACGAGGCCCGACGCACCAGCAATACAAAACAACTGTATACCGTGTGAATGTGGCAATATTTACATTGGAGAGACAAAGCGACCGCTGGACACCAGGATTAACGAACACCGCACAGCTACTCAAAGGGCAGAGGTAACGAAGTCTGGGTTAGCTAATCACGCATGGACCGAACACCATAATATCAACTGGGACCAGGCTAGAGCAATTCACAAGGAGGAGCACTGGTACAAAAGAAAATTCATAGAGACGGCATATATAATTTCGAACGAAAATATAATTAGCGAGTCCAGCGTCCAAATTAAAAATATTTGGAGAGCTCTTCTTTGGCCTCTGCCGCTACGCATCACCGGCAACCAACCTCCAGGTACAACGACGCTGATTGGACCAGATAGGACACAATGACCATGACCGGCGACGCATGACCGGTTAAGGGTATAATATAAATACGACTGATACTCTGAATTTTTTATGATTCACCTGATGACGATAGCAGATACACAGCTATTGAAACGTTGTGAGATCAACCGCTTCAAGACGATGGAAGTCCAAGGTAACTTCGAGGAAAGATTCATCTGACATTTGGCGCACACATTAAGTTCTGATAACAATACACTGTAATAATTTTTGTATCATTTTAAATCCAAAATGGCCGCCACTACAAAAAGGCGGGTTACCTATTCTTGCACAACTACCTCAATATGAGTATCGAATGAAAGTGCTAGAATAAAAGAATAAAGAAAAAATATGAAAATGCAATATGGTCGTCAACAAAATGGCGGAAAATTATATATTTTTTTATGTTCCTTCAATATGCGTATAAAATGAAATTGCTTTAATACAAGCAGGATCTCCCACCCAAGTCAAGATTTTGTATCGTGTCGAGAACTGTGTGGCGCGAGGGTGGCTAAAAATGATACGTCGTTAGGGGTAATTCAAGTTAAGGTAAAAGTTTAAAATGTACCGAGGACTGTGTGGCATTAAGGTGGATAAAAATGATAGGTATATATAGTATATAGTCTTGCCCCTCTATTGGATGTTTGGAGGTGGGGGTCGACCTATTGTCCTCCATTACTCGTGGGAACAACAAGGTTACAGGGTTCAAATAATAACAAAACAAAAGCAAACAAAAATAAAACAGAAACTGCAACACAGCGAAAAAGAAGGCTTGAAAATGCGAAACAAAAATTTAGAGCACAATGTGCAAAAGAAAGTGAAAATGAAACACATAGTCGAGTACAAAAACGGAGAGAACAGTAAGCATCAGAAACACCTGAGCAACGTGACGCAAGGTTAGCAGGGCAAGGGTAGCAGGCCAAGCTTAGCAGGGCAAAGTAAGAGAGAAAGGCAGCTGGTAGCATCGGAAACACCTGAGCAACGTGAGGCTAGATTAACAGTAGAATGGGTAGTATAGTCTAACAAAATAAAAAACTAAAAACTTGAAAATAAATTAAGAACAAAAATTCTCAAGTTAAAAGGTTCTATTTAAAATTAAGACAATATTGATGTTAATAATGTACTAAAAGTTAAAAAATAATTCGATAGGTCCTAGGTACCACTCATCACACCACCCTACTCCTCAATTTAGGGCATTAATCAAACAAAAAAATAAAATGGTTGAGCGTAACGTAACCTGTGTAAATATGTAGGTAAATAGCATTTACATTGATATAGCGGTTGATTTAATAGAAATTTGAGGCGCCCAACTATTTTATTTTTTTGTCTGATTAATGCTCTCGATTGATGAGGAGAGTGGTGTGATGAGTGGTACCTAGGACCTACAAAATTACTTTTTAGCTTTTGGTATATTGTTAACATGAATATTTTCTTAATTTTTAATAAAACCGTTTAACGTAAAAATCAATTCTACATAATTTATTATCTAATAAACCGTTTCATATGAAATTATATTATTGTAAAGTATTTTATATGTTGATTAAAATCCCCCGTTAATTTAAAAAAAAAGGTTCTACCTATAATCCTGTATCATTTAAATCCGTAACATTGCGTACGTCCGTTGCTTACTCTATTTTCCTTTCGATATTTTGTCGTGGTAAAAAATATACTGTACATAAATAAATACAGGTACTAAAGTACCTCCATACAAAACTACAACAAAATCTATCCAATATTCTAACTGTATGACTATCTACACCACAACAAAAATTTTTAAACAGTATTTCATATATAGACTCTTGGTACAGTCTTATTATAAATACAAAATTACCTCTGTTATAAGAAACCTTGAAGGTACGACTCTTGCCTGACCACATTTCCCTCTAAAAGATATAAGATAAAAAAGCTCATTATGAGAAATTCAAATATATACTTAATATTTTAAAAAGTATTCAAATTATTCACTTAAGCAAAGTTTTTCTTATTAGGGTTCCGTATATACAATATACGGATACCCTTATAATATCACTCCGGATTTCGGCCTCTGTCACATGACAGCAATTTTCTCCTAAATTACTGGACAGAAAAGGTTGAAATATGGCATCAATGTATAGTTTGGTGACCCGATCAGGAGTACATATAGTAAATGAAGAAATATTGATTTTAGGGGTACTTTTTGGGGGAAAAACTAAAAAAATCTACCGTTCCCCCCCTGATCACCGAAACTACTGAGTCTAAAATTTTGAAAAGAATAGGAAATATAGATCGTTGCGCGAACTTTTAAAAAAATTAGAAGTATAGGGTCTGACCTGAAGTTTACTGGAAAAATAAGGAGAAACCTCTACTTTTAATTTTGAGGGCAAATTACAGAATTAAATGGAACATATAAAATTAAAATTGTTTCTAACCCATCATGTTACATATCAAATGAAAGGGCTCATTATGACGAAAACAAATATATTTTTGGCATATTTTTAAAATAAATAAATTAAAAGATATTAACAAAAATATAAAAAAAAATTACCCATTCTTCCTCTTATTTCCCAAACCATAAGCTGTAAAATTTTGAAAAAAATACAGATATAGCGCCTCACCTGAACTTTACTGAAAAAATAAGGAGAAACCCCTAATATTCATTTTGGGGGGCATTATTATAGAATTAAATAGAAAATAAAAAACTATAATTGTTTCTAACGGATCGAGTAATATACCAAATCAAAGGGCGCATTGTGGCGAATATTAATTGTTTACAAGATACTACCTAAAATTTTGAAAATAATTATGGGTACTGGTGCTCACTTGAAATTTATAAGAAAAATTATTAGAAAACCCCCATAGTAATTTTAGGGACAAATTATCCAATTAAGTGGAAAATAAAAATTCAATTTTCAAACGCATCATATCAGATAAAAGGCTCATTATGTGAATTACAAATATATCATTTTTTTAAATCATTTGTTTAAAAGTTATTAACAAAAATATTAAACATCAACTTAATTCCCACTTTAGAAACTACACTATTTAAATTTTGAAATATTTATTTTATTTGTATGTTTAAATAATTTGAATAATAGATTTAATAATCTATAATTTATTTAAAACTTGACCTATTTTGCCATATATCTTCCAATCTACAGAGCCTCAAAATTCAGACAGTAGCTTATAAAAGTCTTCCTTGAAAGTAAAATAAAACTCTAATGTTAATTTTTGGGGGCCAATTTACAAAATTAAATACATATATATTCTTATAAAAATCAAGCGAATCCTGAAGCAGATAAAATAAAAAGTCTATGTGTGGAAAATGAAAGTGTATATTTTTTATAAATTTAAAACGCTTCCGTTAAAAGATATTAGGGCAAATATAAGAAAATGCACTCATTCCCTGCTTGTCTGAAACTGGAATATTAGAACCTTGAAGGTGGTACGGATCCCTTAGTATGCGAGTCCAACTCCCACTTGACCGCATTATTTTATTTATCAACCAACGACATTTTATTTGTGAATTGAAACATATTACCCAAATACATGCAACATATGTGGCGCAACAATACGATTGTTGTAAATATGTGTTTTTAGGTCTTCCTAGTGTGTAACATAGAGCGTCTTCGTAGATTAAATTAAGAGGAGATGAGGTAAAATAATAAGCAAGATTTTTTTTTGTTAGCCACAAGACTCATCATTCTATCCTCTTAGGAATTACCTAGTTTACCTTATATATTAGTTAGAACACTTAGAGTAAAAGCAAACAAAAGTTCCGCACTAAGTTGACAGTCGAGACTTGCCCTTTTAGGTCATATAGAAGGTCAAAATGTTAAATTTTCACACATAATATAATTTGCTAGCTCTCACGCCTTGAAACTACGTTCCAACTTTTAGTACATATTAGATTTAGTACTTACTTTCGGATGATCCCTGACAGGCACGACGACTCTCACAGCTACCCTGATCGGTTTGTCTCTCGTTATATCGACCATTCTCCTGCTGTCGTTGTTTTTGTTCTCTGAAACGAAATGAATGCGCAGTTAGAAACAAAGTTACTAAAGAGCGGATTGTGCAACTTCTCTGTACACAAATCCTTCAAAAGTTATTGGACCGTTATGATAAGACAAGAGGATGTTAATGTATATTTCGCTGAGATTTACCGCAAACAAAGATTTCTAAATGATACGGAAGGATCTGCGACAGCACAAAGTCGACAATGTATGGTTCAAAATTTAATTTTATGAATAAAGGTCACTCATGAAATTGTAAATAAATAACCAGTAGCAAAATAACTAGCGAGTTTTTTAAAGGCGAAAATATTCAGTAAAACTCATAGTATTTGAAGACGCGAGATGTAAGACCGACATCTGGCGTCTTCAAATTTAACGAAATGCATCAAATGCATAAAGAAGTGTTCGAGAGGACATTCAATTGTGGGAAGCGCAACTGATGAAGGTTCCCGACCAGAAACAATATATATTATATTTATATATAATATATATTGTCTTGCGTACAAAGGAATGACACCTCGAAGAGAGTAAAACTCGTAGTGTCATACAGCCTTAAATCTGAAAATAAAAGAATGTCATGTTCGGAATATATGACTGAGGAGGCGGTTAGAAAAATATGACATTAAATTCTTCATGTTGTGATTGCGAATTTAATTCAATATTGATTAAGAGTTCATTTTTGATTCGGTGGGTGGTGGTGCATGGACGTTCGTAGTTGGTGGAGCGATTTGTCTGGCTAATTCCGAACGAGCAGACAATTCTTTTAAGGGGGACAGGCGATTTTGGGCCGAAAGAGATGGCGCAACAACTGGTGAAGCTGCCCGGGGTCCGGGTAACCCGCTGAATCTCCTTCGTGCTTGGGATTGGGACTTGCAATTGTACCCCATGAACGAGGAATTAATAGGCAGGAGTTATAAGATCTGTCTCTTAGCTTTGTACACACCGCCCGTCGGTACTACCAATTGAATGGTATAGTTAGGTCTTCACACTGGAAACTTGATCATTTAGAGGAAGTAAAAACATATTTTTAATAGAGATGTAATTAATAAAAATAGTAATGTGGAACTGTTACTAATCCTAATCAAATACGATTTGAAAAAAAGTTGTTAAAAAAAATACAGCAAAAGAAGCAGAGCAACGATTACAAGTGCTTTCACAGCAATAAACAGTCAAGAACAGAATTCCGACGGTAGATAGTGTTCCCGAGGTACAGCAATCGCGCTTATGAGAAAGAAATTTGTTGCATCTGTTGCTGCTTCCCAACTCGCACTGTGCCAATGTAGTAAGGTACGCCACACAACCTCAAACATACTCTCCTTCGAGGTGTCATTCTTTTGTACACAAGACAATATATATGATATATATTGTTTCTGGTCGGGAATCTTCATCAGTTACGCTTCCCACAATAGAATGTCCTCTCGAACAGTTATTTATGTATTTGATATATAACAGTAAATTTGTAGACGCGAGATGTAAGACCGACATCTAGGATTTTCGAGGAAACTAACACACAGAGCATCTGAATCTAGAGCCGTTCCGTGTAATTGTTGTTCTCCCTTAACTCCTAGGACAGAATGTCACGATAAAATTTTCAGGTTACTTCACCTGTCAGAGATATTGAATATTTTCCTTCGAGGTGTCATTCTTTTGTACGCAAGTCAATATATATGATATATATTGTTTCTGGTCGGGTTGCTCTTCCCACAATAGAATGTCTTCTCGAACACTTATTTATGTATTTACAATTACACGGAACGGCTCCAAATTCGAAACAAGTGTTCGAGAGGACATTCTATTGTGGGAAGCGCAACTGATGAAGGCTCCCGACCAGAAACAATATATATCATATATATTGTACTGCGTACAAAAGAATGACATGACACCTCGAAGGAGAGTATTTAATATCTCTGACAGGTGAACTAACCTGAAAAAATTAAGAGATAAGGGAGAACAACAATTACACTGAACGGTTCCAGATTCGGAACCTTTGTGTGCTAGTGTCCTCGAAAATCCTAGATGTCGGTCTTACATCTCGCGTCATAAAACCACAAACATGTCGAAATACAAAACATACAGTATTGTATCCTAGGTGGGAGAATATGCTAACACACCGACTTCATTACATCTATCAATATATATATCTTTGAGAATTGTCAACCTAGCTAGGATTGTAGAGTTAGAACAACATGTAGCACTAATTAAATATAATATCGTTAGCATATATAAAGTCAGGAGAAAACATGAAAATCTAATGACACTTGAAACAGGACACTTCCTACACCAACGAGGAAAACATATCTAATGATCTAGTTGAAATTCACATCCAGTAAAGATGTAACAATATAAAATCATTGAAATTTCAGATCATATCTATAGTTTAACATCGCCAGTTTCGGAAAGATACTCAATTAAAATAATACAATCTATACGACAACAAAAGTCATTTTTATGAAGAGACCGAACAACTGGGAACCAAATCACTGCAAAAAGTGATTTTGTTAATGCCAAAGTAACACTTTTAGTTTGGTAAACCCAACGAATGAGGATGGCAATTAAAATTAAAATTGATGTCAAAAAATTATAATAGGGAGTGAACTTAGCAAGATTAAAACGGGTTTCTAAAATTGACTTGTAAGCACTCTGAATACATTCAGGACCGAAGACGATCATAGACTTCGGAGAAATATTACAACTCAATGGGGAAACGTTCATCAAAACTATAGATAATAATCGGAAAGAATCGGAACATAAAGAATTACTAGAAGAGATACTACAAGAACAAAATTATAAGAACACAATACTGAACTGAACAAAACTCTTAGAAGATTGCAGAAGCCAACAACGAAAAACTAGTGGAAATTTGATTGGAAAATTGAAAGATATGAGCTAAGAATGTTGTGAATACGATTCCAAATTGGTGGACTAACGGAATTCTAGCCGATATGAAACTTTTTTATGTCTGTTAATGATCAAACATTTCGATTCAGTGCCCATTACATTCATTTAATAGAATCTCCTCCGCGAAATTTTATAATTTATACGTAATTGCATGCAGCCTTCAGTTTTAATAAACTTTGTTTCATAACAATTTGAGAAATTATAAAAATGAAGGTACTTTACTTTTAAGCAAAATTTTATTTTTGTGTAGTATAGTACATGGTTGGAAAAGTTATATGATTATATATTATATATTTTTTTAGTGAAATGGCATAATGATGCAGTTCTTAATTCTAATTACTTCTATTTGATGACAATTTAGATGTTAACAAAAATAAATGATTCAAATTCGTTAACTCAGTTTCGAGTAATCACTGAACACAAATAACAAACATAGATATATACGAATTGAGAACCTCCTTTTTGAAGTCGGGTCAAAAATAACCAACTTCGCAATGAAAATTACGATGGTAAGTACATTAAATAGGGAAAAATATTTACAATTATTAAGGCGCATACTTAGTTAGCAATAAGTTATATAACCTGTTTACATACAGGGAAGTGTATTCGCAGGGAGGCCTCCTGATTTGACGAGTGGACTTTTTTATGGGATTAAATGAAAGCAGACTCTTCCAGCTTTCGTTTTATATTGTGTTCTTCTTTTGGTAATACGGTTGAATTAGGAAATTGTTTATTATGACCAAGGTTTCAGACATGTTCACATATTTTATTAAGTAAATTGCCGTTTATTTTTATAATTTTTGTTACATTCACAAGGAATTCTGTGAATGCAGTTTTCTGAGTTTTGCGTTACGTTATTTGGTTTAATTTTTGATATAACTTGATTTCAGTGTAATTTTTGTTTTGAGTGTGGTTTTAATACTAAATCTGTTGCCAAATTCTTTTCATTCTTCCTGAAAGATCGTGTATGTATGGTATGTTTTTTGTAGTAATAATAATCTTGATATTATGATTTTTAGATGTGTACTAATTTAATTGTATCTAACTCTTTATTGAGGAATTTTTTAGGATAATTTTTAGCAGAGAATACAATTTTTGAAACAACCGACTCCACTAACAGATATCTTAATTTTAACTCGAATCATCCAAATACCGTAAAAAGGCATCATTAAATCCCTATATGATAGAGCAAAAACCAACTGTTCTAATGTCAAAAAATCTAGTAAAGACATTTTTTTTTATAAAAAATTTACTATTTGCTAACAATTATCCTAATAAATGCTTTAATAAGAGGGTGCAATAGATTTAGTATTAAAACAACATTCAAACATGAAATACAGTGAAATAAATTATACCAAAAACTAAACCAAATAACGCAAAACTCAAAAAAATTCATTCATAGAATTCCTTGCGAATGTAATAAATTTTATATTGGAGAAACCTCTAGAACGAAAAAGAAACGACAATTCCAAAAGTAAAAATTTGTGGAAGCTTAACCATAAAGATTTAAAAATTCAACCTTATTACAAAAAGAAGAACACAATACAAAACAAAAGTTGAAAGATGAAGTTTATTAAATGAAAAGCGATTGCATCGCCAGTACGTCTGTAGAATTCAGTCGTTCCTGATTAACAATAGTCAAGGATGAAATTAATAATGGTAATGTTATTTTGAACAAACCCTGAAACATTTGGAGTATTTGCAATATACAGACAATTGTGCTGTTTTTTCCAAGAAATCATAGGGTTACTAATTAGAGATGCCACACCCACTGTTCAAAAACAGAAAAGCTATGATTCGAGAGCCAATCTTATGAACTATAAATGTTTTTTTGGAAAACACCTAGAAAAGATAATATTTTTCAAAAAGTGCTAAATATCGAGAAATAATTAATTGTCTTACCACAAATAAAAATTCTTAAAAGAACATGCAGAATTCAAAAATTATATAAAAACCGGTTGCAGTTCATATTAAGAAAATTGATGTCACTTCCGGTTAGATTATTTAGTTTTAAAGTATTAAGGCATCCATTCAATTCAGCAAATTTTCAGAATTATACAATAACGGCAAACCCATAAAGTTTTAATAGGACAATATCTTAAAATAGTTAAGTATTTAATATCAAGTAAGCTTTACTAAACAAAAATGACATTTCAACAGTTCAAGGTGAGCAGAATATGCAGATAGCACAGACATTACATTTGATGAATTCCGAATCTAAAATGAAGTCATTTATTTTTAAGGAACGTAGGTTACCTTAATCAAATCCCTTCACATTTTTAATATATGGTTTTCTAATACTGGACGTATATCTCGGGTATAAGAAAAATATGAAATATATTCTCGTTTGTAGTCGCCTGGGAACATTTCCTTGCAGAATAATCGAGACATTTTTTATATTCCTTACTACAAGAATATTGTGCAGCACTACAATTTAATAGAATGTGAGAAGATGCTCTCTGTGTGAATTAAAATTCAGTGAACTCCTGATGGTACATAATTCCCACATATATTCGTACAATTACGGAAGCGCAACTGAAAAATTGTTTTTTAATCAACCCCAGATTCACTTATTTGCTTTGAGCAAATTGACTTGCAAAGTGAAATAGCGGTATTGAAAACAATGATGTTTAAGTGCCAGATTTCTAAGATTCAAGTCCTCCCATCATTTGGAATTGGGTGTTTTTATAAGCATTTCATTTGCTTTTACTCGGCTACCGGTATAGTGCTCCAGCAAATGACTCAAAGGAGAAAATTTTGGAGCTCTTATAAACGGTAGCTTTTACTTTTAAGTATAAGAAATGTGTGATTATTTTTTTAACACCACAATTGAAATAAAAATATATTGAACGAAAAAACCAAACGTTTCAAAGTCGATTCTGACTTCGTTGTCAATGGCTATATGTATTGAAAACGTAAATTGCAAAATGAAACTTTTTTTTCATTTTATTTAATATACCACAATTAAGATTTAAAAGAAAAGAAATATGTGGTTCCTGGAAATATTTTGGTTATGGTATTTGAGGCTGAGATCCTATTCCTGTTTTTCGTTACTTCTATATGAAACTAGGCTTTTGGCTCAGGATTATGTATTATATTATATATTTGACGTGACTATTGTTAGCATCTCGTGCCACTTTGATTTACCGTTTACTGCTTCGATCTCTTCAGTTGAACAGATTGTTGTCGAGGCGTAAATTTGTATTATTTGAATAAAGTATTTTTTTACTTAAAACGAATTAATGATAGTCAATTTGATTTCTGCTGTCTTTTGTTCTAGCTAGGTTTGATAGTGTTGGGCAGTTTTATGTATATACCTACAGCGAGAATCCTTCAAGTCGACCGATTGGTTAACTTAATTTATCTTGTAACCTCAAGAAATGCATTAGAATAAAATCTTATCGATGAATGATGAACAACAGAATTTAATTGGGAGAGCTCAATATATCTAAATTAAAAAGGCAAGATGATTAAAAAATACAAATGTAACAATTAGCACAACTAATGCCATTAGTAATACAAGGTAACGAAGTTGTTAATCAGAAAATATCAATTATGGGATTGGACATAAAGGACATAAATGATGAAATTGAAATTCTAAAAAGTTCGATAAATACTCTCGAACATAAGGTCATACAAGACATTAACTCAATTCAAAGCAACAAAGTGAACTTAGCAATATCCAAAACCAAGTGGAAACTTTGATTAAAAACATGTATCAAGACTTCTAACTTTCGAGGATTCTGTTATAAAACCAGCTTTCTTAATTTATGAATATCAATTTGAAATAGTGTGTGCAATAACGGTTGTGAATGCCAGGAAAAGTCTACATTTCTTTAAGGAGTCCAGCGATAGAACTCCTTCTTTATTGCAGTCCTAGATAAAAGATGCTTGACTCAGTGATTGGCTGTCATCAATCAGTGAGCCAAGCATGCTATGTGCAACTGAGTGAAAAAACACCAAAATCAGGTAAAAGTCTACAAGATTTTGAAGGCGGTTCATTTGGATCGATTGGCTCCCTATCATGGAGAGGCTGATTCCGAACGAGACGGTGAGAAATGGGGTGCAGTGTCAAAACATTTTGTTTCAAACTACCAAAATAATAACCCTTCTAGAAATCAATCATCCTCAATAAAAACTGATTCTTCGAATAAACAAAAGTATACAAATTTCAATCCAGTTTGAGAGAAAAGAAATTATCTGCTTTAGCAGGACAGTCTGGCGACTGGATGGTTTGAATGGATGGCAATAGTATTAAAACGGCCACTTACACCAAGAATCGTAAATATTTTGTGTATTATTATTTGTTTAGGTGAGAATAAAGATCATTATTTTGTGGAGTATTGTAAGTATTTTAGTACCCGTAGTCGTAATGTGTAATTATTAATGTTTAGTTAAATTTACATTTGAGGAACAATGCTAAAATAGTAAATAAATAACTGGGTAAGAATTAATATTAAACTTTTAAATATAAATACAAAATTACTTAGCTTATCAATTTCTATTACATTAAAAATTCTCGAATAACATCATTCATAAATTGCCTGAGTTTAAGGAATTTTCCTGTATCAAATTTACCTATTTTATGTGTAACAATCTCTCTCAGCTTTTATATAAATACCTTAAATCTAGAGTTCCATTAAATCCAGTTAATTTTCTACGAACTTATCATAAACGTGTTCAATAATTAAAAAATTAACTGAAAACAACTTAATTTCATCGAGATTGAATAGCGGATCAATCTCTTGACAAAAATAAATATAACTTTGCCAGATTAAGCGTTTTAGAAGTTTGACTTTGAAAAATTTAGAGTTCTCTCGAGTTTGAAGTAAACAAGCTAATACAATATTCTCTTCTTGAAGTTATAGAGAGCCTCAGAGTCACAAAGATACACATACATGACTTTTAGGTGCAATTTAACAAGTTGGAATCCAAAGCAAGTTTCCTTTGAAGGAACTTAACAGATCGTTCGATCTCTCTAAGGAAAATTCGAGAGAAAATATATTCTCTTGAGTTGCGCGTATTTACAGTTATTTCAGTTCTGCTACATTTATTTGAAATTTTTAATCTAAATGAGGTACATTTTGAACTAAGATTAATGGTTCTGAATGTTCGTTGCATAAATTGCTTTTAAGTGAATAAGTAATTTAGAATAGCAATTTTCAGGCAAGATGTTAAGAAATAAATGCCTTTCCATAATATAAAAACCACGTCTGCTATCTATGTCAAACTCCAATTGAGTGACAATTTTTATTTAGTTAAGAGTACAAAGTAGTGTTTGATTCGCTTATAAAACTTGTATTGCAGATATGTTTCAATTTTTTTGATGATGATGATGATAACATGTATAAGACAATGTTATAAACGTATTATGAAAATTTAATTCTCAATATGGTAATAAGTGACTGTGTGAATTGAAGTACATTTAATTGTTGTTCTATTAAATATTTGGTGATTATAATATTGTTATAAAGTTTAATTTCACGCCTCCACTCCTGAAAATTGTTCTTCCAGCACGCTAGCAGCACTTCACTTCAATTAATCCACGAAACAGCGTCATGCCTTTAAAGCACAAAACAAAGCCAGGCTAAATGAATCTGTCTTAGACAGAGTAAGCGAGTGGATCGATTAATCGGACAAAAATATGGACTGATATAAATTGGCCAGGGTGACAGGATCGAGTAGTCCATAAGCGATAGATATGAGAAATTTTTGGAATGTTCAATTGACTGTAGTGATAAGTACGAATTGTTAGCAAACATATTTCGTTATATTTTTAACATTAAAAATAAATTTATCGAACCCAAAGTAATTAACAATATGTTTAACTGTATATCCAGTAAAAAATATTTTCGGTAATAAATATTTCATAAAGGAATATATGAAATGAAAGAGCTCTTTAAGAGAAATAGTAATACACATTTTTTTTGAAGACGCGAGATGTAAAGACCGACATCTAGGATTTTTGGGGAAACTAGCACATAGAGGTTTCGAATCTGGAGCCGTTCCATGTAATTTCTGTTAGTGACTCTGAATGTAACTCCTAGGTTAGAATGTCACGGTGAAATTTTCAGGTTATCTTCACCCGTCAGAGATATTGAATACTCTCTTCGAGGTGTTATTCTTTTGTACGCAAGAGAATAAATATATATACTATATATTGCTTCTGGTTAGGGAACCTTCATCAGTTGCGCTCAATTGAATGGCCTCTCGAACACCTCTTTACCTATATGATACATATCGTTAAATTTGAAGACGCGAGATGTAAATATCGACATCTAGGAATTTCGTGGAAACTAAAGAAGAAAAATATTGAATTATATAGAAATCTTCATCTTAGAAACGAAATCAGACACGCTAAAAGAGGAGTGGATGAGTGAAAAATTCTAAGAAATAGAAGATGAAGAAACTGCTAACCTAGTTTTCAAAAAAGTCCACTTAAGGTAATTGTAACAATTTATGAATACTTAGTTGGTTTACGAAAACGCTTTTGAGTGTTTCGATATATGTTCAACAAGACTGTGAAATATGGAATTGAAGTTTTTTGTATGTGTAAAAAGTGAAATTGGATCTGCGATTGATGGAAGAATTTATAACGGCAAGCCACCAAGTCAGTGGTTTTCTGAATGATAGTTTGTATCTCTAGAATTTCTTGCGAGTAACCTCAAACTTAAGGGAAAGCTGCATATTTATATATTTCAACGGTTTCAGAATCTAAATTAGACCCCGCATTCACTAGCAACAAAAAGTAACAAAACAGTATTAAAGAAATTAAGATAAATTAAATAAATCAAGGAAAAAATTGATAGCAATGTCCTTTTTTATAATAGTTTATAAGGTTTTCCTAGTTTTCCCTTATAATTTTAATGGGACATCTGGAACACTAAAATTATTTGATATCATATTGGGTGAATGTTCTGATAACAAAGTGGCAACTAGGAGCGCCACATTAAAATCTTACAATTTTAAAAAGCTTTGTTATTTCCATATGATCATTAGAAATTCTTTTAGTTACGTCAGTTTTAATGTGAAATTGTGTATTCTAAAATTTTTGATTGCAAACTTATTCAGACCCTCAAACGTTTAGACTATTTGAAATATACATACTATCCTGCAATTGTGGTCTTATTCCCAACAAATTCTAAAAATTCATACCAGGTCAAAAAATAAAATGAAAGTTAGGAAAATCGTAGTATCTGCACTTACAAATTCTATTAAAAACACGTTTTGCAAGTTGATATCTATTAATGCATTTACAAATGTAGAATTATTTCAAGACTTGCTCCTACTATGCATTACTTCCGTGAGTCAGTCAAAACAAAAGAGTCTTTTAAAGATCAATTAGTGGATTGAAGATTTCATGAAAACCTAACTTTAGTATGTTATGTTCCAAAGAAACACGCAGTCATGTAAAATAATTGAGTTCTGTAATAAAAATAAGGGTGGTGTAGATCACAGATGCAAACGTGAAACAAGATGGTTGTGGTATTCTGCAACATGACACTGCTATCCGATATGCATTTTTTATATAGACATATCCAAGAATTTCCACCAATTTTCTGGAGCAGCTATGGAAGAGACCTGATATGAAGAGAATACATGAATATTTTTAATGAAATACCCAAGAAAGGGGAATTAATAATCTACATATCCAAAGGAATATAAAGAAAATATATTTAATAAAGTATTATGAGATATATTTTTTTATTATTTATTAAATACACCATCTGTGTATTTTATTATGAGTCTCAAACAATCCCTGTATGTAGAATTGTAGAAAAAAAGCTCATGTATCCGAGGGTTTAATCCACACCGTAATTTACCGATTACATATAGAAACTACAAAATTCAGTAATTTTTTATAACTAGATTTTTGTGTTCGACATTTGTGTATATTCAAATTGTTTCTATTGCATTACGTAAATATGTTGTTAATCAATTTTTGGCAACAATAAAAATTACGGAGTTAGTAGAGATGTGTTGACAAGAAGATGACATTACCTCATGTTTGAATATTAACTATTTTGGATACGACATTAAAAACAAATAATGAATATGATCCTGATACATATACATCTGTAAATGCAATAAGTTTATTTATATTTTGATATGCTGCGCGCTTTTATCGATCGTTACATTCTGATGAGTATTTTCGAATGAGACCGTTGTAATTACCCATCCTTTTGCTAGCAGTACGAATATGAGGCATACGAAGTAAGGGTAAAATTTATGTGCCCGAGGACATTTGACTGTTAACGCTTCTTCAAACTACTAAACAACTTGTTTTTGAAATGAGCTTAAAATAGAAAATAAAAGTAGACAAACCTATCTGAAGGCTGAGACAGATCATAATATACTCGTGTTGCATTATTTATTTCGGTGCATGATTATGTTTACTTAACATAATCATCCTGGTATGGATGACATTCAAAACTGTTTGATTTATCCGATCTGCAATTTCAACAGTTTTGTTTTAGTGTAACATGTTAAGGTTAGGTTCTAGAGGAGCATATTTAAAAATAAATAAATAAAATTCTAGAGATAGAATTTAAATAAAAATGACTCCTATGATTTTGACAATTTATGGAGAATTACTTTTTATAAAAAAATAAAACCATGAACTATTCGATTAAGCGCAAACCAACGTCTTAAAACTGTTTATTACTTAGTAATATCAGGATACACGATATGGGTCATTACGTGTTTTTAAACGCATGTGTTTACACAGGACAAATGTCACCCCCACTTCTATTGTATTAAGTTCGATGATTTACACTGTCTGGATCCGCCACCGACAAGAAAAAAGTAAATATCATTCGATGAATATTTGCAAGAATTTTGAATACATTTTACAACATTGTAACGAACATTCAGGACATAGAAAGTGAAGTGCATCTTATGCACTTTTAAACTCTTGAATATCCTAATCGATCGTTTATGATTAATATAGTAAGTACTACTATTCCTATAAATTATTGAAATTGCATTTCTGCAAGATCTACTTAATGGACAATATCAATCTTAAGCTCAATTAAGCTCAACGTCATAAGCTATCATTAAGATGAAAATTAATGTTCCAGTTTTTATTACAACAAAGTGATGAAATAAAAAAATCACTTTAAATTGGTTTTTAGAGGTTTTCTGTGTGAAATATGTTCCGACCAGGATTTGTGAACACCCATCTTGAAGATGTTCAGTTCTCTACAACTTTAGATATTAAATATTTAGTTTGCAAATATGAGGAGAATTGCAATATATGATGAGTGGGCTAGTGATATAGCAAGTCGTTCTCTTTCCAAACTACGTCCGGAAGTATGTACTCTAAATAAACACAATTAAATAAGTTGAAGTTGAAAAAGTTTACGTGTTGAGATAAATAAGAGAATATAAAAATAATCAAATAAGAGAATAAGACAGTAGTGTAGTATTTAGAAGTATTTTGCGATTAACATGTTATCAAATTGTATTTCTCACATATGTAGATAATTTAAAAAAAGTTTTGAAAATTTAATAAGTTTCAACGAACCCAATTGTGAATAAGCCAAAGTATTCCCAATAATTTGAAGTGACTCGAAGAAAATTTTGATAATAAAGGTGTACCTAACAATTAGATCCAAAATAATTAATATCAATTTTGATGCTTTTTCAAGAGTTGGTGAAAAGCCAATTGGAAATATTTCATTTAATTCGTTTCAAAATGAATAAGTGATTTAGATCTTTAATATTTAGTTATTTAGGTAATCAATTAATTACCTGAATTAAAATTTAAATAAGTCTGGATGGAATATATAATCTAGTAGGCCTTTTTGTTGAGTATTCAATATTAAGTCTCCGAATAAATTAAAAAATGGAGACGTGCCGTTAATATCGAAAATTAAACAAATTTGGTCTATTATTCACTTGTTTATATCAATTTTCAAATGTACATATATCCAATAATGATCAAATTTAGATTTTATTAAATGTTAAATAAATATTTTACGTTTCAAAGAATTGCCTTAGCGATCACTATCAAACAAAAATTGACAACCATTTGGAACATTTCATTAAAGAAGTGAAGTTTTTGAGGTTTCCTCAGTGGATATTCAATAAATGTTATCAAATTGAATGAATCGACTTGTCAAAATCATGCCTTTTCAGGACAGATTCAATGCTGTACGATGGAAAAAAAGAGCAGCGAAATTCCAAACAAGAGAAAATCGGTTTACGTACGGCGTACGAATATTCGCTTCAGCCAGGAAGAAATGGCGTTGTATCCAATTTTGTCAATATGCTGTAGCATTTTCAGAATATGTCAGATGTATAATTTTAAAGCAGATATGTTCCTGTTAAAATGGGTGAGTTTTTAGTATTTATTTTTCGTTATGTTCCGTAGTCCTGGTAAAGATCTGGAATTGCTTAATTTTAATGCAAGATGAATTGTAAGTGTTACTGTTTCTTTTTTTGGTTTTACTACATACAAATTAATTAATTGATTTTCAAAACATTATTGATTTAATTTTGTTAAAAGTTATTCTGAAAATTATTATTGATAGCAACTCACAAGTTGATACCAAAAATTATTAACTTCCAAAAAGTCAGAGGTTATCAATCCGTGGTCACCTTTTTTTTTATGCATGCTCAATTATTGTTCAAAACCGTTTTGATGATTTAAACTGCATGGTATTAAGAAATATTGCGGAAAGCTACCATATAATTTTCTATAACGTGAGAGTTATAGTTTTCCAGAATATCAGGAAAACAGTAATTAACGGACTACTTCAATGAATTCCAGGTTTTCTACAAAGATATATTCCAGTTTGATTCCGCATATTTTTCTATAACGTAAAACATTGTTTTTCTGATTGGAAAAATGTGTTCAAAAATGGTAAAAATCAATGTAAATGTCTAACTTAAATGTCAAGCTATGTCATAAAAGTATATTCTACAGGGTGTTCATAACGGTTTTCATTTTGATTCATTTGAAGTCAGTTTCATTAGTGTAACGAAATGAAAATTTTATATGCCAGCGATGTTTTCTATATGGTATAAGGGAATCAAAAAATCTTAAAAATGAATATGATATTGGGTGAAACAGAAGCAGTTGCATTTATAGGATGGTTAAAGTATAAAGAGGAATAGAATTATATTTATACAGGGTTGCTAAGATAGGTGGTTGAAATAAGTGTGGAGTATAATTATTGTTATTCAAGTTGTATGAAAAATTTGTTATATAAGCATAAGCAGTTAGGATATTTGAAATATAGGGATGGGTATAATATAGTTATGCAGAAGCAGTTGCAAATACTGGTTGGTTGAAATAAATGGTAAAAGTAAAATTATAGTTGTACGATGTGGTTCAATAATGAGCAAATTTTTATCATATAGGGTAAACCATGAACAGCCGCATATACTTGAAATATGTATATGTATATTATCGGTATACAGGATGACTGAAGCAATATTAGAAATAGTCAATAGGATGGAGAGAATTTATACCTATACGGGGTTAAAAAATATCAGAGCGGTTGCAATACAGGCGCTTAAATAATATACAAATGAGTTATAGTGGGTGATCAATACACAGGATCACATACAGGGTGGTTGCAGAATGGGGTTAACTAGAGTTACACTTATAGAAGGTGGTCCAAATAATAAAGCAAATAAAAAAAGTTAAAAAATACATGTAAAATATAGAAAAAGAATACAAATTCGAGAGTGAGAAAAAGGAAATGAAACAGAGAGAGGTAAAAATCCACTAAAATAATCAATAGAATTGTAAGTCAGATAAAAAAGAAGGCAAGCCAGAAGATTGATTGGACACGGTTTTGATTAAGTCAGTAAAAGTCGGCTCTTTTTTAAATATAATTTATTTTATAAGGACAATAGCGAAACCCGAGCTATCTTTTTCCATTTTAATCTACTTCAGAAAAGATGAAGGTTCTTAATTTACCTGTATATACAGTATTCCCATTTAAATTGGAATTTTATGAAATACTTTGTTATTAATATTATTAAGAAAATACAGTTATTAAAATCATCTTATGTTACTTGTTTCAATTGTATCCGAGAAAATATAAATTTTGCTTAAAATCAATATATCTTTATTTTTATTAACAGACTTTATCAATTCGGTGAGAATTTACATTGTATTATATGTTCCCTGATCTCTTCTTTTGTTAACCGATTTGAATAATTTATGTTTTTTGTTTAATTAAGTGTGCATCCTTTGTCGGGAATGGTAGCAGGTCCTCTTCAGAAGCAGAATGATGAAATGAAATTCTGAAAGCCATCAACTTGAAATGTACATCTATCAATATTATCGACAGAACAGGGCAAGAAAGAAAGTAAAACTGGTACTTTACAAAATATCATGTTTCCTCCTAATAATTATTAAGATCCTTATGCGGCAGACAATATTATGTATAAGTTAGTGAGGTGAATGTTACTAACATACTCATACAAATATTCTGTAGGTTCAAACAACATTTATACGGAAAGTAAATCTTCTATGTTTTCACACCAAAAGTTCTCTATTACTACTAGACTAATACTTCCATAAATATTACAACAATGATGTAAAGTACATCAACTGTTCCACAACTGTCCTGCTCCTATCGTACTGTAAGATTTATAATACATCTGAGTTTGTTTCGAATAATTCCCGTGGTAACAAGAAATTTCGATGCCTCTTTCTATCAGTAATAGGTTTTTTGTTGCTGAATGTTTGGTTGTTCAGTTTTTATTATGGTGAACAGTTTCGACAAAATTCCTCTATTATTAATGTTAAATTAATGGTTGAAACAATATCACTACTGACAATAATGTTACGAGAACTCATCCTTGAAGAAAGGGATTTAGAAATTAGTGGGCAGAAAAGGGAATTAGTGCAACGGCTACGAGATGCCCTAATAAATGAAGTTAACGATCCCGATACTTACTTGTTTGAAGTTTCTGGCAATGGAGACATGAGAATGCTATTAAAAAAAATGGAAGAAAATTTAAAAGAAACCTTACAAGAAAAAATATAAGACAATTCTAAGTCTTTAGAGGATAAATTGCTCGAAAATTCTAAGTCTTTAGAGGATAAATTGCTCGAAAATTCTAAGACTTTAGAAGATAAGCTACAAACATTACAAGAAAACTCGAAAACCCTAGAAGATAAACTACTAGAAAATTCTAAAACTTTGAGAGAATCCTTAGAGGCCCAATTACTGGAAAATTCTAAATCCCTAGAAGAAAATTTGAAATGCATGGTAGAGAAAAATTCAGAAATGCTGGAAGAGAAAATAGACGAGAATGAAGCTCGGATAGAAGAGCTAAAACAGATCATAGAAGTTGAGATCAGCAAAATAAAAGAACAGGTGGTCACATTGCAAAGAGGAGAAACACAATCAAAAACCGAAAGCAGAAACAGTATAGAGATAGTGGATTCAAAAATTGGCCTCGAGGGGACAAGACACAAAATGAAACCTCCCCAATTTGATGGAAAATCATCATGGACTAATAATCGTCGCCAATTCGAGGCTGCAGCTAAGCTAAACGGATGGTCGGCAGAGGAGAAGGCAATCGCATTAACCCTAGCCTTAAGAGGGGATGCTACAGATATCTTACAAACATTGAATACCTCGGAGCAAGAAGACTACGACAACAACTGGTCAAACATTTAGAACTGAGGTATGGACAGACACATTTGGAGCACATCTACCACTCCTAATTGAAAAATCGCCACCAGAGATCAAATGAATCTCTACAAGAGTTTGAAGCTGACATTGCCGTCTGGTTCGCCTAGCCTATCCAGCCAAACCGGAAAATGTAATAGAAAGGTTAGCAGTGCAAGCATTTTTGGATGGACTTCGGGACTACGAAGCTAGACAAGAATTGACCCTAGCTCGACCGACTCAACTAGTGGATGCACTGGCTCGAGCTCTAGAATTCGAGGCTGCGAAAAATACCTGCAGAGGTCAAGCCAGAGTCGGAATCGTTGACGGAGAATCCGAAGATGGCGGAAATGATGAAGCCTCTGTGAGAAAGATAATAGAGAAAGTCCTTACCGAGAAAAGACAATTAAGATGTTGGAAATGTGATAAGGTAGGACACATAAGGAGTGGTTGCAAGGAGAGCAACGGAGGCCCGACTTCCTCGTCGGAAAACTAAAGATCGATGTGACGGGGCCATCGTCGACCTGTAACCAACAAGCCCCAACTATCTACGCATATCTCGCTTCGCTACGCAACCAAGTTAACAGTGTCTTTGTAGATGGCTTTATCAATCAGAAGCAATGTGCAATGCTGCTGGATACAGGTGCGACAAAAACAGTTATAAGGCCCAACATCGTTTTGGGGACGATGATAAAACCAACGAAATGGAAACTGCGAACAGCGACAGGAGAAGCAGCGAAAGTCCATGGTGAAATAGAGGTTGAAATTACCTTGGGAAACACAACCTTTCTACATCGGGCATTAGTGGCAGACATCGAAGACGAAGTAATCATTGGAATGGATGTCATGAGCTCCAAGGGATTCCAGTTAAACTTCAAAGATGGAATTCTGCGAGTGAATGACGAAGAAGTGGTGCTTCATGGAAAAGATGACATAATGCATCGAGCCATCTTAGCAGAGGATGTCAATGTTCCGGAAAGAGCTGAAATCATTGTAGATGCTTGCCTAGAGGGGAAAGCTAAAACTGGAACGACGGAAATGTAGGCAGAGGAGTCGCACTGGGGAAGACTCTGTTTCGGGTCAAGGAGATTGTGCCAGTAAGAGTAATGAACCTGAATCATTACTCGGTTGTGCTAAAGAAAGGTACAACTTTGGGCCATTGTTCATCAGTTTCCTCTGTAGTCAGAAGCACACAGCATGCAGAAATACCACAACGTAAACTATCTGAGGAACTGGAAAGACTCATCACCGATTCATCTAAGAATTTGAAACCAAACCAGAAAGCAAAGTTGAGGGACATCGTTAGAAACTACCAGGATATTTTCGATGTAGGGAATGGCAAAAGAGGGCGAACCGATCTGGTAAAACATAAAATTTATACTGGGGACGCTCAACCTATTCGACAGTCGGCAAGAAGACTATCTACCCCTAGCTAAAAGAGAAGAAGCCGACAGGATAGTACACGAGATAGAGGAAGAAGGTGTTTTTGAACCATCCAATTGCCCTTGGGCTTCTCCAGTTGTCCTGGTTAAAAAGAAAGATGGTTCGACTCGATTTTGCGTGGACTATCGGCAATTAAACCACGCTACAAAGAGAGACAGCTATCCCCTTCCAAGAATATACGATACCCTAGATACGTTGGCTGGATCGAAGAAGTTTGCCACCCTGGACTTGAAGAGCGGTTATTGGCAGGTGGAACTTGCTCAAGAAGACCGAGAAAAGACTGCTTTTACCATCGGCTCAGGACTTTACCAATTCACGGTGATGCCGTTTGGGTTGTGTAATGCTCCAGCGACGTTTGAAAGATTGATGGAAACAGTGTTAAAAGGACTTTCATGGAAAACGTGCCTGGTGTATCTTGACGACATTATCGTGGTTGGAAGATCATTTGAAGACCACGTCAAGAACCTGGAGGAGGTGTTTCGGCGACTTCGGAGTTCCGGACTAAAGTTAAGCCCGAGTCCAAGAGGAGGTGCAATATCTTGGACATGCGGTTTCCGCACAGGATGTAGCTGTTGATAAACAGAAAGTCAAAGCTGTCCAGGAATGGCCGATACCTCAAGATATTCACCAGTTAAGAAGTTTCCTGGCGTTATGCACGTACTAACGTCGGTACGTCGCCGGATTTGCCAACATCGCCAAACCACTTACTAGACTCACAGAGGGGAAGGTGCAGTACCAGTGGGACGAGGAATGCCAACGATCATTCGAGACACTGAAAAGAGCATTGACGAGTGCCCCCGTCTTAAGTTATCCTTTGCTAGATGGGAACTCCTTTTTGGATACCGACGCAAGCAATATCGGAATTGGTGCGGTGCTTTTGCAGATCCAAGACGGTCAGGAGAAAATCATCGGCTATTTCAGCAAGACCTTGAGCAAGCCGGAACGGAATTACTGCGTTACTCGCAGGGAACTCTTGGCTGTGGTAAAGGGGGTAGAACATTTCTACAAGTACCTCTATGGTAAAAGATTCCTCCTGAGGACTGATCATGCAGCACTGAAGTGGCTCCTGCAGTTTAAAAACCCCGAAGGACAAGTGGCCAGGTGGATTGAGCGGTTGCAAGAATTCGACTTCCAGACTGAACATCGAGCTGGAACAAGTCATAAGAATGCTGATGCCCTATCGAGGAGACCATGCCCTGATGATTGCAAACATTGTCAGCGAGTAGAAGAAAAAGGGGCTGTTCTCTGTAGAACTACGGCCATCGATGACCATTGGCAATCTGCGGAGATCCAAAAAGACCAGAAATTAGATCCAGATTTGAAAGAAGTTACTCACCAACCATAAAGTCGTACTGGGATCAGTGGAACTCCCTCATCCTGGAAAATGGACTTCTCAAGCGCGTCCTGGAAACTCCAGAAGAGGGAAACGACAGAAAACAGATTGTAGTTCCCAGAAATAGGAGACCAGAGGTTTTACGAGAACTACATGATGGTACAACTGGAGGACATCTGGGAGTTAAAGTTAAAACCCTGGGGAAGTTAAGAGAACGCTTCTATTGGGTTAACTGCCAAGTGGATGTCAAGGACTGGTGCCGGAAATGTACTGTTTGTGCAGCAAGTAATGGGCCTCAGAAGCGTCCAAAAGCTCCCATGAAGCAATATAACGTGGGCAGTCCATTCGAAAGAATAGCCATTGATGTTGCCGGTCCATTTCCTGAATCCGACTCTGGAAACAAGTACATTGTGGTGGTGATGGACTATTTTAGTAAATGGGCAGAAGCGTATGCCTTGCCGAATCAAGAAGCCTTGACCGTTGCTGATGTCCTTGTCAAGGAATGGATGAGTCGTTTTGGTGTTCCCTTGGAATTGCACTCAGACCAAGGTAGAAACTTCGAGTCTACTCTTTTCCAAGACGTCTGCAAGCTTTTGAAGATCAATAAAACATGGACGACGGCATTACATCCGCAATCCGATGGAATGGTAGAACGGATGAATAGAACCATTAACCGCCATTTGTCAAAGGTAGTTTCTAACCACCAAAGAGACTGGGGACCAATATCTGCACTTGTTTCTTATGGCATATCGTTCGTCTGTGCACGAGTCCACGGGTCAGACCCCGGCAAGCGTTATTATGGGACGAGAGTTACGACTACCATGCCATTTGAAGTTTGGATGTCCCCCAGTAGAAGAGACTGTAGGTGAAGACTATGTCAGCCAGTTACGTCGAAAGATGGACGACATACACCAACGAGTCCGGTCAAATATCGAGAACGTCAGTGCCCGAATGAAGGAAGCCTACGACATCAAAGCCGAGAGCGGAGAATTCCAAGTTGATGATCTTGTTTGGTTGTATAACCCGCAACGTCGTCGTGGATATTCGCCCAAGCTACAGAGATCTTGGGAGGGGCCGTACCAAATTGTGAAGAAAATCAACGATGTTGTCTACCGAATAAAGAAGCTACCTCGGGGAAAACCAAAGGGTCGTACATTTCAACAGATTAGCCCCTTATGCCGGAAGTCATGATAGCGAAGATGACCAAGCCCAAGTCCGCAGCATCCAACCACCCGATGACGAGATGACCTTCGAACAGTTTATGGCACTGTACTCTAATGGGAAGAAAGTGCAGCACGACGTGACCACAGAGGAACCCCGAGGCCTGTTTGAAGTGCCCATAGTATATGCCCTGGCTCATTGTGTGGCTCGAGATCTCCGGATGTCCAGAGGAATAGCCAAGGTGTTTGCCAAGAAGTACGGCCAGTTCAAGAAGCTACGGGAACAAGATCCAGTGGTAGGGAAGATTCTTCATCTCGAAGATAAACAACCAGTGGGTACCAGAGACATCTTTTATTTGGTAACGAAAACATTCTCGCAGGACAAGCCAACATACAGCTTATCTTTGGAAGACTCTGGTAGAATTGAGGAATGTGATGATGGAGAAAAATCTGATGAAATAGGCGGTCCCAAAGATAGCCTGCGGGTTGGATGGACTGAATTGGAGTGTGGTGAGAAGTATGATGGAAACAATCTTTCGATTCAGTGGCGTCGACATCCTGGTATGCTGTTTCAGTACTCGCAGCCCAGATTCGAAGACAGTTGACTGTTACTTCCACCAAACTTCTCGTTGTCGAAATGGAGAGTCCTGCAAATATCGTCATACCAGGAAGGATTCTGGGACATTCCGGGACGAAATGGCCTTAAGGAGGGGGCAATGTTACGAGAACTCATCCGACAGCTGGTGCAATCGGCACTCAACCAATTCATGGAATTGGAATTTCCCGATGGTTCGTCGACGTACCAGACAATTCCAAGATAAATGTACAACAGGACCAGCTGGCGATAGGAGTTTATTCAGTTTTCGTCGGTCGTTTGTACAGTTAAGATAAAATGTAAATAGTAGTTTCTGTGAATATAAATTTGTGTAAAAGTAGTGGAAATAAATTAGAGTGAGTTAGACTGTGTTTTTAAATAAATCCAAGAACTGAACTGAACCCGAGTGTGAAAATAAAAACATTACAATAAGTAACTTATATCCTAATTAACTGTCCACAGTATACTCCTCTTGTTAATCTTTTTAATAGTCAAGAGGTTTTTCCCCCATGGAAAGTACACGTGAGCAGTTCATGCGTAAATGTTTTTTTTGACAAAATGAAATAAAGAATAGTCTACCGGTTAATAAAAAAACTTGGATTCTGATATCAAGAAAACAAAACAACCAATATATTAGGGATATTGGTCAATTTCCCTTCACAAATGTGTTCATTCACAAATTTCATAACTTTACCAATGGAATTCTTTTTCCAAATTTTAAAGTTTCTCCAATCCGGATATATACTCTATTAAACAATAGCCATATTCATACAAAACGGTTCACCTCAGGAGAAGAAATCAGGTAACATACATACAAAAAAAAATACGCGACGAATTGATAACCTCCTCCTTTTTGGAAGTCGGTTAAAAATTGTATTTATTTCAACCACCTTGCATACGCAACTACTAATATACCACACCATACAATTTTTTTTAACTATCCTTTATAACTATAATTCTATTCCACATTATGTACCTACCACCTAATAATCATATTTACTTTTAAGATTCTTTAACCCAGCTGTATGGCTATAGTTTTACTTCGTCATATAATTCAACCGAGCACATAGCTTGCTGCTCGAATTTCGAATACTTGCACGCACACACATACACTTATAACATTTTTAACCATATGCTGCATAGAAAAGGTCGCCTGCATAACAATTTGTTGTGTCGATACATTGATTGAATATTTTCCGCCGTTTGACTCTTCACTCTACTATAAGCTTCTTAAAACAACGTTTCAAAAAGAGACTTTAAATGAATCGAAATGAAAACCGTCACAAACATACTGTACATGTTTATGACATATCTTTACATTTAAGCGATTTATATATTAAATATGACATTTATATTAATGTTTACCGCTTTTTTTTCACATATCTTTCAGATTTCAGATTTCTTTCAGTGTAGTTAATATGATTTATTTTGTATTGTAAATGTACTCCACTTTATTGTGTTATCTGTATTCATTAAGTGATCTTGTGTCAAACAGTAATAACTGTGTATATATTTATTGTAAATGTACCTGCAATCACTGTGATAATTATGCAAATGTACGCGCAAGTAACCTGACGGATTCCATACATTGTAAGCTATGTCATATTTGGAAATAAATATCTTTATCTTATCTTATTTTCTGAAAAAGTGTGTGTTTTACGTTATAGAAAAATATACTAAATCAAGCTGAAATATATCTTTGTAGAATACAAAATATACAATATTCAAATCAATTGAGTCGTATTAGAGGAAACAGGGAAGATTTGCTAAAGTGAATTCGCTTAATTACTATTTGATATGATTTTTTGGTAACCCTAAGTCTCATGTTATATAAAATGATATAGTACCTGTGCGTAATATTCCTTAATATAATGCAGATAAGATTTTCAAAATTTCCCAAGCCGTTTTTAAATAATCACTGAGCATACAAAAAAACATTCCAATGAATTGATAACATATTCCTTTTTGGAAGTCGATTAAAAATATCTATTGTGTCCTATAAAACAGACACGAAATTGTTACAAATTTAATTTTTCTTTTGCGGAACTGTGGATAACGTAAGGCAACTTAACGGGAACATAAAACTCAGTATGATGTAAAGATCCCAAAATTTTGGATATTTCACCTATCTATTAGTTTTGTGTTGGAAAAACTGAATGCCAAACTCTCAGAAAGAAAATCGTTTCAGGAGAATAAACAAAGGAACAAAACCTCAGTTCGATCGAAGAAAAAGTAGAACGGAGTGCAAACGATGAAAAATGAGAAAACGTCAGCGAAAAGACGCAAAACAATGAGTAATTAGGAGTGCAAAGACAGAATTCCGGAAATTTTGATGAACCGAACTGTCACACAGCTTCACGCGTTCGATTTCTTACCGCATTAATCAAGTAGTCCCATGACAGGGGTTGGCTCTCAAGATGCTGCAAATACAAAACACTATGATAAGCCGTAAATCAGCTGTGAAGTAAATTCACTAGGGATTTATCGAACCCATCTGATTGATTTAATTGTTGGAAATAGAACGATGTCCTTTCAACTCTCTCTGTGGTGGCTAGATTTATCATTATGATGGACATTTTTTTCTTTTAATATAGCAAGGCAATAATTTTATTTTAACTGCTTGATTCAAATGTATTTCTTTTTTGTAGGAATGGGTTATAGACAACATTTTTAATAAGTATATCTATATGCGCCATGTAAAAAAGTTGTGAAAAATTGTTTATAAACAATTAGAGGTATAAAAATCGATGTTTATTCAGTTTTTCTTCTATAACTTCATTGTTCTCGAATGCGGAAAAACCGTTATTAACAGAAGTGGTTAGAATAAAATTTTTTAGAAAGTTGACGCCATTAGACTTTACTTTACTTTTTTTTTAATTAAAATTTGAGGCAGAAAATTTCTTCTAATTTTCTCCTAATTTTGCACAAAATATGTATTTTTTTAAGTAATTAACCCTCCCGAGATTGGGTCTGAACCGTGCACTACCAGAGCAGCAATTACTTGTATGCTTTAAATAAATCTGAAAATTGCACCAACTCTCAAATCTGTAATTTATAACAAAAGTGTTAGTATTTCTTGTGTATACAGTGTTAAAAATTCTTTGCAATTGTAAAAAAAATTAAAGCCGCTTTTTTAAATTAAAAATTATATCCCCATAAACAACTTTTTTTTTAATTCTACAGACGGAATAAAGTTCAGGAAACGGTATTTTTTTATTTTTACAGAACTAGAGTATATTAAAAACTTACCACTTAATTCAAATTTATTTACAGGGTTTTTATTTGTGAAATGAAAGAAGCTGAAATATAAAAAATCTAGATTTACCTATCTACATGATAAAGGTGCATTTACATTTTTCATTTCAGATTCAGCATTCAATATTTTCACATATTTTCTAATTTTTTTTTCATTATCCGAGACAATATTATTACATACTCTCTTCGAGGTGTCATTCTTTTGTACGCAAGTCAATATATACATGATATATATTGTTTCTAGTCGGGAACTTTCATCAGTTGCGCTTGTAATTGCTGTTCTTCCCTAACTCCTAGGTTAGACTATCACGATAAAATTTTCATTTCAGTACGACAACAATCGCTTTGATAAAAAAATGGTTCTCGAAAATACTCGGCACCTGTAGGAGTGATGATGCTTTTTGCGAGAATTTTCTATGCTGGTTTTATAAAGGAAGCAGGCCACGATCGCGAGTTCAGTTGGTGGAGCAAAGAGCTTATATGTACAATTGTTATTGTGATATTTGAATCAGCTGTTGTATATTCGATGTAAATAAAAGTTCTCGAAAAGTGAAAGTGAATATTAGTTTTATAATTTTAAATTGAACCCACGGACTATATTGCAATATATACTCTCTTCGAGGTGTCATTCCTTTGTACGCAGACAATATATATAATATATATTGTTTCTGGTTAGGGAACCTTCATCAGTTGCGCTTCCCACAATTGAATGTCCTATCGAACACTTCTTTATTTATTTGATATATTTTGTTAAATTTGATGACGCGAGATATAAGACCGACATCTAGGATTTTAGAGAGAAATAGCACACAGAGGTACCGAATCTGGAGCTGTTCCGTGTAATTGCTGTTCTCCCTTAACTCCTAGGATAGAATGTCACGATAAAATTTTCAGGGTACTTCACCTGTCAGAGATATCTAATACACTCTTCAAGGTGTCATTCCTTGGTATGCAAGTTAATAATATATATATATATATATATATATATATATATATATAAATATATATATTGTTTCTAGTTAGGGTACCTTCATCACTTGCGCTTCCCACAATTGAATGTCCTCTCGAACACTTCTTTATGTATTTGATACATTTCGTTAAATTTGAAGACGCGAGATGTAAGACCGACATCTAGGATTTCCGAGAGAAATAGCACACAGAGATTCCAAATCTGGAGACGTTCCGTGTAATTGCTGTTCTCCCTTAACTCCTAGGACAGAATGTCACGATAAAATTTTCAGGTTACTTTACCTGTCAGATATATTGAATACCCTCTTAGAGGTGGTTAGGGAACCTTCATCAGTTGCGCTTCCCACAATTGAATGTCACTCTACTACACGGTACACATATGTGACAGGCCAGGAAGGAAAGCAGGAGAATGATTGACAATAGTGCATAACCGACTAAAACAACAAGGATGACCCGTACCAAACAGAGAATATCGAAAATGGACAACGCCAAGCCGAATATACTAGGAGAAGACTACAGGAATCTGCAGAGAGAGAGAGAGAGAAAGAGCAATACGACGTAAGAGGAACAACGGAATCAACCCATCACCCGACAAGAGGAGGTCAATTAGAAGTACGGTATGAATTTATCCTACAGAACACGGGCATAGAGACAATAGAGGAACTATCATCGGACCACAAACCAGTGACGATAACAGCAGGTGGATGGACAGATCAGCCACACACCAAGACAGAGACAAGAACCAGCGGGGAGGGATTCAGAGAATTGAGGACCAAAGAAGAAGAGGAACCGGCAACACGTACAGATGAGGTTGCAAGAAGAATCACACAGGACCAGGAGAGCGCTACTGCAGTCAGAACAGGACCCAACATATCTTAGGGAAGAATTAGCTTAAGGAATAGCGTAGGGAAAATAATGTAACAAAAACAACAAATTAGGGAACAAATATTAAAACATGCGTTAGGAGTAAGAAATTTAAAAAAATTTAGCTCTGATAATAAAGACATGACTAACTGAGAGAGTATTCTATTGTTAGAAGCGCAACTGATGAAGGTTCTCGACCAGAAACAATATATATCATATATGCGTACAAAAAATGACGCCTCGAAGAGAGTGTTCAATATCTATGACAGGTGAAGTAACCTGAAAATTTTACGGTGACTTTCTAATCTAGGAGTTACAGGAAAACAGTAATTACAAGGTACGGTTCCAGATTCGGAACCTCTTTGTGCTAATTTCCCCGAAAATCCTGGATGTCGGTCTTTACATCTCGCGCCTACAAATATTATTATTGTTCCAAAATTGCATGTCATTCGTCCTGTAGAAAATTTCAATTTACTAGTAAATAGCTGTAAGAAGCAAGATGTTAAAAAAAGCTACTAACAAGTCCATTTTCTAACTGTCATTTGTTTATGAAAAAAAATCACAACTTTCTGAGATAAATCACATAGATACAATTAAAATACTTATAGTCTAGAAACTATTGCTACAAAAAACAGATCAGTTCCCCATTTTTCATGAAAATTTCATTGAAACTATTTAGACTTTCTGTTTATACCAAACAAAATTTTCTAACATTGTTTATTATATTGTTGACTTTTTGTTCAAAAATATCTAAGAAACTTAAGGATTCTTGATATAGAGGTGTGTAGTGGCTCTTGCAAGTGAAACTTCTAGGTGGGTTTCTGCTGTTGATAGATATTTTTTGAGGCCCTCGATTGTCACTATAAATAGGTTATTGAAGCTATTGAACATCTCTGAGAAAAGTGTATCAACCTAAATGAACACATCTGCGAAATAAGGATAACTTTTTTTAAACTTTATGTATTTTCTTTGATAAGTGAGGTAGCAGAAAGTATTACAAATGTACATTACGCTACATGTGTGGAAAATTTATAAACCTCGCTTTGAGTTAGTACGACAATTATCTTTAGGCATATGTAACTTAAGAATTTATACAAAATTTTGAGAATTTTTAGACGCCATAACATCTAATTAGTTAGAAATAGAAATTATAGTGTAACATATTAACACAACTAATTAGCCATTACCCCGTACAACATTATTAATTTAAAATGTATAATGAACTGAGAGCAAGAGCTCGAAAACAATAAACCTGCTTTGAATCCTAACGAAAATAAACATTTAGTTAGCGTCATATAGGTGATATATTTGAAGCTTTTCCATTAGCTTCAAGTTTTCGTACGTCACGACGACAAATTAATATAAAATAGCAGTTCTCTTGTATTCGAAAAAACTGGCAAACGCTTTCTCCGTTTAAAGTGTTAAAATTGTACCCACATGTGCCCTCTCCTATCGCATCCCCTAACTCCGATGTCAACCCTATCTTTCAATTAAAAACAAGTCCCCAAAACTGATACGGTAGTCCCTCGCCCACGAAAAAGTTCACATGGCACTTTGGGTGAAACAAGCTTAACGCAAACACAAAACCTAAAAATTTGTGTTGTCCTAGTTAAACAGAATTTATAAGCCAGAGTTTTTTAGAGCATTTATTCATTTCCTTCGTGTGGTTTTCAAAATAAATAAAATATGCCGGAAAAAAGTGACAAAATATTGGTCTTGAAAAAGTTAAATGAAACATGGAAAATATATTTCTGTTAGAATGCTTATAAAAAATGATAAATATTTTTATTATCAACCGACTTCCAAAAAGGAAGAAGTTATCAATTCCGCACAATTGTTTCAGTTTTTTAATGTGTTATCTGATTGGTTCTCTTGTTTTGAACCGATTCAATAATTATTTTATTGTTTAATACATCTAGCTCAGGAAATTTACAGAAAAAAAGACTTTTTGGTTACAAAATTAATAGTGGAATAAAACTAACATCAAGGCGTTCTAAAGATAAAAATGAGTAGTTGACAGTTTTTTAACAAAAAAGCCCAAAAAATCGGTAACAATTTTAGTTTTTACCTTTTACACAAAATCAAAACGTGTTTGCTGCTATGGGCAACGTTGTATAGAAATGAAAAAACTACAAAATGAGCTACTATACGCTTAACTTCCTTAATAGGTTTCTTAGATATGGAAGACCTTTTATCTTAAAGAGCAATATTACGTCACCGTATGACCTTATCATTATGAATAAAGCAGCTTTGGAAAGCAGAAGTTTATCTAGTTCATCAGTTTTCTAAAATTTAAAGTATAAATACATATGGTAATTAAAAATATTTAGCCATTCTGAACTGGCCCCGATGGATGAGTCCATTTGTGAATTAGCTAAGTGGTGGTACCTGTGAAACTTTCTTCATAATAAATAATCTTATTGCAAATTTAAATTTTATGTAAAGACATAATTATATTTCTAGCATAGTATAAAAGTTACTATCATACATATGGCGTACCTACTAAGTTAATTTTGTCGATTTTAACGAAAATTTATTATTCTGCGTCGACTGGCGTTTTGGTGTTACCTGTTTCCGATGGATTAAAGTTATACCAACAAAATGAACCACAAAAACTACACTATCTAAAAAACTAGTTGAAAATAAAAGTTGGCTGGTTTCGGCATAAACTAGTCACGTTAAGCGAAATAAAGTGATATCAAAACTAAGTTAATTTTTTACTCATTTTCATCATTACTGATTATCATGTACTATAAATAATTACCAAAATGTAGCAAATAAAGTATCACATTTTTGCAAAATTACCTAGCTATCTAGGACATTTTAGCCTAGCAAAAGTCAACTCTGATAAAGTTGTAAATATATCAGAAATGCAGGATGTTAAGATTGCTTGACCCCGTCTTTAATTAAAAATTAGATAAGTAAGTAATTAATTTGTACGGAATGAGCGCTTTTAATGTTTACATTTTTGACTTTGTGTAGCTACCTAACAACACTGCATGTGCTACTTATTTTATATGTTGTGTTTTGTTAAGTATTTTCAAACTTTTTGTTCTACTTTGAACTTGTTTAAAATAAAAAAAAAAGTTTTATTATTACATTGCAGTAAGTGCAAGAAGTCCGAAGATATAGAAGTTCATTTTGATTAATAAAACATTAAAAAAATATATAACCGACTTCTACCTATAACTAAAAAGCTAAAAATAATTATAACAAAATACAACTCTAGCAAATAAATAACACATTCAATGTTGTTAGGTACTTCAAAAATATACTAGATTGGTAGGTAATTAATTTGTACAGAATGAGCACCTTTTAATGTTTACATTTTTTACTTCCTGGTAGGTACCTAACAACATTGAATGTGTTATTTATTTGCTAGAGTTGTATTTTGTTATAATTATTTTTAGCTTTTTAGTTATAGGTAGAAGTCGGTTACATATATTTTTTAAAAATGTTTTATTTTCAACTTTTTAGTTTTTTTGAACTCAGGTAGTTTTCATTCTTTATTTTTGATTTTGTATGTATAACCTTAATAGACAGAACCAGGTAACATCGAAAGCCTCAACATTACACAATGATACTTTCTCATTTAAATTGACAGGTCTTTATCTTTACATAGGGGTAGGAGGTTGAGGTTTAAAATGTCTGTTTGGGGTAAAAACATTTCTGTTTGGGTTTGATCCTTGTTGATTATTAAAGTTGGGCCTTTTTGTAAATTGAGGGATGAAAGATCTTTGTTGAGGTTGAATGTGTTGATTCGGAAAAGATTTTCCTCTAAAATTTCTAGAAAAGTTTTGGTGATAATATTTAGGATTAGAGTTTTGGGAATTAAAATTATGATTTTGTTGAGAAGTTCTGTTGTTTTGAAATTGGGGTTTAGAGTTTGTCTGTCTCTGTTGTGGATTTCCTAGATTTCTTTGAGCGATACGGTTTTCATATTCCTGTTCAAGTCCAGAAAATAAATCGATGGCTTGTTCAAGGGCAACAGGGGTTAGATAATTTTAAGTCAGTTTGGTATCTTTCGGGGATGAAAGTTATGAAGCGGTTTTTTGCATTGCTTTCACAAAATTCAATTTTTAATATTTGTCTATTAGGGTCTGTTTCAGTTAGGTGTATCTTATCAATTATTTGGGATCTCATATGTTGCAAACGAGAACCAAAGAGATTCATTGGGTTTAGGAAAAGCTTGATTCATTTTCATTTCGAGGGTTTCTAACGTATCATTACATGAATAAAGGGAAATTAAACGATTTTTTAAAGCGTCCCATGTATTAAGTTCAATTCTTCCGGCACAAGTTATTTTTGCGGCACCTTTTACTTTTTGTCGCGCATGAGCAAAAACAAATTTGTGAGTAGGTTGGGGAAATTCTGCAAACATATTTTCTACCTGGGCAATATATTGTCTTAATTCCAAAGTGTTACCGTCAAATTCAGGAATGAATTCAGCAAAATATTTAATTAAATTTACATCAATTGCTACCTGTGAACTTTGGGAAGTGTTCGCGGATGGTAATTGCGTTGGTTGACTCATGATGATGGCTAATTTATTTTTAAAATAAGAAAGATTTAATTCGGTTTCAGAGTCACTGGAATCAGTTTCAAAATTGCTTTTGGGATTTCTAAATTCGTTCATATAATTTTATATAACAGGAAGTAAAAATAAAAATTTGTTAACACATAAAACAATAATAATATATAAGAAATTGTCTTGAATAATAAAATTTTAATTGTGAACTGATTGATTTTTCAAAAATAAATCAATTTAATAACATGTCATCAAATAAATATCATGCAAATGAGGATTAATGGGAAATAAAATAAAATTCTTTGTTTCTTACAAGAAAATAAATAAATAATGTCAAGTTCAAGTCTATATAATATTTGTTAACTTTCGCTTTTGTTTGTATTGAAAGTATATCACGATAAGATTTACTTTCAACAATTAAAACACAAGATTGCAGTTTCGTCTAAATGAAAAATATCAGTTAGTAATCTGCTGTAGCGATTTAAAACAAAGTCAAGGTATAGAATACAAAGAGCTATTATATTCTCATCTAAATATAACTTATCTCTTATCTTTATCTTTTCTCTTCAAGTGAAAATGCAGTTGTAAATATAAATTGAAATTGCAATAATAATTCGCTTTCAATTAGTGAATTATGGAATATTATAAAATTAAAGATTTCAAAAATTCGAAAAACTTAGTCTATGTGTAATATAACACTCTTGATACTACCAATGATAACTGTCAGAGGAAATATCGGTTTGATTGGAAAAGAGTCTCATTTACCTCGAGTTTTCTTTGGGTGTAGGCGATGTTCAATTTGGCTCAAAAACCTCAGTTTTTCGTCTCTTTTTCAAAAACTGCTGAACTATCCTACTGACTGCGCCAGTAATGGTTGTTTGTTTGGGAAGTTAGTTTTTAAAAAAATAAAAATTAACAACTCAAAATCTACCAATTTTGTATTTGAGAACGTGTTGACAGTAAGAAGACAACTTTTACAATGACAATTAAAACAATTAAAATAATATAATCAGTTTTGTACAATCATCAAGATGCAGATTAATAATAACAGGATGTGCAAGATAAACAATAATTTATATCTACAGTGTGGAATTTACTAACATCATTCGCACTATTAGGTTGGAATTAAAATATTTATGAGAAAATGTCCGTTATGTCATTTCGATAAAAATTTTTGATAAGAATTTTGGAATTTTCAGCGATTTTCTGCAAAACTACAAGTTGCATGTTGCAGAAAAGTTTATGAGACCATCTAAGGATCTTCCTTAATATATTAAACGTTAAAAAACTATACACATCCATAAGGAGTTTTCGAAAAATCGACTAAAATATTAGGGATATTGGTCGATTTTCATGCATGGATGTGTTCATTCACAAATTTTATCACTTTATCAATAGAATTCCTTTCCAAAATTTGAAGTTTCACCAATCCGGATATACACTCTATTAAACAAGACCATGTTCATTGAAAACGGTGCACCACAGGAGAAGAAATCAGGTAACATACATACAAAAAAAAGCGAAAAAAATACGCGACGAATTGAAACCTCCTCCTTTTTGGAACTCTGTTAAAAAATGATTAATTATATAACGAATTATTGAGGAATATTACATAAAGATTTCATAATAATAATGTTGAAATTTATTAAACGACGAGAGTTTGTGAGTTATGTAGCAGACTATTCTAGATAAAACAAAACAATTACATTTCTACTTGAAGTAGCCAGTGCGCACTGCCCAAAGAGAGATTTCAAATGGCCATAAGTATATGGTTCACTAACAGAGGCTTACCAACTTCCAGCGCAAAGTGGCTTCCAACTCGGTTGCAACACTTTGGTCCATCCTCAGATGATGAAAACCCTAATAGAGAAAATAGATGAATACAACATCAATGTCTGGACTAGATTACGTAGATTACGAAAAGGCGTTCCATTCGATTAAGAAATGGCGATTTTGAACGTTCTAAGCAATTGTATAGCAGACCGCAGGTACACAGTAGTAATTTAAAATATTTATGGAAAAGTAATGTTCAAGGTAGCCCTCAAGGATAATTCTAATATAATTTCGATAAAAATTGGCAGAGAAATGGGGACACAATGTCAACAAAATTAATTACAGTCACGCTAGAAGCAGTATTCAAGGAATTAGACTGGAAAACAATGGAATAGACATAGAAGAATACCTAAATCATCTATGATATGCAGATTATATCGTGGTAATATTATCCAACCCAGCAGATATACCTAAAGGAAATGATAACAGTACTAAATGTAATTTCGATAATATTGTTGGGGAGGTTTTTGATTATTTTTCAAGTTCGTTTGGGTGTGATTGTCTTCAAATAATACATTACGCTCTATCCTCACAGATACCAAACCATTTAAGGCAACTCAACATTCCAAAAATTGTGTGTACAGTGTTGTGTGTGACTGTGGCCATAGTTATACCGGTGAAACTTCAAGACCTTTAGAGGTATGAAAAAAAAGCGCTCCAATATAACATTTCGAGAAGACATGTGGACAAGTCAAATTTGGCCAACCATGTATAACTAGCACCGGAAGCCTTAGGATAGATTGGAATAAAACAAAGATCTTGTTGAAAGAGGAAAATTTAAAAAAGAGAAAATTTAAAGAAGCCAGCTGTATGATGATAAACGATACGGAAATCGGGGCTCCTTCAATCGACCTTCATTTGAGCTGGAGAGATCTATTGCTAGAAGAGCAAAAAATGGCACCCTCTGTATAAAGTGATCGACAAATGACATATTGTCACTGTCAAAATTTTTTTACGAACAACATAAGCCATATCAGTGCGAAATTTTTTGGAAAATACCAAGAAAGACTCAACAAAACTTTTGACAACGATTCCAGAGTCGGAGTTCAAACGTCTCCAAACAGATAAGTATAACACTGTACCATACCATACACTACTTATATACAGGAATACTGGTTGATCATTTTAAGACATCTCGTTCTCTCAGAATAACTGTGAGGAATTTCTGAACGGACAGCCAGTAATCCGGGCAATTTTACGAAATTGCTTTACTACAGTTTGGTCACCAAATACGATTTTAAATACTTATCTGTTACAGGAAAACCCCAATGAACAGACAAAATAATTGTAAATGTTCTTTCAATATAAAGTTTTTTATTTCGATTGTGATGTTATTCCCAACAAAACACAAAAATAATTCGTTTGGGTCATCTCTCATCACAAAACAGATAAGTATTTGAATACCCTAAATGGAAAACAAAGTGTAGTAAGGCAATTTCGAAAAATTGCCTGGATTACTGCTTGCCCGTAGAGAAATTCTTCCCCACAGATAGTTTGAAAAATGTGTCTAGAATATGATACACTAGTATTCCTGTATATAAATAGTGTCTAGGATATTGAGTTATACTTACCTGTGTTTGGATGTGTTTCAACTACAACTACAAGTCAATTTCCAGCTTCAATACACAGCGATTGACAACGACTCCAGACAATATCTTAACAAGAGTATGACAAAACATTGTAAATGAGGATTGTATAAAAGTTTTGTATTTATAATCATTTGGTACATACAAGAACATATCTGATATCCTGTTTAGTAGAATATATTAGATTGTTTTAATATTCTATATACTCCGTGAGAAGACTTTTCTGTTTATTTTTAAAATGGACCTTACTCTTTTTGCTTCTTCCACATATGTGAAGTAAAATAAATGTAAATAAACTACATATTTTACGACATACATTACATCTAACGTATACGTGACGTTATCAAGGATCTCTTTGGTATACTTGTAAACGTTTCTTTAATTTACATTAAAAAAATATTACAGGAGTATGCGCCATTTTATTAACATTTTTTTCCTTTGCTCAAAACAGAATTTTATACGTCTAGGGTTCACCAATATCATAACAAGTTTACACAAGAGCGTTTTTTTTCTCTGGCGAATTTATATTTTTGTTGTGCCTCGAACAAATTTCTGTTGAGTAAAGTGAAATTAGTCGCACCCCGGTTGGTCGAACTGAGGTCTAACAACTGGTTAGCGTGAAACGGGCAGTTGAGAGACAACGTACCAATTTGACACAACCAACTACAGAACTTTTGATTACTTGAATCTGGGCACGTTTCCTACAGGTATTCGTTGCAGCTGGCAGACTAATTGAAATTCACGATACACTTAGTTGCAATTTGTTCAGTAATAACCTGATATTGAAGTAGGTCAGAGGGGAATTGCAGCTGATTGTCCAATCAGAAAATAAATGGTTTTGTTTACCCATCTTGATATGTCTTTGTTCTTATTTTATTTAATTTGTTAATTCACTTGCTTATTTATAGTTTATTTGCAACAGGGTAAATATTAAACAAAAACAAGTGATATTTTTGTATTGTCAAATAGTACTTGCAATGTATACAGCTGTGTGATGTAGAGGATATCTCTTAATTGATAACAAACGTTTGGTTGGGTGTCAGCAAAAATTGAAAGGCGACTCCCATATAATTTTTTGTTCAAAATTTCTTTTTCTCCAAGTTACAACTCTTAAAATAGAGTAAATTATATTTTATTATTTTGAAACTGAACCTTTTTAATATTTTATATTAGAATTTTCTAATTGTCTGCCTTTTCATATTTAGAAGACATACTGTAGTGGATTCCATGTGTTCAAATGCACAAATATTCACACTCAATTTAAACGTGTTTAGTTTACTAAAATAAATGCACTTATTGACAAAACAAAGTACTATAAGGCGATGTGCTGTTTCATTCAGTTAGAGAATTTTCCCAGTTGTGTCAGGTCTGCCAGTGTATATGATATTCGATTCGGGAATCAGTTTTTTTCATCAATCGAAGGGCTCAGGATGCCTGTTTTTGTCAATCTTTTTTAATATTCAGACGGTTTTTATCATTCTGGGAAGGCTTTTTAATTTTTTCAGACAGCGTATAATGAATGCTATAATAAAATATAAAATTGTTATACCCTCTTCGAGTTGTGATTTTTTTGAACGCAAGACAATATATAAATAAATCTGGCGTTTACAAATTTACAGTAATGTATCAAATCCATAAATAATATATATATATACATATATATATATATATATATATATATATATATATATATATATATATATATATATAAAGGGCTTTCATTTCAAGACCCAAAATAACTTTTAAAATATATTTAAAAGAAAAACACAAAAATACACTTTAATTTATATTAAGAGAGGGACATACATGTTACACGTATCGGTCACAATGCAGTTCCAACCGTTAAGGGGGGGTGAATACACTTCATTTTAAACACAAAGGGGTATCATATATATCTATTTAAAGGTCTCTTTTTTGCCAATCTTTTCAACCATCATTTTTTAAAGTCAGATTATTTTTTACAAAGTAATGCAATTTTTAACCGACTTCAATAAGAAGGAGGTTCTCAATTCGTCAGTATCTATGTTTTTTTTATTTTTGTTCACCGATTACTCGGAAACAGCTCAAGGAATTTCGACCGTTTTACTGGATCCTGTTTCGGGGGATCGCGAAGTGGTCCCATATTTTTTTCATTAACATAGCTTGTACCGTTTCTTAGAAAATGGGGAAAAATTATTTTACCTATTCTCGTATACTCTATGCCTTGGTTGAGTTACCGGTGTTGAAAATTTGGAAAAAAAAGTTATTCGGAACAAGGGGCAAATTGAAAAGAAATTGGATTAGTTCCGGGATATCCCAATGTGGTCCCATATTTTCCTCAATAACAAGCTTATATCCTTTCTTAGAGAATGGGTTAAGACTTATTACCTATTTTCTCATACTTTGTGCCTTGGTGGAGTCGCCGTAATCAAAACTATGAAAAAAAATATTCGGAAAATGGGACAAATTGAAAAGAAATTGGGTTAGTTCTGAGATATCCCAAAGTGGTCCTAAATTTTTTCAATAACATAACTTGTACCGTGTTTTAGAAAATCGGAAAAAACTTTTTTACCGACTTTCTTATACAGTAAACTCTGGTGGAGTCGCTCGTATTAAAAATATAGAAAGATCTTCTGTTAGGAGCATGAGGTATTATAGATTAAAAACGAATTGGATTAGTTCCGAGAGATCCCGAAGTAGTCTCATATTGTTTTTCAATAACATTGCTTGTACCGGTTTTTTAGAAAATCGGGAAAAAGTTTTTTACCGACATTATTATACAGTAAGCTTTGATGGAGTTGATGTAATTAACTGCTCGGAACTTGGGGTAAATTGTAAATAAGATGAATTAATCAAAATAAATGTCAGTTAATATGTATATACAGTGTGTATTCATAAAACAAACGATTTTTTTATTACTAATTTTAAGTGAAAAATATTTACTCGGTCTAAAAGGTAAACGGTAATCATTACATGACACTTTTTTAAATGTAGACAAGGTTTCTCATGAAAGAGGACTTTTTATTAGCAATTAAAGTATCTTCATTTCTGTTAAGATGTCAAATTGTTATTAAATAAGAGTAATTATAATTAAAAACTGCATCTACCTATGCCATTGCACTAAAAATTGTATAATAGTATTTTGTTTAAAAGTGAGATTTATGAAGAATAAAGAATGATGATACTCATATCGTCTACAATATAGTGAATCCACCTAAGCTCGAATCATATTCAAAATTTTCTGAATACCTATATATATCTACAAAACAAGTTATTCTATTCAACAGTAAACGAGGTTGGTCAGGCTAATAAATGAAAGTAAAATACCTTATGTTAGGCAATGTCGAGAAAGTATATTAGAATTGAAAACGGCATCCAATTAAGCCAACATTAAAAATTGTACAATAAATACATTTTAATAAAAAAAAAACCAAAACCGGCTTCAAAATAAAATTAACTAAAAAGTATGAAATAATTTTTAGCTACAATTAAATACTTTTTCTGAAGCCGGTGACAATTTGAACAGAGAAATTTCGAAGTAAAACTCATCAATTTACTTACCAAAATATTTTTACTTTCGCTTGGCACCGACTTCAAAAAAAGTATTTAATTGAAGGTAGAAATTATTTCATACTTTTTAGTTAATTTTCTTTTGAAGTCGGTTTTTATTTTTTTAAACTTTCAAATTAAAATGATTACTATTTACACTGTATTTACATTATTAATATTGTATTAGCGTTAGAATTACCTTGTACTTAAATTTGATGTTCAAAATGTCCACTAAAATCGCAGCTCGAATTCCTCCCGCAATTTTTGAAGCGTCTCTGGTGTAATCCGCTCACACTCCTTAACTATTCTACGTCTAAGTTAAGGAATATCGCGAGGTTAAATTTTGTGCACCACAGATTTGAGATGCCCCCATAAATAAAGTCAAGCGGCGTTAGGTATGGTGATCTTGCTGGTCATTCTATAGCGCCCCTTCTTCCAATCCATTTATCTGAGAATGTCTCATTAAGCTAATATCGTACAGGCAAGGCATAATGTGGTGTGCTCCGTCCTGTTGAAAGAACAGGTTTTCTTCGTTTAGCAACAAAGTTCTATCTTAATCTATTTCGTTTTCTAAAGATTCAAATCAAAGTCCAAATACAATTCCCCAGTAAAATTTTCTTCCACGAATAAAGGACCAATAATTTTATTTCCGAGAATTCCGGCCCATACGGTGATTTACTGAGGATGTTGGTTGTGCTCTTGCCGAAAAAACTTGTGGATTGGTATTGTCCTAGTATCTATAATTATGTTTATTGACAAATCCATTTAAAATAAAATTCTGATTTGTCAGAAAAACAAATAGTTTTAATAAAATTAGGGCCTGCATTTGCCCTTTAAGTCATTAGTTCGCAGAATTCTGTCAGACCCTCAGCAAGCTGTTGTAAAAGCTGTATATTGAAGGGAAATAATGTATTTAGGTGTAACGTTTTATGCGCAGACCCCACAGAAATATTTGTTAACCTGGAGACTTTTGGTATGGAGGGTTGAGGATCCATGGCAAAATGACCTAAAATCTCTACCTGTGCAACTTCAGTTAAAACACTCCGATTCTTGACAATTTCATTGCACACACTTCCAGTTTCTTGAATTTTATGAACTAAATCCAACACATACTCATGCCCAATATTTTTTTCGGGATGACTGTGATGAAAAACATAAGCAGTTCTGCGTGAACAGCGTTGTTCTTCCCCATAAATAAATATTATTTCAATTCTTTGTTGTTCAGAATAAACCACTGTCGCAATTTGATGGTCAGTATGCAACGAAACAACTACTAATAATAAATTGTTTACATTTACAGGGGCAAATATCTTTGGCAAAAACATTTAAGGGATTGTATTTTTTGACGGTTTCTAGGTCATTACTTTGAAAAAAATAATCTGATTTAAAAGAATGATGTGTCAAAAGATTGGCAAAAAGAGACCTTTAAAAAAAGGTATCACATGATACCACTTTGTATTTAAACCGATACTTGTAAAATGTGTCCCCACATCAATATAAATTCTTTTAAAGTTATTTTGGGTGGCTCGTTTTGAAATGAAAGCCCTGTATATTGTATTGCGTACAAAAGAATGACACCTCGAAGAGAGTATTCAATATCTCTGACAGGTAAAGTTTATGGTGACATTTTAACATAGTAGTTCCGCAAAACAGCAATTACATGGAACGGCTTCAGATTCGGAATCTATGTGTGCTAGTTGCCCCGAAAATCCTAGATGATCCTTCTTTAGTACCGATTCTACCGATGCAGCAAGCCTGAAGGGAATAGTGGATGCTTTTTTTGAATTGTGTGCAGTATAACAATTCCTTTTCACTTATAACTAACCATTTTGTCATCTTTTTTGAGAAGCTTAGCAATTATTATACTCTCATGCTTTGCGTAGAAGATATAGATTGAATGCCAATTAGCATGGATCTGCTTTAAGGAAGTCCGAAGGCAGTCTGTGCCGGCTAGTTTATTGTTGTGCTTGAATACCTTTCAGTGAATCCGCTTTAGTAGAAATAACGCACCAAAAAGTATTTGATCATTATTCAAATCACACGAAAACGTTAAGTAATACAAAGGTCTGCGAAAAGATGTATAATCATACTAAGAAGTAGGCCGAAAGAAAACAGTAATGTTCATATGTTTCGTTTTTAAAACATAAAATTTGACACCAGTCATTATGTATAACATATAATACAGGGTTTAGAGTTTATAATGCGCTCTCTAAAAGATACTAAATGTACTATAATGTATTTTCCTGAAATAAAATTAGTACAGGGTCGTGAATTACGATTAGCAAAAAATATAGACCAACTTTTGTGAAATAACTCATTAACTCTTGATGACGACAATATCTAAGGTGTAGAGCAATTATCTACGCTTAAACTGTAGAAATGTCTGCTGAGATTTTGGAAAATTCTAAAGCCAAAAAATATATTTATTTGGAAAATCAACAGTATACGAAAATGGTGTTATTTGCAAAATAATCGGACTAGTTGAAGTTGTTGCTTCCCATTGAACTCTCCGATAGGTGGTTAGTTAAATATTATATTTTCTGAAGGATCTGCCATTATTATGCCACTAAGATATTTTAGCAAAGAGATCTTAAAAAATAACCTTTTGTATTCTGTGCTTAAAAGTTAGTGAGCATAATAAATAAATAATGTTAAATAAATTGTGGGACAAACTTGATTTGAAGTTATATTTTGGAGGTGAAAAATCGAAGGGGACGAAACTCACACAATGCCATCTGGTATAAGATTTATACGTTAAAACGTATCATGGCACCCGAATATAAAGCAGATTTAGTTATTATCCCCAATTTTTTCCCCTTTTCCTGAATTCACAATTCGAAGTTATTGTGATATATGATGCCACCCGTGTCACACAAAAATGCTCGAGACCGATTAATTTTCTCTATAAAAACTTCAAAAACCCGGGTTAATAAGTCACAGAGATATAAAGCACTACTGTTATCGTTATCGCTATTGGAAGTTTGCAGCAGAGCATGGAAACGTTCCGATTTTAAAAGAGAAAAGTTTACATTATATTACAAAATTCCGACAATTATTTTTAGATATACCGTTTTCTCTTTGCCTTCATTGGACGTATGTGACTAATAATGCCTATTTATTAGTGTTTTCTGTTTCTTATGTATAATTAAAATTCAGATTGGAATTAATTTTTTTCTCAACATTAACGTTAAAAATTTTCGCTCCCAAAATTACTATTAGAATATTCGCTTAGATTTCCCAGTTAAGTTGAATGTTTCCAGAGTTAAGGCAGGTATGGTCGATTTTTGTATACTTTTCAGCTTTAGGGCCATACGTAATTTATATGACCAAGGGGTAAAACGTTCATTTTTTGGGCCTCTACTTGTCAAAGAGGAAGTAATATCTTCTTTTTATAGTCTACAACTGTTAGCGGCTAACAGATGGCTCTAGCAGTAATATGGTAAGGGCAGTTACAATTAAGCATTAGCAAACAACCTCGTTGGTTCGAGAAAGTTCTGGAGGTTCGGCTAGAGAAGAGGAATGAAGCGCAATTGTCTGTTGTGAAATAAACTAAAGTAAAGTAGTATGGAAAAGAAGCGCACAACATTGAGATGTCAGAAATATTTTAAGCTTAGAAGCGAGGATTGAAATCACAGCAATATTTGTTTTGGAAATTGAGTATTGAACAAGAAGCTGTAACTCATGCATGTCAGCTTTTAGGTGGCCCTGGAAGTTTCAAAATGTAAGACACCATTCACTGATGCAGAAATGATCGAAAAATACTAAATTACGGTAGTCGAAGAAATGTGATCCTAAAAGATAAGTTTGTCAGCAAACACCGTTTTTACCCGACGGTTAAAAATGTTGGAAGGAAGCACGTCGACTGATAAGTCCACATACAACAGTTTTGTTTATTAGCAGTGGCAGCGATTTTGTTAGAAAAGAAAAAGAAAAAAATCTCCAGGCGCAAGGAAATGATTGTTAAAGTTCAATAAATAGCAATAGAAAGTCTCTAGTACAATATCTAATATCAGAAAGTTTTCTAACCTATAAAGGACAAAACAATAAAAAAGTGAGAATACCAAAAATGCCCGACCAATTTAACTGTTGACGACACACACCTCGTGTTTACCCGAACGGTTGGCATGATAACCGTCAAAATTCAGACTTCGCCTGAAATTTTGGAACGAAGTTCTTGTCCATACACCTCGTTTCTATGACAATTTTACCCGAACGTTTTTATCCGTCCGGTAAAAACGTAAGAACGAGGTGAGTGGGGCTCTTAAGACTGTCTGAGGAAAACGGATTTAAGTGATTTACTCCGGAGTTGGATAAGTCAACGTATATGTCAGTTACTACTCGGATGTTGATTTTTATTTGAAGAGTTTGTACATTGAAGTGTTTGAAGAACTTTTTGTTATTGACTATATTCACGGCACGAATACTGGGGAAAATATATTTAAGAGAGTTGAAAATGCCAATAATAAAAAGAACCTTCGAATGAAAAATTTGCAGTCTATTACAAATTATTAACACAAAAACATGCGTGGTAAAAATAAACGAGTGCTCTTGTGTACAAAAAGGGGTACAGGTTCGTGGTAGTTCAAAACCATTAGTGTTCATTGCACCATTGTGTCTGCCTGAATTTCTAAAACCACCAATATCAGTCTGACATTGAAATCCTAGGGCGGAACATCAAATTGAAATTATTGATTTACTCTTTTCAAATTTTTGAATGATTGATTATAATGTTTATTAACATATATGGTTTATGGATAATATGTATAAATTATATATTAGTTTTCACTTCTGTCGGCACTTACTTGTAATCTATCCGATAGATAGCGATTTAAAATCTTAGGAACTATTCCTTGGACACCACTGTTTCCCAATAGTGTAAAAAGCAGTTTATGTATTAAATGGTTTTGCTAGATCGCGAAATACCCCTAGGCATTTTTCATAAGCATTTATATTTATTAAAATACATTTTGTTACTGACAGAACTGCGTTCTCGGTGGCAATATTTGTTTGGAATCCAAACGATTAAAATTGTTTGCACGTTTCTGTTTACTTCCTTAAAAATATATATATTTATTTTATTTTAAGGAGGAATCGTTACAAATACCGAATAGGTCATTAAAGTTGACAGCCCGAATGTTGGGCTTAATTCAAAAATCTCTTAAATATCTGCCACCTCATTAAACTTACAGGACAGAATCAGCCTGAATAAATATTGACCCGACGTTCGGAAATTCAATTCCTTTCACCAAATAGTCAATGTATTGAACTCGAAGTATTATGTTGAATAGGTAACAGTATAAAGGCATTTGATGAATTTTAGAAAATGTTTGGTTGTGAGTGAATGAAATAATTTTTGCGTTTGTGTTTAAGTTGGTAGTGGAGAAATGAAACTATATGTATGATGGGAACTCATTTGGGGACATAAACCACTTGCTCTTCAGTTGCTAAAAACAAAAGGCATTCTATGTACTTTAATTGGGCAATCGATTTAAAACGACGAATTATCCATTCAATAACAGTTGTTTAATGTATACACTTGGAGAGAAACCACAAGATGTTGCAAGTGGTTGGTAAGTTTGTGTAAGATCATGGGCCGATCCAATTTTTAACTCCAAGAGAGTAGAAGAAGGTAACTGTAATGGGTTTAAACCCCAGAACCACAATAGCCCAAGAAATCTTGGTTTAAAATTATATATAAGTAAATTTGTGTGTAAGATTTTAATATAGTAGTAGTAGGCTTAGATAATTGTCATATTATTAAATAGAGATGAATGTAGGTGTGGTTGGATGAGAGACAAAAAATAAGTAATAAAATAAAAAGAGTCTGAATTTAGGTCAAACTATACTGCATCAAGAATTAATTTAGTTTAAAAGTACTGAATTAGAATTAATACAAGTTATTTCAATTTTTCAGTATACTTTGACGTAATTTCTGGCACAGATTCCAGCCAGTGATCAATGATACAGTGAGGACACTTGGGTTGGAACAAATTCATTTAAAATTCAGGTGTTGTTTTTTTGCAGAAACGCTCGGACACGTCGGTGTGACCCTCATTTATACAGGGTGGACTAGATATAAATTGCGACCATCAACTTCATTTTTTCAAATAGAAATATTTCTTTTTTATTTTATTTTTGAATTCTGCCTTGAATTCTAAATATTTTTCATGTACAATATCCTATATCGAAAATTAATAGTTATTAAAAAAAACATTTTTTTATAAAGTTATGAAACGGTAAAAATAAGGTGTATGTTGGTTTGAACATATTTATTTACGTCTTGTTTTTATGATTGTTGGAGATATTTTAGTCGCATGAATATAAACCCTTTTTTTAATGCTGGAGTTTTTAACACTTGTTTATTTCCATAGAAACTGAAATATAATTTTACTTCAAATAAGTAGTTGTCAAGTGCAGTTGCAAAGTTTCAAAGTATGGCGCGTTTAACTGAAAAGCAGCAAATAGAAATTTTGTCGATGGTAGGATATGGCAACAGAACTCGAACACAAACTGAAATTTGCTAATTATTTAATATGAAGTACCAGGAGCGGGCTATTACACGATCGGTAATTAGTAAAATAGAAAAAAAGTTTCTAGAATTTGGCCACGTAAGAGACAATTACAAAAGCAAACATGTTCCAGAAGATACACAATTAAATGTTTTGCTCGATTTACAAGAAAATCCTCACAAATCCACTAGACAAATAGCACACAGAACAGACAGTAAGTAAATCTTCTGTTTTAAAATGCTTGCATATAAATAAATGGCACCCATACACAGTTCATTTAGTTCAGGAACTTACTGAAGATGATTTGGACCGGAGAGTAGAATTTTGCGAAATAATGATGGATAGATGCAATGCCAACCCGCACTTTTCAAGTAACATAGTTTTTTCCGATGAGGCAACATTTTGTTCAAACGGTTCAGTAAATAGTCAAAATTTTTGATATTTTGCATCAGAAAACACATTGGATTCTGGAAAGTCAAACACAGTTTTCCAAGAAAGTTAACGTATAGGTCGGAATTGTGGGTACTTCAACTGTGCATCATTTTTATTATTGAGGGAACACTTAACCCGGAAAAGTATTTAGACCTATTACAAAATGACATAATAAACTGTTGAAGAGAACTTTACCCGAATCGTGAAAACCCCAATATACTGGCAGATTCGGTATGGTTTTAACAGCATGGGGCGCCCCCGCTCTATTCGCTAACAATGCGAGATTATCTTGACAATATTTTCCCAAATAGATGGATCGGAAGGAGAGGTAATATCGAATGGCCAGCTAGGTCTCCAGATCTAAGCCCGTTAGATTTTTATCTTTGGGGTTACGTGAAATCGAAAGTCTACTTCAATAACCCGGACAATATCGAGGAATTAAAGAATAGAATTAAGGCCGAAATACAACGAATTCTGCCACAAACACTAAATGAAGGGTTACGAGAATTTGAAAATCACCTTAGGTATTATCAGGAAGTTAATGTCAACAATTTGAACATTTAATTTGATATGTTGATGTTTTTTTCTTCTTCAATTTTGAAATGAATGTAATATTTGTAATAACTGTTAATTTTCGATATAGGACATTGTATATGAAAAATACTTAGAATTCAATGCAGAATGCAAAAATCAATAAAAAACAAATGTTTCCATTTGAAAAAATGAAGTTGATAGTCCCTATTTATTTTTGGCCCTCCCTGTATAAATGAGTTAATCATCACAAAAACCGCAGTCCAAAAAAAAACCGACGTGTCCGAGCGTTTTTCCAAAAAAAACCCTGTATCTTAAATGCGTCCTCACTGTATATACACAGAGTATACCACGAATGTATATGGGAGACTACTGGGAGTATTAATCTGAAAATTGGTATATGGTTTTTTCAAGAATCTTGTTTCAGTTAAAAAAATTTCTGTTGTCTACGATTATAGGTTCTACCCAAGGTGCACCCCGAATTTCATTTTAATATGGCACACCTTTGATGGATTCAATATAACTTTATTGGAAACATCATATGTCTGAAGGGCTCTATTTTAAAGTTATTTCATTTTTTTTTTTAAATTTTGACAGAAGCAGCTAAATATTTTTCTTGAAACAAAGTGGGCCACGTTAAAAATTGCTTGAATGAATATAACTTGAAGCTTCCTAAGTTTTTGAAAACTGTTATACGAAATTATACTTAAATTTCGAAAATCGTGTATCTCGTTTCTTCCAATGGCAACTACTATCTTCTCAACGCCAGTTGGCGCTAAAAATACGTGGAGCTTATACTTACAACCTACTACCGAAATTAGACGGTTTTTGTATAAACTTGGAAAAACTAAACTTTCGGTGGTTATTAGAGATATCTAAATTATCAGAAAAACGAAAGAGCAGAACAAAAAAATAAAATAAAATAAGGAGTTAAGTGTTAAGGTAAAGAGAAATGCAGAAATAAAATTTTTACAAGGTCCCTTGCCTAGTGCTATATTTTATTAAAAAGACGAAAGTGGAAACTTATGAGACAACCTCTTAAAGTGAAACGAGCTGAATACATTAAACATTGAGATTATGACCTCAGTAAAAGAAATACCAGTATGTATAAAAATTCCATGCCTTGCATTTTTCAATCCGAGGGTTTTCGGGATTTCATTTGGAACATTATGCACCTCAATCGTGTTTACGATGCTGGTTTTATAATTATTTTAGTAACTGAAAAGAGGTGATGTTGTTGTTTTGGCGGCCCTGATGTTTGGATAAAAACGCCACTCTAATTTTAAAAGTAGTAGACACTTCAAAACCTTTTGATTGACAGCCTACCGACCTTAATGGACTAAACTCTTTTTGCGTTGTAGGGGGTCATTAGTATATAGTATATATATATATATATATATATATATATATATATATATATATATTCCGGAGTCAATTATCTTAACAATTCTGAACTAGAAAGATATACAAAAAAGTATGAATAATACAAAGCAAGTGAAATAAAACGGTGAAAACAGCATCAAATACAATTAATTTTAGATACTTTTAATAATTAATAATAAACTATTTTAAAAATTAAAATTTCATCTTCTAATTTGTTCTCAATAAGATTTAATTAAAAAATTTTGTGAATGTTCTATTCTGTCATAATTCGTTCTTTTCTGTATTTATTTAGGGGCTTAAAGACTGTTGTTTGATTTTATCGGATTGGAGTGCTGCCTTGAGCTCTCAATATATATATATATTTGCTGCAAACATCACAGAACTTATGAGAAGGATTTATAAACAAAGGACGATTGATATTGTCCAATTCAACTTGACAAACTGCGATATAGACTTTTTGTTTGTAGAGCATAAAAAAGATATATTACTGCTAAAAATGTAGACACACATTTTTAAAAGTATTAATGCGGCTTTTAAAATTCACCAATGAGATTATTGTTATTGGGAAAACATTCACTTACCACTTCACATATTCTGTACATTCAAAAACCAAACAGGTAAGATGTATCAAATCAGGAACATATTATTTTAAGTGCTCTCCAATTTTTCACATATATGGCACATGACCTGGATATAGGTATCAAGAGAAAGGATTCACAAATACAATGCATTAAAATAAGACTTTCCTTTACCGTCCAAATACCTATGCTTCCATTATTAATTAAACAAAAAGTTTGTTGCCAATTAAACAGTGAATATTAAATTTGTGAGACAAAAGATATACTGAGAGATTTGCTACAAATCACCCATTTATACCGGTAGTTTCTACAACGGTGAACCAAGTTCTTTTTCATTTAGAATTTGTAGTAATTTGATAAAAAGTTTACAACAAATTTGTGTTGATTCGTGTCGTATTGTACTCTCTAAATATTTACCTGGGAATGATAATGTTGAATGTTGAAGGTGAAAAATGGAATATCAGCTGAAACAAATATTTCGCATTTAATTGTGTAAAGTATTGCTATGGGCATATCAAGTTCCAAACACAGTAAAAAAATTCAAACAGTAATATCGTACATAAATTTATAAATGATTGTCGTGCCAACAGATTACTCATCCTCACTCTGAGATAGATAATCAGAAAAGGAAAGTAAAACATGTTCTTTTAATATTTAGCAGATTTGCTAAATGCACATGGTGTGTGGTGAGTTCATTGTAGACGTCAGATCCGGGCTTATTTTTCCAAATTGTCTGTATCTGAATACTGTAACCCAACCCATATTAAAGTCACTTGTAGTCTTTGTTGGTCAAAACTGACACTTAATGTATGGTAACCCTGCTCCATATACAGCAAGTTTTGTTTTAAACATAATCTCGTGATCTGATTCTGATTGAGTATGTGTATGATTTGCAATTTCAGCGTAGAAATGCTCCATTTTTGGGCAACATACACAATGAGTTTCGACTCCGTCAACCACTGACCGCAGAGTTTACCTCAAAGGGACATTGACAGTATGAGTTTACTAGGAAAAATAGAGGTAAATCAGTAATACAGAACAGCTGGGATTTTTTGAATGTAACAAATAATTTTATCTAATATTGGAGACTCTCGGCTTTGCACGGGTAGCAGATCATGTATACATATATCTTGAACTCTCGTAGTATCGTATCAGCTTGTAACGTCGAGCATGTCTATTAGATTTAAATGTAACATATGTTCATCCAACTTAAGGTAACTACATTCTATCGTATCCGCCTAAATAACTTTTCAGTTACCAGATTCTGTAGACCTATAAAAGAGGAACAGTTCCACCCTACAGTGTTTCCTTATATCAAGGAATGCGGCATTGTCCGGTAAATTGAACTTTGCCAACTGACTCGTCATTTGACCAAATTATTTTAAAATTATATTTATTGACAACACCATACATAAGAATTTTAATAATTTACAAAATTGTTCTCTACTCTTCCCAGCAGGTCTCTGTTGATTTTAGTGTCTTATTGGCGGTGTGCTATTTTAGTACGAAATTGCCTCTGCAAGCATAGAAAGAAAAATGGGAACAAAGGAGAATAATAACAATGAATGCGGTGTGTGCTGTATCCCCTATCTTGTTGAACCCGCAAGTGTTTATGTTCTATATTTATAAGTTCGGGATGAGAAAAGTGTTTACAATATTAATTAAATACTCAGATCTTTGGGTAACGGTAAGCTCATTTTCATTTACCCTCGCTCACCAAATTGACTTTAGAGCTATTAAGGGGTTATGTATGTAATTAGCATTTTTTGTCGCTTTTCAAAAAGATTTAGAAACAGAGGAGCCAGAATAGACCAGCGAAATATCTTGCTTGTGAAAACATGTATACGAAGATGCTTTCTGAACTATATATCTACATGAAAACACTGAATAATATAACATTTATTACAAGACAAGGAGACACCCTCTCGAGTAATTTCAAGGGTGCCTTCAGAAAATTATACTGGCAAAACAAGAAGGAGCAATTAACAAGAAGAGGATGACTCCATAAACAAATTTGCTTAATTCAAGCCACAAATAACTGCAAAAATGCTAATAAAATAGTAGGGGAGCCCAAACGGAGAGAAACCTTACTCCTTGTAATGTATCCCTACCATATATGAAACCTTTAATACACGGGCGTGCGTTGAGGGCAACCGATCAGATTAGTAAAAAAATTGATCCTCAGATAAACTCGAGCGCGTCAGATTAAGAGAAAGTAAGTTAACTACATGGAGAAAAGTGTATATTTCAATAATCTGACGATTTGAGGGTGCCATAAGAAAATGGTCGAATCACAAAGTTGTAAAAAAAACGTCACCTCGAAATACTCGAGCGTCATTGGTTTTTTTTTGAAGGAAATCCTTTAAGAACTACGAAAAAAATATAATCTGACGTTTTTAATGGGGCGATGTAGCTAAAATCATCAACAAAGTGTGGAGAGTACAGCTGTGGCCGCTGTTTATTTCCCACTCCGCGCCTCTCTTTCCTTCTCACTATTTCTTTATCCCTCAATCTCTCACATCGTCTGTCGCTTTGATGCTATCCCAGCTGATCCAAAAGACATAATAGTGAGCCAAGCTGCTACTTTGCAGAAGCTTCGGAAAATTAACAGCGATACATGTCTGCTTCTTTTTGGAGCAGAGGCTTTCACATTGAGCGAAGCTTTGGCAAAATGCAATGCTTTTCCTTAGGGTATAGGCCAATAATTGGAAGATTAATTTAATTATGTTTTATATGCTAAAATGAAAATAAGATTTCGACGAATTGTAGTTACTTTTTTATAACAATTTTGTTGAACCAAGGGACATATTACATGATTATTACATTTTAAAATATTTCATTGCCTATTTGCATTATTAACATTTTAATGCACATTTATTTTGAATAATATTTTGTTGATATATTTTAATACAATTCCCTCTGAATATCTGATACGCTCCAATAACTTTTTTTCTACCGCTTTTTACAGCCAGCCCCCACTGTATAATCGTCACATTAATATCTCTGGGTTATAAGAAAGTTAATGCCCTAATAAACTAAAAATGTCTGGCTCGCTCGAGTATTTCCATGTGACTGTTTTTTTTTCATTTTTTTAAATGTGTACGTGCTCTCCCCTCCCACTAAAATGAGAAACTTTATATAAACTTTCGTTCGTTTTAGGAAGTAATCTTCACGATCCAACAGGTCCCCCTGACGCTTTAGTAACTGCAAATTTACGATCCAGGGCTTCCCTGCTAAAACTGAACAAAGCAACATGTATTCAGTTGAATAAAAAAAGAAAGTTCTAAATCAGGAATTGGTAGAAGTGGCTAACTATGCATATTTAGGCATATGATAAAATTCCGTTTTTTTTTACTTTTCTCGGCAGAAATGATACTATTAGGGATTTTCTAGAATCTCACAAAAAATATTTAAATAATATACTTCTAGGCATTTGCTGTTAGCTCTCGCCTAAAAGCTATTAGGTACTTAAGTGATGCCAAAAACAATTTGCTGTTATGACACTTAAAAGTCTCTATTTTTTGGGTTAAATGTACAATTTCACCATTCGAATTTGATTGGCTTTCATAAAAAAATCAAACTTCAAAATCACGGCAGTAGTTGTTGTAGTAGTTGGGCTATGAATTAGTTTTGATTTTTATGAATTGAAATAATTTCTATTTCTATTTTCAGCTAATTTTACGTGTTATATAAGCTCTGGAGAGATCTGTGAAAAATTTTCCATATTTATAGTTTCCACAATATATATACAATACACAGGACGACTGTTGATTGTTTCTCTCAGAACATCTGTGAAGACAACATTTGATAAGAACAACCAGGTATTTGCCCCTACGACCCTCTGTTACATCACAATTTTCAAATATTTAAGAGAAGTAAAGAGAGAAATCCTCAGTGAGCATTCAATATAATTGTGAACGTTGTGCAAAATTATAAACAATCTAAATGTCAAAAAACTTTATCATTTTTCATTTGTCCGATTTGTTATATAAAGTAACAAAAAACTGTTAAAAAACTTATTCTACCATCGCATTATTTTAGAAAACTTAGATTAATATTCCGAAGAAAAAAACTGTATGAAAAAATAAAACAACGCACCAAACTTGGTTACAATCGGTTCGATAATTTTCGGACAATAACTTTGCAATCAGACATTCGATAGAAATATGGAAAGCACTGTACGATTCTTAGTATTTAAGAGCGGAATCGTATACAAAACAGATGTTGGCCAACCTTTCCGTAGAATATGAGTAAATCGGAGAACAAAAATGGCGAACAAAAACGGCGTACAAGTACAGCGAGATTAACTATACTGGGAATGACTTAAATTGATTATACTTTTTTAATGTGGTTAGCTGAGATCTGTACTCAAATATTTCCTTCGATATTGGGTCCATTAGATATTGTTTTTGCTTTTGCCAGTAAGATCGACATAATATCTAGTCAACATTCATTAACATTTTGGAGTTAGAAACAAAATTACCATATTATAACGGCTATAAATAATATGTATCATACTTAATTGTTAATGTAAACTAAAATATACTTCAAAATTTATAAATTTTTTTTATTCAAATGTTTTTTTAAGGAATATGTGATTATTTAAAATTTCTCTTTGGAAAAGGGCATAAAATTTAACAGCAAACCTATTACGGTATGACGTAAATAATATTTAATTATTTAAGTTCAAACACCACAAAAATGTTTTTGTTTATTGCTTATAACGTTAAAAGCGATGATGCGATCGTAATGGTGTCGATGGGAAAATACTAGATAATCAGAAAATCTTCAAAATGAGTTTGCAGGGATCCTGAGCATTTTTCACAGAGATGACCCGGAATAACCGGTAACAAGTGTTGTGATTAAATAAATCTTGCAGAAGTGCAATTTAAATAATTTATAGAAATATTGTGGAGAAAATATCATATTAATCACAATTGTTCAATGGGACATACAGAATACATTTTGACAGCACATAAAATGCACCTTATTTCGTATATCTTCATTTTTCTTTACAGTACCGTAAAATGTTTTGATTTCCCTATTCGAAAAACGCAGCGTTTTAGGAAATTCTCAGAATGGGGATTTTTGTAAGAAACTTTTATTTCGCTTACCGGAGCTAATAAAGCTTGTGAATATTGGCTTAAAAATAGCGACCCTGACTTTTGCTGATATCATTACAGTGTTGCATCCATCCAGTAGAAAAAAGTAATTTAACTAATAACAGTAAATACAAAACAGGTAACCATTAACGCGATATACCAATGGAAAAATGAATCAATTTGCACCGATAATAGACAGGTAAATAAAACATTAATAAACTGGGTAGAACAAAATTTTCTTTTAGACAGCTATTGTCAGTGTGCCGCTAACTGTTCGCCATATATTGGCACTTTTAACGCCATAATTACTACTTTTTAAAGCAATTTCCCGGTACTATAAGTATAAAATTCAAGAATGTTTCTTTCTAAATTATTTACATTCCATTTTTTAAAAAAAAAGACTTATTCGACCGTATTAGTCTTAAGTCCATCTACTTAACATCATACAGTATCATTTTGAAATAGATTAATGTGCCAGTTTTAGCTACAAGAAAGTAATGAATTTTTGAAACAAAAACACTTTTGACTTGTCTCGGTGAAAAATGATTCAATCAGGACTTATAAATACTCATTAAGCAGGAGTGCTTTTTCTTTACGATCGCATTAAAATCTGTTTATCGGCATTCCTTAATATTAGTGAAAAACACAAAACAAAATATATATTTGTTTGAGGATTTTATTATTAAAATAATTTACGGCCGCAAGATTTTGCTGTTAAAGTTATCAATTATACTCTATAAACTGAATGTGTGTAAGTGCAACCGGAATGAATTCCGTTCACTTATTCTGTTATCTATCTGTAATTTTGTCAAAATAAATATAATTCTTTGGGATGTTTTCAGACTAAACAGCAAGATCAACATCGTTGTGAGGGGCCAAAAACAAAGAACGAACAAGGCTAAAATGTTATCCTATTTTCTACCAAAACTTCTATTTGCCGTTAGTATTATTTGTCTAAAGAGTTAACTAAATACCATAAAACAGAATGAGTAAGATCTGTCAGAGAAAAGTTACTGTTATGTTTGTGTTTTTTCTCCGACCGATAAATTTGCCTCTTAGCGAAAAAACAGTTGAACTTTTCCAACGTTAAGTAAATTAAGACTAATGCTGATACCTACTAGAAGTAAGTAATAGTAATAATTGTTATATAGTCCGTGGGTTCAATTTAAAATTATACAACTAATCTTCAGTTTCACTTTTCTAGAACTTTTATTTACATCGAATATATACAACAGCTGAAATATCACAACAACAGTTTTACATATAAGCTCTTCGCTCCACTAACTGAACTGCGATCGTGGGCTGCTTCCTTTTTAAAACCAGCATAGAAAATTCTCGCAAAATCAATCATCAGTCCTACAGTTGCCGAGTCATTTCGAGAATCTTTTTTTTTCTCAAAGCGATCGGTGTCGTACTGAAATGAAACAGGGTCGGCTTTGGTAAATTTCGTAACACTGCCCCCCCTTTAATTCTCATCGTCCCGATCAGAAACATCCTCTCCATGGTAGGGAGCGAGTCGATCTAAATGGACCACCTTCAACTTGGCCTTGGAGTTTCGACGGATCGGGTAGACGACGTCATTAAGCCTCTTGACCTCGAATGGACCATCCCAGGAGGGTGAAAGCTTTGGGGATTTACCTTTGCTCCGTTGGGGGTTGTACAGCCAGACTTTGTCCCTCTCCTGGAACCAGACTGAATTGGCCTTGAGGTCGTATCGCGTCTTCATCCGATCACTGGTGGCCAACATCTGCGTTCGGGTTAATTCGTGTATTGCCAGCATGTTATGTCGGAGCTGGTCGGCATAATCGTCGATGTCTTGGGAAGGTTCTTCGGGGGAGCCAAATGCCAAATCGCAGGGTAATCGCAGCTCCTTTCCGAATAGGACCTTGGCTGGGGTCAGGCCTGTACTATTATGTACGGCAGAGCGATATGCCAACAGAAATAGGGGAATTGTAGTAGTTAGATTGATGCATTTTACTATCTCGGCTATATTTGTTGCTAATTGATTGGAACACAATTTCGCACCACTTCTCAATAATGTCTATAACGTTCCTTAGAATAGTGGATAGCTGACTTTCTTGGTGACGAAATTCAGCTTTCTGTAATCCACGCAAAATCGGGTGGTTCCATCCTTCTTTTTAACTAGCACTACGGGAGCGGACCATGGGCTGATAGATGGCTCAATAACTCCATTTTGTAGCATGGACTTGATCTTTTCCTCGACTGCCTGTTGTTGCCCCAATGTTAGTCGCCTAGGTGGTATTCTGATGGGTTGAACTCGGGTCGAACATAAATCCATGCTGGCTAATTAGGTCCATACCCAGTATAAAATCGTCCTCAATATTCGCTACCAGGACCCTATGATAATTTTGTCCCTTATCTGTAGCACGACATCTGCCTCAGCTTGTATTGACATGGATTTACCGGTGACTGTTCTGACCTGGATGTTATTGGTAACTGGCTGGATTTCTGATGCTCTCAAAATCCTGGACTTGGCAATGGACACAGCGGCGCTGGTGTCGATGGTGGTGCTAATTGGTCGGACATTGATGGTGCCCTCGGTGACTAGGCTGCTGGTATCTCGGCAAAATTCGGATGAATAATGTTTTGGGGAGCTGGTGGAGGGTTAGTGAGCATTCGCCCCTTATGATGACCGACTGACGGTCCCTGGACATGTTGTCGTTTTGTTGGTTACCCCTGGTCGGTGATCGTTCCGGTAGCCTCACTCTGCAGTCACGTTGAAGGGGTCCTGTCCGGCCACACCTGTAGCATGCTTCTCTGTGGTCAGTTCTTTGTGATCGTTCTAGAAGTTTATGGATTCCGGACAACACTGCCTGGAGGTATGGTTCTGGTTCGTCCTGGCTGAAGGAAACTGCTCGCACTCTTGTTTTGGACATGTTCATGACTGCCTCTACTTCCAAGGCCTGAAGTAAAGCTTCATTACTTTTCTTGACGCCACTTAGTCTTAAACTTCTGATACCGTTTATGAAACTCTGTGCGGCCAATTGGTCTTTTGTTTCCTCGGGCAAGTCTGGGTAGGACAAGTGCACTAAACGTCTAACCTCTGCTTCGAATTCTTGAAGGCTTTCTCCACTTAGTTGCACCTGATACACTTGGCTCAAGGACTAATTGTCGTATCTTTTGTCCAGGATGGCGATGATCTTGTCAAAATTGCCTTGTTTATCGACTGGAATGCTTTGGAGGAGTTCTAAAGCCGAACCTCTTAAGAAAATTACAAGAGAGGTAGATTTTTCTTAGTTATCCCATCCATTAGCTGTAGCCACTGCTTCAAATTGCCGTTTGTACATGGGCCAAGATGAACTGCCATCAAATGTGGGTGGTTTGCTGACGGAACCTTTGGTACTCGTGATGTTCTGGTATTTTCTTCGCTGTAAGTCCTGTTGCATTTTTTAAATTTCTGTTTCTACTTTGTTTTGGGTAGCACTGATTTCAAATTTCACCTGGCTCTGGATGAAATCTATGTCATCTACTTTGGTTTCAAGAGCTTCCACATTATTTTTTAGGGTCTTTATATCGTCGTTTTTCTCTTTTATATCTGACTGTACTATTTGCATTCTTTCATTAATTGTTTCATTAACTTGTGATACTATTTGCATTAATTTTTCAAATTGCAATTGTCTTTTTTTTCGTTTTGCCTTGTTTTTCTTCAAATATTTTAAAATCATTTTGTTGTTTTAATTCAATTTGATCTTGTTTTTCTTCAAATATTTTAAAATCATTTTGTCTTGTTAATTCAAACTTCGAGAATAATCCTTCAACTACATTCTGTTGTGCACTTTTCATCGTTCAAGATTCTGTTGTTTTTGTTCCAGGGCAGTGACAAGATTTTCTAATTCTATTTTACGTTTTTTTTCCATAGATTTCACTAACCTTTGTTGAATTTCTTCTTGATGTTGTTTCTCCTTCTTGTCACATTTATACAGAATCTGGGTTATTTTCTCATCTAGTCCCTCCGTAACCTGTTTGATTATTTTTTTGGTAGTTTCGTCCATGCTTCTGGTTTCCATAAATCAAATTACGATTTTAACTTCACTTAATTCTGCACTTTTGATCACCAAATTTGTTATAAACTTCGTGGGTTCAATTAATATTTAAAAAAACATTATTTACATCAAATATACACAACACCTGATTCGAATATCACAATAATAATACCACATAAGCTCTTCGCCGCACTAACAGCCTGCTGCGATGATGGGCTACTCCTTTTAAAATAAGCATCGAATCCTCTACCGTTACCGAGCTATTTCAAGATTATTTTTTTCTCCTTCCAGCGATGGATGTCGTATTAGAATGAAACCAGGGCCGGCTTAGGTAAATTTCGTTTCAATATGTATATGAACTAGGATATTTAGTTTTTTTAAAGATCTCAATATTTAAAGGTGTATACTAATATTACGTATTGTACAATATATTAAATTGAAAATTGTCTGTGTGAAAAATACATATGAATCTGGGCAACATTTGTAAGAGTTCGAGGGCAATATTAGATGTTCAGTGAACTTAGCTTAACCAGATGTACCTGAAAAATTTAAAGAACAGTTTGCTATCCAAAGCATTATTGAAAGAGTTATAGATGCGAGAAAGCCCTTGTAAGTACTTTCAAAATTGAAGCTGTTTTGAATATGTCTAAGCCAAAAGTGAGAACAGTCACGATTGGGCAAGAAGCCCAAGATGATATTAGTCAGATAAACACGATTTTAAAAAAATTCTTATCTGAGATAAAGACAATGAGTTACGTAAGAATAACACCTACCAGATTAGATTGTTCTCGCTGCAAGGAAAACAAGAAATTTCGAAAGTGATTGTAGAGTTAGGCTACCTAGAAAAAAAGCACTTGAATGACGGAGCGTTGCGGGTAGCGAAATGAAACTTTGAAAATACATACTTACAGATACCGCAAATGACTATTGAACTACAAACTGGAAAGTGCCGATGGGAAATGAAGTAAATCGCCGCTAGTCGTACCAAGGTAAAGAGTGTAAAGGGAGCACAAACCGATTATTTGGGAAAATGAAGCAATATAAAGTTGGCATTGCTTTTGAAAGAATTGCCGTTAAGATAGCGGGACTGTAATGGAATAAAGAGGGTTAACGATATATCCGTGTTGCTGTTGATTACTTCCGCAAGTGGTCCGAAGTGGTTACTATTCCCAATAAAGAAGCAACCACTGTCTTAACGGTTTTAGAAGAGCTGATTTAGAGTCTGATCGTGACAAGCAGAGCTAACTGTGGGGAGGGGGTAATTGTCAAAAAGAATTATAAATGCGCCCACGGGAAGACCCTGTACATAAAAACTAGATTTCACTGTCAACAAGTGGTAAATGACAGTTTAGAAAACAACTACTTATTTCTAGGGTAGTGACAGGAAGCAGTCTAGAAAACTTAAAAAATATATAAAGATATATGTTGCGACAGAAGATTTAGTTCAGTTGATCATCACGTTCAGCTTAGTCTTGATATTAGAGTCAGATTGTAATTTGAATGTATAAGTTGTGTTGAATTTTAAAGTTAAAACTTGTTATCATCGGTGAATAAAGTTATCATTAATTGACCACCAGTGTGTAACTCGAATAAGGAGTAATTCTAACATTATATTTCCCTTGGAACCCTGAGAAAGATTTGAATTGTAAAATATTTTTATTTATTTATTTATGACCAGAAATACATTTGCAGTAAAATATTTACATGTAATGTTTGTACAGAGGCAAACCTGTGCGTAGAACGGGTACACTATTTAATAGCTAACAATACTAACAACAAAAAGGAGGACATTAAAACATCATAAAAGAGATATATTTAAGAGAAGAAAATCTAGAAGAACTATAATTAAAAAGTAATATTAAAATATTATCTTTTATATTTAGTGAATTTGCAAATATTTGATCTTATTTAAGATATATCCTGAAAGTTATTGACATTGCACAGAACTACTTATACATTAGCCATAAACCATTTTTTGAGTTTATTCTGTTTGTTTTACTTAATTTTTTAAAGTGTATTTGGTAGCCTGTTTCGAGTAATCGCAGAACCCACATACAATATATATATATACCTAGTAATAATAAAATAATATAGAAAGGCGTATAATTGTATCTATTTCAAGACCAAGTTCAACACTAAGAAACTAGCTAACTACTGTGATTCTTTAAATACTTTTAAGAATGAATATTAGTAAAGATAGAAAAATGCTGCTGACTGATAATAAGAATTATGTGAGGAATTATGCAATTTTTTTGTTGCACAACGGTGAAGACATGAGAAGTTATACCTTTCAGTTAATAAAACAGTTTTATACACTTGATTTTGAACAAATTATAACCCATTATTTAGCTGACTTATCAACTTTTTCTGATTCATTTAATTGTATTCTGTTCTTCGAGTAAATGTAGTTAAACTCTATTTACATAAAACAGATTTTTTAATGTTTCACATATATGTTAATTAATGGTTAAGGAAATAGGAAATGAAAGCAGTAGAAAACCGATAGCTTGTATTTTTTAGGTGGTGTGTTATGGAGTTAAATTGAGTTATGATCGATGGGTATTGGTACTTAAAGTTTTATAATTAACTGTTTGGTCTAGCCATTTAAGAAAAATAGTATTACTTTAATAAAAACAGATGAATTAAAATTAAAACTGTTTAACATTATTGCAGTAAATGAAGACAGCTACTGCCAAAGAGAATTATTTACAGCTTTTGTTCTTTTTTTTCGGGAAGAAAACCACACATCTAATGGACGGAATCTATATCGAAATGGAAAAGGGGAAGTATTCGGCTAATGCCCAAAACTCTGTTAAAATCTCAACTAACAAAGGACAGAACCGACAAGTACGTGACGAGAATATGGCGAGCGAAAGACGACTTACCAGGACTGGATGATAATTCCTGCTACTTCTAATGAGAAAAAAAATATTTCAACATAGGTAAATTTTGCTGTTTTATATGTGAAAGTTTTTTTCGAGATTAGACAAGAGATAATAGCAACAGGGAATTATATTAAATGAGTTACATGGGAAGCAGATTAAATCAAAACTTATATGTCCTTATCTGCCAGTAAGAACATCACCTAGTACGGTAAATGTTTTAGGTACCCTTCATAATACCTGGTAATTACTTTCATTTATTTAGGTAGACTTGAACGGTTGTTTCTTGTTTAACGTTTTATCAAGTTATCTTACTATGTAATTGAAGAAATAACAAAAGGCTATATAACGAGTATTAAACATATTTGTCATCTAAATTAACCCAACCTTCTACATGATAAAGGTATTCAACTTTTTTTATGCGGCAAGAAATTCAAATGATTTCATCCGTTATTTCAGTTCGGTAGCTCCTGCAATTTTCGTCTTCTTTTTCACCGACAAATTAATTGCAGCTCTCGTAGTGCACTGATACAAACCGGTTCTGGAGATGAATAACTGCTATAAAATATCTATACTTTTCTAGATCTTGTATAAGAAGAGAAATAACCTTTGACATGAAAGATTAAATTTGAAATTTTCAGTTATTTTTTAAATATTTCCATTTTTGACAAATTTTCAGCAATTTGCAAAAGAGGATGTCATCACTCTTGTAGAAAATTTCATTCATAAGAGACACAACTTCCCAATATGGCGCTCATACTTACATCATTACGGAGATTGTCTAGAACTTATTTCTACAAAAATAGGTATAGTCCTATATAGAACTTCGGAGCAAACGACAAATGTAGTACATGTAATTCCATGTACATGTCGCAAAATTTTTATAAATGTAAACCCTAAACAATGTTTAAATTCGTGACAGGAAACCAACGATAAAAGTGATTTGGACTACAGAGAGTCAGTTAGTAAGTAAACATCCCGCTAAAACATAATATTGTTATAACTTTTAATTTTACGTCGTCAAAATATGAACCATTCTAAAAATTAATCATCCTCAAAAGAAACCAATTTTGCGAATAAAGAAACCCGGAGTAAAACCATTCGAATACACATGCAGACAAAAAGAGGTATTTCCGTAACTACGATTTTTGATAAAACAGAATCAAGAATTTTCAAGCTATACCGGAATTAAAAATCATACACGTTAGCATACCAGAATTAAGCGGACAATATTTCTAACAACTATGAGGGTATGAAGATGTCGATTGGCGTACAGGAAATAGTTGAGCTGATAGCAAAGTAGCGAACATCTGTTAAAGTGTGAAATTGAAAGTGATTGATGGATGTATAAACAAGCTGAGTTTTGGAAAACATTTGTATAAGGCTATAATTTAATAACGATTACTGAATAACATGTATCGAAAAAAATAACCCTATGAATTAAAAAAATAATAATAATAACATATCTTTAGTTATTCACTATGCAGCTGGCCTGAGCTGGCTTCAATAAGTTTAATAATGCCTACGGGCAAAAAAATTTTAAACTAGTTATTTGTGAAACAGATGAAACGAGCATTATTTGTGGCAACTCTATTAAACTTTCGAGAGTGGCCTTATCCTATATCTACCTTTATCATTTTAAGCTTCTTCGGAAAACTGTCAACAGCTGATGACTTTCAAAAGCTATCGGCCTAATTACTTTTTAATACATTGTATTTACAATTTCTGAAGAAGATAGCCTTGCCGAAACAGATGTCAAATAAAAATAAATAAATAGTGAAAATTTTGGTGTTTTTAAGTAATCAAACAATCCTTGTTAAATATTCTTGGTGGAATGTATTGCGATTTATGTTTGAGAAAATAACGACGATTAGTTTGGTGTAAAAAATCCACGCTTAGTTTACAATCATATTGATTGTCCTCAATACTCACAGATGTCAGTTTATATTTTGTCATCTGGATAACATGGCAGGATTGTGGCGCTTAATCTTATGTCAATAAATTAGTTGAATATCAGACATTTATTTTGGCAGGTATTTTGATGGCTTATAAACATTGATATCAAATATCTATAATGAAATCAATTATTAATCATTTTTGGTAACTATCTTCAAGAGAAATTTCCATGAAAATAGTAACATCGCCTTTTCCAATTGAGACATTTCCTCTAAACGCAATTGTCTGTATAAATCAGAACTTAAAAGTTGAACGATTTGTTGGAAAATGTGAACGATAATCTCAATTTAATAAGTTTTAATCTGTTGAAAACGGGGTCTGGTATAGGCTTCAGAACATCTGGTTTCTTGTTACAACATAGAGTTTTGTTCACATGTGGTATTTATTTCTAACAAACTTTGAAGATAGAAAGCGATAGTCTCTGCAAAATGTAATCCAATTGTAAGTTCAAGAGAATTTAAAGTTTTAATTTAATTATAAATCTAACGGATAGCAACAAAGTTTGATTTTGAGTAAAGAGTAACATAATCTCAGTCAGATTTCGAGATTTAAAATACCTTACAGTTACCTAATAGCTCCTAAATATGAAAACTAGGAAAACAATGCCGTAGAATCCCAAAGGGGTGCAAAATTAGTGTAAATTAATTTGTCTCTATGGTATAGGAAACAAAATGAATAAGTTATTTTTAGGAAGCATGTGCTTATCAAAGAATTATGAAATTTTCCAACACCTATACCCAGAGTTTGCAGCAATATTTTTGTTAACATAAACTATACTAATACAATAAATCTGAAGAGTTTGTTTGAACTTAATCTCTGGAACTACTATGGGATTTAAAACTGTTTTTTGGCCATCTATTGAGGAAGTTTACAGGCTATCTAATAAATCCGATAGATGGCGCTTTAATCAAGGAATTAACCAAATAGTGTCATATCCACACAACATATTATGTGTTTCGTAGAGATGATGGTTCACAGCTAGGCTGAATTCCGAATACTTCAACAAACAAAACTGACGTAGATATGGAGTGATATCCATAAAAAATAATTGTCACTGTGCAACAGCTTGCTTGGTGTATTTTCCGTTCTTTATCGGACTATATTTTCTCGGAACTGAGGACGATCAATAAGCCCCACAGAAAAGGGCAAACTCCAGTTACAATATTTAGACAGTGTGGACTTCAAGAGCATAACAAATTTTGAATGGGTCCAGACTGTCCAGAGATACAATATGATATATATTTAGAATGAAGCTGCTATGTGGTACGACTATCAGATTGGACGGTATAAATCAGATGAAAGTAAATTGTTTTTGCGATTCGAAAATGATAAAATGTTCTAGTAAGGTATTCCTCACATTAAAATATCGTAGTAAATAATCTCTTAGAACCATTGCTGTAACTGGAAAACCCGATTTAGGAATCTATTAGTTCACCACTTAAATAGCGTAATCCCTACTCTAAAAATATACGTACTTCTTTATTAGATCTCGTCCTGCCATCGTATCCTTTTGATCATAAGAATAGTTATTCGCTCTCACATAGTGAGAGTAGCCATGTTTCATTCAAATTAAAGTTAAATGTATATCAATAACGTGAAAACAGATAAGATAGTAATACTGAAAAGTTACGGAACGAAGTATGAATGAAGAAAACGACTAAATCATTGAAGAAAACGCCATACAGTTTTTGAAAGATATAAAATATGAAATGTAAGAAACGAGTTTACTGATGAATATTAAAATTGATGGAGAAGTAATATTTTGTATTAATAAACAAATGCAATATTAAATTAAATATTAGTATTTGTATTCTTTTGCTCACACAACTAACACTTTTCACTGATTAAGAGTATGAGATTTTCAAAATTAAAAAATTTAAAATGGTAGAAACAACATGGCGGTCGGGAAATTTTGAAATTGACAAGTGTACAGAAAAAACTCTCAACATGAGTAATGGAAGTCGCTGAGAACGAGTTCAAGGTGGCGGATCCAAAATGTCGAACCCACAATTTTGAAATTGGTCAAAATTGTATCGAAATAACTCTTCATATGGGTATTCGGGGTAGCTGATTACGATTTGAGATCGGATTTTAAGGATTTAAAATTTTATAATGGCAGATCCAACACCTGTAAGGAAAACTATTGTCTCAACCAGTCACTACTTGACCTTGAATTAACCGCCCGAGGTAATTTTTTTCAAAAATTAGGTTAGGGCTTGAAAATAAAACTTTCCTCTTTTTCATTTCCAGTGTTAAAATTAAGGGTTGTCATATATAAAAAGGACTTGACTTTAAAATGACTAGGGAAATTTCCGACAACTTTTCCCCTAACCATTTTTTAAAAACCCTCTATATGACTTACGAGTTTTGATGCAACTGCACAGACTTCTGCAGAGTTATACTTACCTGAAACAAAAAATCCCATTACAAATAATTGGAAACCTGTTTTGCAATATATAGCAATAATACTGACTAGTTATTATGTTAATTTTGTTGAACAAGGAAAAATGTCAATTTTATGCCAACAGCAAATTTAAAGAATATATGTTCTCACACATTTAGCATTTCATTTTCAAACTCATTTTTCATAGTAATCCGGGTGACGAAAGGCTAATTTACACCCTGAAATGCATATATTTTAAAATAGCCTTAGTTTGTGTTAAAGTACCAACAGGGATCAAAGTTCATTTATAATTTCTAGTTTTTATTAGATTATGTTATTATTTGTTGCAGATTGCTAGAAGACGAGTAGCTGAAAAATGGTGACAAAGAAAGTAGATAAGAAACCAGCGTACAACAATTTTGTAAATGTTCTTACTGATATTAGAGATAACGAAGAACGCTATGTAATATTTTGGTAAGCATCTGGGACATGCATGATATCCCACTATCCAAAACTTTCGCTAGCCTTTTAATGAGTTTTGGAACAACTTAAGCCCTAAACTACTCACAAACTTAGTTAAGAAAGTTAAGACTTCCAAAAATTCAGAGTTTTTAATTAATGTTTAGCTGTCTCGAAAAGTATTGTTTAATTTTATGTGATGAACCAGGACAAAACTAATATCATGAAGATCCAGGTACAAAGAAATTGTTGGATCAGGGCGAAATCAATGGTTTAGCTCTCTTGAGCATCAGTGAGTATAATTATATGGAATTTGGTAGCATCAATGGTCAACTTCTCACTTGTCAAATAACCCTAGGACATTGACGATAGACATTCTTAATGAATTTCTATATAAACATAACTCTGCCAACAGTTTTACAACTATTTTTGTCCCAAGTAAAAACCACGTGGTAGAATAAAAACTAAATACTCGTTGTAAATATCGTTGCTAGCGACTATTCACCTAGGATTAGTAAGGCTTTTCTTGAGGAAAACATTTAAATGAGTATTCTCTTCTTGGTGCAATGTACAAATTTTGAATGAATGTCGTAAGGTAAGCAGGTCTATATAGTTCTATAAATACAAAATAATTCACAAGTAACTAGAAGCGAAAGCAGAAGGCTACGAGAATTATGCGAACCGACCTGAAGAGGGCAGATGTGACTCTGCCGAAACGTCTTCATTTTACCATCGATCCCGGCAGGGATCAGTTATCAACTACGCGGATGAATTCCCGGAAACCACCTACAACATATATACAGTAGTATATATATTCTAGGATCAAAGTAACCCCTCTTTAGATAGGTAAGATCTAGGACGTATGTTAATATAAATCGTTTGAAAATATAAAATATATAGACATAATTTGCAAAGTTTGAAGCACTGAAGGATTGTAACCGGAAGGATTGTAACCGGTATGACAGATGGCGCCATCTACAGAAACGCCTGACGAAAACGGCTATTCGAAACATGAGATCAGGAAAGCTATTGAAAGCAAATAGAGAACAAATGAAGAAACAGCAGCATTATTAAAGGATTAGTCTCCCAACTATACAGTTTGTAACGGATTGCACTGGCAAGCTTCTAGAAAAACAAAATAAACTGAATTTTTACATCAACTTGAACAATATTGCATGGCCTACGAGACCCGTTCTCTTAATAAAAGTATATTGTATTCCAACCACATCTGATGCGGTATATATTGGAACCACAAAGCCTAGTAATAACAGCCCTTTAACGAACACAAGGAAAACTGAAGAAGAAGAAAAAATATGGAAAAATCCTCAGTAATAGAAGTTCTAGGCAGAAGATCAGCTTATTGTTCAAGTTTGTATCAAGAAGATATGGAAAGTCAATAACAGCAAAACAATTTTAACAGAACAGATGAGGACTCAATCTAAGTAAAACTTGGATCCCGGCACTGAGCAGCATCAAAGCTATTCGAAGATCGAGCAAAATCATGAATGATTTCTATTCTTCGCAATATTACTAAGCCACTATATTTAAAATTTACAGAATGCAAGCGCTGTTACTATGACCATTGCCTTTTAAAATGTTTACCGCAGCAGTAGATGAAACGTTAGGAGAAAGGAGTTGTAAGGGTCACTGCCAATAATTACAAATATCCTAGTTGTGAATATTTTGTAGATTAAGGTCATTTGAGATTAATAACTTCTAGTGCCAATCATCGGGTTCCATCTTCAGAACCTTGTCATCACGTGCAATTTAAAGTACGTAAAACCACAAAGCAAATAAACCAAATCTGACTATCTTAACACTTTCCATCATGGAATTCCGTTTGTAATTTTCCGGCTTCATTGTCAGACCCTTGCCATCGTGTGTACAGACCTCGTCAAGTACTTTTAATAACAAAATATACTATAATTTCGGGTGTCATACTATCTATCAGTGAGTTTCAGTTCCTGCATCCCAGCTTTATTATCAGACCAGGTAGATGATACCATAATATTACGCTGTCATCGACTCTACATAAACATGATACATTTTAGTTCAGTCAAAAACCATTAAATGGTTGAAAAATGGTGTGCAATTTTGAAATGGACAACATACTAAATGGTGTTTTTTACAGGTTTGTTTTCAAGTTACCAAAACAGCTTCTGGTGGGAGCCATTTTGACAACTAACAGCTAATTTATGTTCAGTACGCTTTGCCATTTCGTAACAAACAGACTTACACCCGAGCAATCCTTGCAAATTGTGCAAATTTATTTCGAAAATCAAAACATATGTCTATCCGAGCAAGTTATTCGAACAACCATCAATCGTTTCCACACCACGTATAATCTAATGGATGATACGCGTCAGCGGAGACGTCGTACAGTGCGCACCAAAGAAGTTGTTGCTCCTGTGGAGAGTAATGTTGAGGAAGATCCGATTGAGTCTATTCGCCATTGTGCAGAGCAATTGGATCTGTGTCTTTATGGAAGATTTTGCGGCAAGATCTTGGTTTATAGCTAACACGATTCAACTCGTTTAACAGTTAAAGCCTCGTGATCATTATACGCGTCTTACGTTCGGCGAATGGGCTAAAAATGACATTGGCCTTGATTTTCATTTTCATCACAAAATTCTGTTTCGCAAAGAGGCTAATTTTTTGAATGGATACGTCTACAAGCAAACTTACCGCCTATGGAGTGAAGAACACAACAAGCCATTATTGAGACACCTTTACATCACCAAAAATTACTGTTTGGTATGCTTTAGTAGCTGGTGGAATCATTGGCCCATATGCCTTCAAATATGATGCCGGTGAGAACGTTACAGTCACTGGAGATCGCTATAGAGCCATGATTAGAGACATTTTCGTGCAAGAGCTTTGGTTCCAACAAGACGATGCAACATGTCACACAGTCAAAGCCGCAATCAATTTATTGAAGGGAACATTTGATGAGCGGATAATTTCGCGCAATGGACCTGTTAATTGGCCTCCGCGATCGTGCGATATAACACCAATTGATTGTTTTCTGTTGGGATATGTGAAAATTTTGTCTACGCCGATAAACCACAAATGTGGGAAATTTGGAGTTTCATTCGAGCCAGCCGCGGCGCGCATTTGCCCGATATCATATTTGCTGGTAAAGCCATAAAATATTCTTGTCAATAAAGCCAATATTATGGCCATTATGATGATTTTATTTATTTATTCTTATTCTTTTATTTAATTTTAAAGTTCTAAACCTCTAAAAAAACAATCTTTATAATACGGAATCAAACTTTGTCATTGAATAGCTTAAATCTGGACTATATAGTTGTGCTGTAAACAAAGGTATTCTGCCGTTTATCTGATAAAACAATAATTACAAGCTACGCTTTTTCTACTGTTTTTTGTATTTTTTGCCTTTTTGGAAGTCATAACAAGAATATTTTGTTTTTGTGATATTCTGCTGATTACTGTAGAGTAATGGAGAACACATAAATGATTGTAAGTGCAGAACACTAGTTTTATTTAGGTAACTATATAATTGTTATTTGATTGGACTAGTTAGATGAAGAAAATTTACAATAACAGCAAGATAAGGGCGAGGCTGGACATAAATTCGTTTTGGAGTCGCGTTTGTGCTTAGAGCTGATAGTGCGAAGATTTACTTTTAACGCTGAAAAAAGTATTGATAATTTAAAGGATTTTCATATTTGAAATATGTTGAAATTTTAGATAATTCCTGAACCAACCAAAGTTGTAGAGTTTTTTGCAATAAATTAAACCCACGTCGTTACGTATTCAATGAGTCTCAGCTCATATTTTTACGAGAATTCACCCAATTTTGTGTTTGTGAACTAGACAACGTTTCTTTGCAGACACATGTATTGGGAATAGTTCGAGGCTTCCACTATATTTGAAAATAAGGATTGAAATAATATGAGATTTTTCACTTTCTCCCTCTCTGTCTCATGAAAGCTGTATACATACCTGTGATATTTGAAGGACAAATGCAGCAGTTAATACTCTCACCTTCTTGCATTAAATATTCGTTGACAAGGAGAGAATTGCATTCATTATGTACGGTTTCAAAAAATGTCACACCTAACGAATCTGAAGTTGCAATTTTCATAAATCTTTATAAAATCAATGATAATGATGATGTTTTCCGCTTACACTACACCAGGTTTTATGGGTCGCTGCTACCGCTATAAAAAACTGACACCGCCCATGTTTTGCAAAGAGCATTCATTTCAAATACAAGGTCCAATGCACACGTAAGTACGAACGTTATAATTACTGACTGAGGACAGCTGAAGAGAACAAGAAAATCGATATGTTTTTAATTAGTTTGATGGAGAAAAATGATCACAGTTCCTAAACACGATAAGCTACAGTATTCATTAAAGTGTAAATAGTTTTTATTTATTCTTGTATACACATTAGACGATACCCTTCCGACAAAACTGCTCATGTATATTATAAATACATTTGCGGATAAATAATAATTATTGATTATTGTAAATGGGAACTTTGTCAGAATAATAAAGTACTCGATTTACTACTATTTACTCAATTTTTTATTATTGATACATTGCCTTAGTTCTTAAGAAAAGCATTTTTGGTAGCTTTAAAATGAAGTTTCACAAGTTCGGGGTTGCTATTTAAAATTACAGAGTTGCGGTTATTGGCGATGAGGGGGTAAGGCAATGTGACAGCCACAAACTATAAAACACTTAAAAAACATTCATGGTGGCTTTACTGTAAATTAAATCCGTGTGATTGTAGTGATTTTGCGCTCAGTTGATTTGTTTTTGCACGTAGTTTTAACTGACGGCTGTCACTTTGACGCAAAGCACCAGCCGCACAGCGCTAATAGCGTTTAGTTGGACACAGCCTAAGAGTCCTTTCACACGTACCGGTTGAAATCGGCCCGATACTGGGTGGTGGATGCAGTGTTGTATGTACCGTTACATACCGTTGCACACATGCTGAAAAAAGTCACCGGGCGTCTGGCCAACAAGTACCTATAATGTTAACGGGGATAATTTTAGTTCCTCTCCATATTATAGAATTAGGTGGAGGAATTTTTTGTATCTTTTTTTGGTTTCTTAGATCTAGATATTGTAAATTTTCCAACTGTCACCCAGTATGCTCGAGGGAATACTTGTTATAGATTTTTTCAATGTATGAGAATGGCCCAGAAAAAGGGTAGAACCCAGTCGAACATTGGAGGAATGTTAATATTTTGGAAACTGTCAGATTGATACCCAGTGAAAAAGTACCTATTTTAATTACTTAAAGAATGAGGGAATTTAAAATATTTTGCATATAAAGTCATTTAAGAAAGATAGTGATGAATATGAGTTTACATCCTTTCGTCACTTGAATTCGTTGAATACTGTTGCCGTGGCGCCAAAATGCCAAATAGGATTTTAACGAAAATTAAGAGGTTTTTCAACATTAGAACTTAGGCACGAGAAAGAAGGGACCAGTGATAGCCTTCTTTGCGGACAATAAACAGCTGTGTCGATTTAACTAACATCAGTTATTGAATTGTTGGCACTGAATTTTGTCTCTATACAACTATCGAAAACTATTAAAAATTGGCTATCAGTATGTATTTTGGTGAACGTATTAGAAGCATTATAGCGTAAATAAACGAATTCTTATTCTGGGCATAGTGTAGAGAAAAAAAAAAACAGAAAAAAATGAACATTTCCGCAGAACTTACCGAGCCTCTACTTTTTAAAAATTTATGGAACATACAGCCTTTTCCAAAGTTTACAAGAAGAATAAAGGGAATTTCCTAATATACATTTTGGTTGTCACATTATATTAATAAAAATAAAAAATGATTTTTTTCCACCGCATCATGTAATATAATAGTTGAAACGGTTCGATATAAGTACAAGCGGTATATTAAATATATATATATATATATATATATATATATATATATATATATATATATATATATATATATATATGTTTTAGGTGGTTTCCGGGAATTCATCCGCGTAGTTGATAACTGATCCCTGCCGGGATCGATGGTAAAATGACGACGTTTCGGCAGAGTCACATCTGCCCTCTTCAGGTCGGTTCGCATAATTCTCGTAGCCTTCTGCTTTCGCTTCTAGTTACTCGAATACAGTATTCGAGTAACTAGAACCTAACTATGAATGTGGAAGGATAACGCGTAGTCATTTTATTATTATCATTAGATTACAGACATAAGTGTGTAGTGTTTTGTTTTGTTAATTATTTTCAACTTTTTAGTTGTATTTTGAAGTCGTTTTTTTTAAACTTTATCCAGTTTGTATTAGCGTACGAATGGTGGTTTCAATATTTAGATATTTTTGAAAGTAGGCTTCACTGGAAATCCAGCTGAGCATGTTTTCGTGAATTATTTTTGAGACTTCTATACACATACCCTCATACTCACAAGACAAATATTAATAATTTTTTTTCCAAAAATCTTACTGTTTTCAATAGTTACATAGTTACATAACTGACAATTAATCCTGCCTTAAGAAGATACAAACTTATATCATTTAATAATTTTTATTGCTTTTTAGCCTTCATCTCTAAAGCACACTCACGGTTCGGGCTTTTATCATATCTTGCTTGTTTGCACATTTCAATTTATATTCATGTCGAGAACTAACTGCTTTCAATTATATAACAACGTTGATCGTACCTTGTTTAGTTAGTCTTCATACGTGTTCTCCCCATACAATAATCCACATCCATATAACTTTGTTGTACCATGACAAAAACGTAATTTAAAATTAATAAACTTCATCAAGACTGCTTTCAAAACAATTCATACAGCAATAAATAATTCATCTACTTGCGTCAACAAGTTTTCAAACTGTTTCCAAACAGCATGCTCTTTAACTTTGATTGACTTGTATTATTATAGATTGTATAAGCATAACAAGCCATAACATTAATCGGTTTATGTCCTCAATCCTGATCTTATGAGGCGGAGAAATTAATGAATTTTATGCCAGGTCTGTTAAGGTTTACGAGAAGTAAGGAAATTTAATTAAGGACTCATTATCGCTAGCTTACCAACTTGAAATAGAAATTAGCGCCGCAATAAAAGTTCATAATAACTTCCAGTTTAAATGCTAGAAACCGAAACATATTTTTACGATACTTTTCTTGGCGACAGGACGCTTACATTTTTTTAAATTTGGGTTCAATAATCATGAAATAAGTTCGTCTAGGATAATTAAAGTGTTTCTAGAATAGTCTCAATTAGAAGAACCCAGGTTGTTACTTTTTATATTATTGCATTTTTGAATTCGCATGTTTTTGTAGAGTTTTTGTTTTTGTTGTACACAGATTAACAAATACTTGTACAAAGGGTACTATTTGTTTCTGTTGTGCCTAATTGACATTTACGTAAAAAAGTACATAATCATGGTTGGATTGTCTGTATCTATACTAATATAGAACAAAAGAACAATTTTAATGTTTGAGGGGTAATTTCTTACAAAACAGAACCGATTTTAAAAATTCTTTCACTACACTACCAATGAGTGACAGACTATAAATAATTCATTTCAATAAAATATTTAATTATTGGAAGGAGAGTAATGGGAGTTACTACTGTTTTCAAGATTTCTAACAAAGAAAGTTATACTGCCTTGCCAACCTGTCCTCTCTCTGTATAAGCCAATTTGGACCCCCCTACCCCGCAAAACCTGCGAGATTACGTTACTTGTAATACCCATACAGGTATTACTTCAATTTTTATTTATTTACTAACTGCTATAGATCTGCCCCTTCAACGTGTTCCCTGTAGAAGCAATGACAGACACGTCAATGTCTGATTTATTATCTCGAAAACTAGGCTCTCTATATAGTACCCGAACATAGCGCATTGTACTGCAATATAAAGATCAACACATTGCTTGGGTGTTTAACATCCTGTAGCATTTGCTTATTCGTCAATTGCCATAAAGGGTTATGTAACACGCTCCAATACATTAGGTAAGGCGATCGGATTATAGTGCGCTACCTTCAGATATTATAATATGGATACTGTTTCTCATAACTAAAATAAATTTAAATAATTATTTGACAGGAAATTTGAACTAAACGTTTGGAACACAAATACGCTGAAATTAAATTTTTGTTAGAAAGGACACGATTTATATTTTCTTAAAAATAAGTCACGAAACAATATATTGGAAAATTGTGCCGTAGTTGGAAAGTATAGACAGTTAGGGAATACTTTAAGGGAGTATCAAAAGCAATTGACAAGTTAAATGAATGGAAAAACTAAAAGCTGTCAAAGCAGGACGGCTGAATATTTGCTAAAGTACTTCATTTCAGGAAAAGGTCAAGGTCATTCGATTAGTAACGTTGACCAAAGAATCCGATGGTGACCTTGGACTTGACCTTTAACCTCATTTTTGAGGTTATTTTGAGATCAACCTCATTTTTAGGGTTCCCTATATACAATATACGGATACCCTTATAATATCACTCCGGATTTCTGCCTCTGTCACATCACAGCAATTTTCTCCTAAACTACTGGACGGAAGAGGTTGAAATTTGGTATCAATGTATAGTTTGGTGACCCGATCAGGACTACATATCCTAAAAGAAAAAAATTTGATTTTAGGGGTACTTCTGGGGCGAAAAACTAAAAAAATCGACCGTTCCTCCCCCTGATCACCGAAACTACTAAGCCTAAAATTTTGAAAAAAATAGGAAATATAGAACGTTGCCCGAACTTTACAGGAAAAATAAGAAGAAACCATTAATATTAATTTTGGGGGCAAATTATAGAATTAAATAAAAATTTAAAAATAAAAAAAAAGTTCAAACGCATCATGTAATATCAAATGAAAGGTCTCATTCTGAGGAACACAAATATATTCTTTTCATATTAAAAAAAATTTTATTTAATATGATATTAACGAAAATATACCAAAATTTACCCATTCCCCCCGTATCTCCGAAACTATAAAACGTAAAGTTTTGAAAAAAAATAGAGGTATAAGTTCTGATCTGAAGTTTACTGGAAAAATAAGGAGAGACCTCTACTTTTAATTTTGGGGGGCAAATTACAGAATTAAATGGAAAATATAAAATTAAAATTGTTTCTAACCCCTCATGTTATATATCAAATGAAAGGGCTCATTATGACAAAAACAAATATATTTTTTTCATATTTTTAAAATAAATTAGTGAAAAGATATTAACAAAAATATAAAAAATTTTACCCATCCCCCCTATCTCCGAAACCATAAGCTGGAAAATTTTGAAAAAAATGGAGGGATAGCCCCTTACCTGAACATTACTGGATAAATAAGGAAAAACCCCTAATATTCATTTTGGGGGGCAAATTATAGAATTAAATGGAAAATATAAAATTAAAATTGTTTCTAACCCATCATGTTATATATCAAATGAAAGGGCTCATGATGAAGAAAACAAATATATTTTTTTTCATATTTTTAAAATAAACTAATTAAAAGATATTAACAAAAATATTTTAAAAAATATCCATTCCCCCACTCTCTTATCTTCAAAACCATAAGCTGAAAAAGTGGAAGTATAGCCCCTCACCTGAATTTTACTGGAAAAATAAGGAGAAACCCGTAATATTAATTTTAGGGGCAAATTATAGAATTAAATGGAAAACAAAAAATTATAATTGTTTCTAACGGGTCACGTAATAGATCAAATCACAGTGCTCATTAAGACGCATACAAATATATTTTTTTATTTTTTTTTAAATGAATATTTTAAAATATATTAAAAAAATAATTTTAAAAACATTACCCATTCCCCTGTTATTCCCCAAACTATAAGACCTATTTTTTTGTTTATTGGATAAATATGAAAAAATCCCTAATTCTATTATTTGGCCCCCAAATAATAGAATTAAATGGAAAATAAATTATTAGAAAACCCCATAGTAATTTTAAGGACAAACTATACAATTAAATGGAAAATAAAGATTCAATTTTTAAACGCATCATGTAATATATCAGATAAAAGGCTCATTATGTGAATTACAAATATATCATATTTGTAAATCATTTGTTTAAAAGATATTAACAAAAATATTAAACATCGACATAATTCCCACTTTAGAAACTACACTATGTAAATTTTGAAAAGTATATTTTATTTGTATTTTTTAATAATTTGAATAACATATTTAATAATTTATAATTTAAAACTGGACCTATTTTGCCCTTTATCCTCCAATATACAGAGCCTCAAAACTCAGACAATAGTTTACAAAAGACTTCTCTGAAAGTTTATTAGTAAAATAAAACTCTAATGTTAATTTTTGGCAGCCAAATTAAATATATATGTATTCTGATAAAAATCAAGCGAATCCTGAAGCAGTAAAAATAAAAAGTCTATGTGTGGAAAATGGAAGTGTATATTTTTTATAAATTTAAAACGCTTCCTTTAAAAGATATTAGGGTAAATATAAGAAAATGCACTCATTTCCTGCTTGTCTGAAACTGGAATATTAGAATCTTGAAGGTAATACGGAACCCTTAGTATGCAAGTCCAACTCGCACTTGACCAAATTATTTTAAACGAGAACTACTATTTTTTATTTTGGAATCGGAAAGAGCGGGACATGTATTGAGATATGAGGTTGAGGTGACCCCTAGACATCGAATAGACCTGAGTTCGAATCAACTAACGAAATTTCGATTTTTCCAATCCAAGATGCCGAATTAAAGATGGCGGAGTTCCTCGTTAAGACTTACTTAGGGTATGAGCTTTGTTTGTTTTGTTTTACGACTGAACTCGCGGGATTTTTAAGAAGTCATTATTTGACCTCTATTTGATCGCTAGGGTTACCTCAACCTCATACCTCAATACATATCTGGACGTGAAATTTCCCACTCTTTCCGATTCGGCAATAAACAATAGGGGTTTTCATTAAAAAAATGAGGTTCACCTCAAAAATGAGGGTTAAGGTCAAATCCAAGGTCACCATCCTTGGTCAAAGTTACTAAAGGAATGACCTTTACCTTTTCCACAAATGAAGTACTTTAGCAAATATTCAGCCGTCCAGCGTCTTAATTGACATCCGGTATAACTGAAGCTGTGATATATTATAATTAACGTTTACAAATATGTATAAAAATATAAAATTTGATTATTTAGCTGTTCACCTCACTTTTTCTGTGATAGACGAATACGTGAATTGTGTAATGGAGCAAATTGTGGGTGGACAAATTCAAAAAATTTCCTTCATTAATCGCGATACAATTACTTTATTAAAAATAAATATTATGTCTTTTTTTGCTGATGACGATTATTCATTATTGATTCGTTAAAATGAGTAACCTGTGCATCGCTTTTTTTGTCATGTTTCAACCTAACAAGGTCCGAGATTATTGTCACATGATCTACCGTGGTAATTTTCACAAAAAGGGCATAATATTTTTTGTGAAAATGTTCATCAGGGTCCATTTTATGAATTATTTCTGTCAACAGTCAGATCTTTATATTTCATAATTTTCTGAAATTTTGGTGAACAAACGGTTGGTTCGAAATGAACTAGTTTCAAACCTATATTTTCGTCACTACTTTGCATGGCGTTGACGAAACTACTTTTGAGTTTACCAAAACACTCTTTGTGAGTTACAGTCGGCAGTGTACGTGGAAGGAAGGAGCTTCGGAATATAAAAATTGAAAGAAATTTTTAAGAAAACAATCATTTTTCACAATGCTACAGGTAAATACAAACGAGCTTTATTGAAGTTACATTTTGTCGTTTTCTGGACTTTTATAAGTTAATAAATCATTTTTGTTGATATTTTCATATTTTTTTTCTTTTGGCTAGAAATATGTGGCGAAATATAACCTCATGTACATTAAAAAACTTTTTATCTGTTTTAGTTTTAGTTTGCAAATTCAGGGTTATGGAATATTCTTCTAACTCCGTTTTTACAACTAAAAAACATTAGGTATTGACAGTTGTTTGTAAGTTTATTTGTGAAGGTACAAAAAAGTTGTAAAACTATGCAAAAATATACAAGCAAATTTTTTTAACCATGACAAGTGTAACAGGTATTCTACCATCATATGAACAAAACCTTCTCATCAATGTGATAGAAGAATGGTCGGAATAGAACAATAAAGTTGGCTAATAAATGCTTGCCGACGTTTCGCTTTTATTAGTGGACAGTTAATTATTTCGTATTTAACAGCAATAGCATTTTTATTACTTTTAAACGGCAAACTAATCTTTGCTCCCGTAGTGCATCGATTAGACTGGCTTGGGGAATTATTAACTCCTGTGAATCAATTTTAATTATTTACAGTCTTAATGTAATTAGAATAATTCTTCTGTATCAATTAAAATCTTGAAAATTTCAGATTTTTTTCGAAAGATTCCCATTTTCGGAGAAATAATTAAAATGATCGAAAATCGCCAATTATATCCGAGCATAACATTTGATTCTTAACAACTTTCGTAGTAAATAAATTTCACTGCAACCTCTAGCAACAAAGTTATAGGGGAAAAACAGGACAAAATTCAAATATCCAACCTCGAGTTGTTTATAAATAATTTTGTACAACTTAATCTTATTGCTAGAAAAAACAGTAATTTCAAAAAAAAATGTTGAAGAGGTGTTGGATTATATTGCCTGTTCATTAGAGTTTTCTGTCCTCAGATTATCCTGAAACTAAATATTTGAAAATTGTAAATGGAGAACAAAATGTAGTAAAGCAATTTGGAAAAATTGCCCGGATTATTGGCTGCCCGTACAGAAATTTCTCCTCACTGTTATTCTGAGAGAAAGAGATATACAATTAGATGAAACAATATTCCTGTATATAAATATTATTTTGTATATGTGTGATACTTATCTGTGTTTGGAGACGATTCAACTCCAAATCTGCAGTCGTTATTAATTGCTGTGTATTATACTCTCTGCAAGGTGTCATTCTTTTGTACGCAAGACAATATCTCTGAAAGGTGAAGTAACCTTAAAAATTGTATCGTGACAATCTAACCTAGGATTTTCGGAAGAACAGCAATTACACGGAAAGACTGCAGATTCGGGACCTCTGTGTGCTAGTCTCGCCGAAAATCCTAGATGTCGATCTTTACATCTCGCGTCTACAAATTGACTGTGTATTATAGTTCAACTTTTATTCAAAAATTTCGCTTTGATGCTAATTTATATGTTTATCACCAATTTAGATAGTGGCGATTACTTGACACTGATGATACCTCTATTCATTTTGCAGAAAATCCTGAAGGCTTTATAAGTAAAAATATCTATCAACTAGGAAGGATGTTGCAACAACAAACCAGATAAAAACTACCATTAAGATCAACCAAACGCAAAGAGAAACAAAATTATAAACATATAATAAATAAATACAATGTGAAAATTGTTTTTGAAACAAATAATACATTGCGCTCTATCCTTACACATATCTAACCATTTAACGCAGCTCAGGATTCCAAAAAGTCTGTGTACAGTGTTGTATGTGACTGAGGCCATACATATACCAGGGAAACTTCAAGACCTTTATAAGGAAGGAAAAAGGAACACCTATATAACATTTACATTGATGTTTGTCCAACCGTGTATTAATCAACACCGGCAGCCTTAGGATAGACCGGGATAAAACAGAGATCTTGATGATAGAAGAAAGTTTAAAAAAGAGAAAACTTAGGTATGATGATAAACAGTGCGGAAATCTGTACACCTTCAATCGACCTCGACTTGGGCTGGAGAAACCTATTGCTAAGAGAGCAAAAAGCGGTACCCAAACCATCGAATTACAATACACAGCGATTGACAACGACTACAGAGTTGGAGTTGAAACGTCTACAACACAAATAAGTATCACACAATATATAAAACACTATTTATATATAGGAATACTGGTTGATCATATTGCAGACATTTCTTTCTTTCAGAATAACTGCGAGGGATAATTTCTGTACAGATAGCGGATAATCCAGGCACGTTTTCGAAACTGCCTTACTAAACTTTGTTTTCCATTTATAGATGTCAAATACTTATCTGTTATAGGAAAAATCTGAGGAGAGAAAACGCTAATGAACAGGCAAAATTTGTACAATCCTTCCCAGAAAATCGCTTAAATTTAACCAGTACGCTCGGACTAATAAATATTTTATACCTTATGATACTTCAGTTATATGCCACCAAACCGACTACCGTGTTACGTTTGATGGTAATAGTCAACGAATCTGAACATCTCATTATTGCATTGTAGCAATCAAAAAGTTGAGGCTATGGCTTCATGGAAAGTCGGTCACCAAGGGAACTAATTCAAACGTTCGTGCTTCCAGATAGTTTCGGGTCTCGGAAACTCAAGTGCAGAATAAATCTTTCAGCGGACCTAACCATTCGTGTGCTAATCTTTTCAAACAAGTATGAAAATTTCCAACCTCTGAAACTGGTCATAGCCATGGAAGGATCAAATAGAATTTAATATCGTTGGATAGTTTCTATGCACAAAGCGCAAGTTAAGGAATATATGTGAAAAGTTTGGTTATCGAAAAGAATGCAATCGTGTGAAAATCTTAACAGTGCTATGCCAAATCGACTTTTTCACAAGATAGTTTTGTAAATAAGTACATCGATATTATTATTCAAATAAACTAATTTTGTTTGCCTATTTCATTGAGCGTGGTTCTATCATTATTTTGCATAAAATAACATAATATTCATAGAGGTGCAAGAAGAGCCCCATCTAGAGATTATTCCAGCAAATCTTTAGTAACAGTTAATGGTTATTAGACTACAACAGATATGAGAAATTTAAAAATCGGCAATTTTAGTTAACTTAGGAATGATTGTTGATTGGTGATTGATCATTTTGACTGTTAATTGGGATTTTACCATTTTATTACTACTTTTCTGTAACATACAAATATTTCACAGTTGTAATGGACCAAGTTTAGTAGGGACAATTAAAAAAAAAGAATTGCCAAGTTAAGGGGTATTCACGAAAGACAACCTTAACTTCCAAGCAGCAGGCCAACAAATTTCTTACAGAATAATGAATATTATACGTAAAATTGTTACAGGAGATAGCGTTACATAATTTAATGATTTTGTGTTTGTCCAATGGTTAGTAAATATATATGTATTAGAAGACCCTAGAACTACGGAGATTATGTTGATGTGAGATCTAGGGCCTTGATGGTCTAGGTCAGTCTAGGTCAGAAAAAATATGCAGTGATTTCGTGTCTTGTGGTGTTATTTCCCAGAAAGACCTTAAACATTTCCAACGGCATGTGTGAAATACTAAAATACTATATAAATTTACGCAAAAAAATTTCAAGTCAATATGGGGTAAATTTTGTAATTTAAACTTTACCAGTAAAATATAAAAATATTAACCATGTTGAAAATGTCAATTGAGAAAGTCATAATTACAGGTGCAGTCAAATGACAACCGAGGAAATGGTAGACCCGTGGGAAAATTAGAGGATATTTTCTCAAGAAAAGGACCTGCAAATACTCAAAGTACTTTCTTCTTAATTGTGATTTAGAGGGACAATTTCTACATCAGAAATAAGCAAAAATTCCTAATCTAATAATAAAATTTACGTTTTCAACTTTTCCGTAGTGCTCTGACAACAATCTCTAGTAAAAATGCATAATTAGATTTGCAGAATAAGCAAATGAATTGAGTTGAAAAACTTGAACAACATATAGTATGTTAGCGGATGGAAGGAAAAAAAAATCTGTTTTTCATTTTACGGCAAAAAGTTATTTTTTTATGAAAGTTCTGCTTGTCGAGATAATCAATTTATAATATAAAAATTTGTAATCAGATGTACAGAGTGTTAATAAATTAGGAAAAATAAAAAATGCTTCAAGTGAGAAATACTATTATTTATTATTTTTATCTAAAATGTTATAAACCACTCACTTTTCCGCTCACCTAAAAATGTCCCACCCAGATAGTTATCACCTATCCTTAAATATAAAATAATTATCTTATTATGGCACGATTCTGATTTCGAAAAAAAGTTATAAATGTTAATGAGAGAAGAGGACATTTATTTAATAGAGTGTTAGTACTGAAGATGTGTCATATCAATACATTATATAAATTTCTTCCATGAAAAATTTAATACGCTTGCCTCGAAGGGAACTTCGCGAAAATTATTTATAAAATTCAATAATGAATGTACAGAAATCTAAGAAATCAAAATGTTTCCAAAATGTAAGAGCTGGTTTAAATTTTTAGCTATAAAATAACATTATTTTTTTATAACGCTGACTTCGTTTGTTAATGATGTCATTAGGATTGTCAAAGGTCCAATAATGACAATTTTGAGAAGTTTGGTGTCCGTTTGTACAAAAAGTAGATTCATCGGCAAAAAATTAATCTAAGAAAATTGGTTTTCAAGGTTGTTCACCTATCCATGAACAAAATTCTAAACGTTTCTCTTCACTTCAGATTCAAGTGTATGTTGCAGCTTTGGCTTGAAAGGTTTAATTTTATTTTCCTTAAAAATTCTTTACAACCCACTTCTGCTTATAGGTTTCTTTAAAGATAATTTGGGGTTATGTAGAACTAACCCTGTTGCTAATAATGTAATGTCGTCAACCAATAAAACATGTAACTTCAGCTCACAAATTTTCTACATGTCAGGCAAGGAAACCATGTGCGACTTAGATTATTGTCAATTAAACCTCAATCGAGTAGGTCGATCATATATTCATGACCCCCAAAATTGTTTCAAGAATATTAAAAATGAGATGTGAATTCTGCACCACTCAGAGCCAAACTTTTTCTAGACAAACTGTTATAAATCTGACAGAACACTTGAACAACAAAAAAACTTCTACTACAGGTTAACAACCCCTTTAATAATATAATAGCAATTGACAACGGGTCTAACGTAGAACCCGAAAAGTTTGGAAATATTCAGAAGTTTCGTAAATTTTGGTGTTATTTCCCAAAAAGTGCTTAAATATTCTAGGGAACTTTAAGTAAGGAAAATTAAAATTGAAAGAAAATTGATTTTCAATGACAGCAACATTTAATGATCCATTAGCAACAACACGAAGTCTGGTAATACTACAGTCCCTCAAAAATATTTGATCTAAGAATGAGGCACAAGCCACAGTATACTGAAAGAGCTAAATATCAAGATCCAACTCAGCTAAGCATCAACCGATAATTTAAATATTAACTAGGAGCAAGTCAATATAATCTACAAAGAATGTATAAGGAAAATTGTAAAGAAATGTCATTAAAAGCATCACAGTGTTTAAAGAAAAATTCGGAGAACATTTCCAAAGTTATTAGCAAAACTCCCCAACAAATTATAATCAATTTTTAGTCATTTTAACGACAATGCCATTAAAAGCTATTGAAATCTCGTGGCTGGACATTTATGTCAAGGTAAGTCCTATGAAATCTAAGCACTGGAAGTACTATTCACTGTGATATTAAAAGAAAACGTGACAGCGCATAAATTATGAAATATTTTTATATTATTTATAAATAAATATTTTATGGAAAAAAAGGTTTTGTGTGGCAAATACAGAAATATATCTGAAATATTTCAGTGAAATATTTCAAACAAAAAATTTGTTAAAACTTCTTAAAATATCTGAAATATTAATGCCGACAATAAAAATTATTTTGAATATATATAGTAAATTTTTTTAAAATATTTTATAAGATATTTCAAACGATTGTTGCAAACATATTACGAATATACCTATGAGAAATGTTTTATAACAATTCAAATCAAACTGGAGATATTGTAGAAATATTGTAAAATACTAAAACGTATCTTAAATAATTACATACCTGCAACAAAAATCTTCTCAAATATAACATGTATTTTATGCAAAAAAAAAAATTACAGTAATCTTAGATGAAATACTGTAAATGAGGATTGGTCTCAATTAAATATTTCATAAATCTTTCAGGTATTATTTTGAACTATGTCAAGTCCAACATCAAATATTTTAGAAATGTAAAGTAATATTTCATAGTGTGTGGGAAGTATGTATCCCTCAATTATATTTAAATAATATTTGAAGTTTACATGTTCACCTATATACACAACTATTGCGTTATGATGTTAGCAGTTAATCTCAGCCATGGATAAGCAAACAGATTATAACAGCATTTTTCGCAAGGATTCATAAAACGTCCTGTGTTGAATTAGTTGAGAAACCACTTAAATATGGCAGTTTTCACAACCTACATAAAGAAAATATTGCAGCTCCAATTCCTATACCAATTATCATCGTAGTCACACTTTGTGTGAAAGAAAATTTGAATTAAATCACAAACTAAAGTGAAAATTGTTATTTTTGTTGTCGCCTGATTTCTCATAACATTCGTTTCGTTTTATAATTAGGTAGTTTATTGAATAGTCCCTATTGTCATTATTATTCCTTAGTATATTTTCTCCTTCATTCTACATCCTATTAAAAATAACTGGGTATATTGCGTTTTTTCGAACCTTCTGAAGTGTGAAAATAACAAGCTGTTCTGAATTCTAATTCGCACTTCTATAAATCCCACTTATTGAAAGCTCCCGTGAAATTTGCTCTCTCGAAGTCAGGTGATAACTCGAATTTTCTCCAGGATCAACTATTGTCGGATGATTCCTTTGAAGTTGGGTCATTTCATTATGCCTTTAAAAATTCTATTAAATTAATTAAAGTTAGAATATTAAGTTTATAGATCTAATCTGGAAGACTATTTAATGTTGTTTACTAAGGGATTCTAGGAACTATAACACTTTATTTGAATACTGCAGACTTAACCGAAGGTGTCTGGGAACGTGGTTTTTGACACCTTAATATTAATGGACTTCTTGAGAAAATTACACCACCCATGTTTAAAAGTCTACATATTTCAAAGATATCACACCTTTCGGGGTCAAGATTAATCCCCGAAGTCAATGGCAATTGTAAACAAAGTATATGAACATATTTTTAATCAAAAATGTTAAGGCGTGATTTTTTCCACCTATTATCTTGTTTATTTGCCAAATATCCTGCTCACTCCCATTTCAGGGATTCTACTTTTTAGATGACATCTAGTGCCTTGGTATTATTTTTTATCCACTCCGTGTTTTTTTCAGACATTCCTTTGTAATTCTATTGTATTCCTACAACTCGTGATAGAGTTTCGTGCAACTTGAAGTCTTCGTGCAATTTCGGTTTTTGAATCCAATATTCCAAAACCATATCTCAGTATTAGTCGAATGCATTGCGCAAAGATTATTTTCTTTAGATTCTAGCATTCTAGACTTGAAGATTGCCTTTCTTCCATGAAAGTTTTATCTGTATATTTCTGGTTGTAGCGAACTTTCTATATGTATTAAGTGTCCCAGGCATATACCACGGGGAACCATTATAATCTATAATTGAGAATATCTCAAAAAGAGAATGCATTCTAAGCAAAAAAGTTTCAGGTAAGGTCATTTTCGGCCATTATTGAGCTGCAATAAGTAATAAGGTATGTAAATTTTATTACATACATGAAGGAACGCATACGAAGTGCTTGTGCAGCTACTGCACGCCGGGTTTTAATATTCACTGAAAGAAATTTATTGATGAGAGTTCATTTATATATAGAGAAAATGGTGAACATGGAGAACGTATCCTTAATGGTTAGGTCCATGAAATAATTTGAACTGTTTCAATTTGACTCATATCTGGGCCATAATTTGACCTCACAATCCTATATATTAAAAAGAGTACTTCCTAGGAAAAAAAATTCAGTTCCGAGTTAGTAGGATATCAAGGGTGTACCAAGATGGTATTGATGACCATGCTTTTGAATGTTATTTGAAAGTCAAGTTAATTTTTTAATAGAAATTTTCCAATTGTTATAGCGAATTTCGATAAAGCAGATATAACAAAACACTTTTTCAGCCAATATTTAATTAGGGCTATATTTAGGCCTTAAATGCGTCACCATATGTTTTTATGTAGGTAATGTGAAGGACCGCATACGAAGTACTTGTGCAACTATTCTACGAGAGGTCTTATTATTCATTGTAAAAGATTTCTTGAGAAAAGTTGTTTTTTGTAAAGAGGAAAACAGTAGTAGCAAGAACCTATCTAGTTTCATGAACAAATTGGTTCCATATTTGGCAATAATCTGCTCTAAAAACTTATTGCGGCATATTCATGGCCAAGTATGGTCCGATTGAAATAAATGGTTTTAACCAATTTTTTTGTCTTTTGTTCTGCTTAATTCAAAGCCGCGATAAAAATCTCAATTAGATAGTCAAATAATCTTCAAGCTCATGGTCAGGATCAGGATCATCAACATCATCTTATGACCACTTTAACTCTTACCTATTTTTTTTCTACTAGGGTGCATGTTTTTTTAAATATATGCTATTATTATTAAAAAGGTCCACGTCGTTTAATCTGCAACTACTTCCAGGGTTGGATTACTTAGTACGAAGTCTTGAATGTCTACTAGTTCGACGTACTTTATCTTCGTTTATATGTTTACGCCTATATCACTATTGAGTTCAGTTATTTGTAGTTGAAGTTCCTCTGAATATATGGCAATTAATACAATATTGTCAGCAGTTCTCAGATGAATGAAATATTCGACCTCTAAATCTGTCGATGTTCCTGTCTAACTTTCGAAATACACTTTCTAAAGCCTCTGTGAATAGTTTTGCTGAGATACCGTCTGCTGGTTTGACTACTACTCATATTCGCTTTCGCTTCCTAAATAAACTGGCAAACATTGTTATATATGGCTTATCTATATCTTGTTCAGTCACGTCATATATAATTGCACTCTGCCGAACGCTTTATGGAAGTATATGAAGGCCAGTGCGAGTGATATTTGATGTTCTTTAGTTCAACTGTCAACTTCTTTTTGAGTATATATGTGGTTTCTGAACGATTGAGGAGGTAAATAGCTACTTTGGTTGTTCATTTGTGTTTCTACTCCTCACAACTGTTTCTGAAAAATACAGATAAGTTAAGTAATAGAAAATAAAGATTTAGCACCTAAGGAATCGAAAATTCACACCACATATAAGTTCACTACACTATACATCTAAACATATTATACAGAAAATCTAGTTGACTAATCCATAGATCTACTTTCTCTTAGTTAATTTTTCGAGGCAGTTTTTCTATAAGAATACAACTAGTGTTGGGGGCAGATACCACAAACTGCCCCTAGGTACTACACCTTGATTTTCATTTACTTAACTGTTGTGTTTTCGTGGCTAAGCCAAGTGTAGAGCTCTTCGTATTTTGTTCTTAGTGAATACATTGTGGAATAATACTATGAGGGTGCTATTCCATTGTTCTGGTATGCATACAGATTTCGTCCAAGCGTTTCATTGTATTACAACCAGCATATTTCATTAATACGACCATTACACTGTTTTTTCGTAATCAAGATGGCGGTTCGCGATACAACCGTGCTAACGACGGAGTTAAATAAATTGAAGAAAAATGAGTTAATTGATATAATTTTAACGTTCAAAGTACCAGTGAGTGTCACAAACGCCCAAATGGTTACATATATAAATAAACTTAGTGAATTTACAAACAAATGTGATAATAAGATACATGATGCAGTAAAAAATGTAGCATGTTCTCAGTGCGAATCAGCATCTGCCAGGACCAGCTCCATAAAAAAGGAACTCGATACTGTAAGTAAACTTACATATCATCTAGAAAAGAGATGCCAGGAACAATAAGACTTCATTTTTCTCTTAACAAGGTTGAATGAAAACACAAATTTTCAAAAGGAACAAACATCGCCATCTATTAGTACTATTGTGAATTCCAAAAAATATATTATGAATCCGACTTAATTAACGCCGAAAAAAAGACCGAAGAAAACATTCAAATGTTTACGGACCAAAAAACAAAAAGTGAACTCGTGATTAACACGCAAAAACCAGATGTAAATAAACAAGGGAAATCCCAAAAAGTGACAACAACAGATGTTTCAAAAGGACTGTATTTTGAACAAAGTGGATTAAAAACGAATCAATACATTAATTTAATATAGCAAACTTAATGACGATAAAAAACCCATTCAGCAAGTTGGAAAAGATCGAGAATGGAAAACAATTAAACGTAAACGACAGTTCAACGGGGAGAAAAAAAAAGTAATTGGAAGCAATAGAAATAGCAAAGATGTTAATGGTGTCCCAAAAATATCAACTTTACATGTTACAACAATCAGTAAAGAAACGACAGTAAATTCTTTAAACAACTCAATTAAAGTGCATTTTCCTGAAGTAACATGCGAAATGATGCAGTCCAAATGCCCAACAATATATTCATCGTTCAAAATAAACATACTGACTGAAAACTTTAACAATGCTATGAATCCAGAAGTTTGGCCCCATGGAGCTGTTTGTTATAAGTCGTTTTTTATACCGCAAGAAAAATCGAATAGCAGAAATATAATTTTTAATCCAGATATCACAGTATTAAAAATTCGAAGTGTGAAATTCATATGTTGATATTAGTTTTTTATGTTTGATAGAAACTGGTTTTAAGGATTGAAATCATTGTTCCAATTTTATATCATTATTTTATTAATATATTTACAATTTTACACAAATGTATGTACATTTATCTTTCATGTAAAAAACTGACTTTTTCCATATGGTTTATAACTGTCAAAAGGAAATAAATATATTATTTATTTTATTTATTTATTTACACTGTTGTTCCCTGTTTTTTACCCTTCTTCATGCTCCTGATTGCTGACACTACTTCCTCCACGAATACTGCTAGTGCCTCGTTACCTGTATTTCAAAAGTTTCGGGGGCTTTATTAGGTCACCATAGAATTTGGTGATGTGCTCCATATTTATGTATCCCTCTTTTATGTTTTATGGTCTTACACACTTCAGTAAATGCTACACGTTGGATATCGCTTGTTCTTTTCCATTCTCTTCTTTTATTTTTAGGAATGGCTTTATTAACTACTGTTCTTTATACACTAGCAGTGGCCGATAATGTTTTGAACTAACTGTTGTTACTATCTATTGGCATTTTAATTACGTTGTACAGTTATTCAACTCTTCGTCCGAATGACTTGTTGTCGGGGTGTGAACTTGTATTAGTTTAATGGAGTATTTTTTCGAAAGTGGCAATGTTTAACTAGCAGATTTACAGAAAATTCCAATCGTTTTATTTTTGGATGAGGAATCTTGCTCCGCTAGTTTGTCCATTTGATATCCAGTGGTTGTATAAAAGGTTGCCTAATTCAAGTGTTATGCTAATTGGCATAAAATTCAACATTCTTGGTCGATGCGTTTATGTTTCTTAACAAAAAAAAAACCGCGAAAATCGGTAATAATTTAGTTTTTTACCTTTTACACAAAATCTACCTGTGAAACCGTGTTGTAGAGAAATGAAAAACTTACAAAATGAGCTACTCTAACTTCCTCAATTGGTTCCTTAGATAATAGAACCACTACCTGAAATTCCAAAAAAATGTTAATTGTTTATAATTTTTTTATTTTATAGCTAAACATTCTTATTAACTGAAATGATAGATCATCTCATACCCAATTTATGCTCTAAAAATAAATAGTATAGCCCCTGTAGTTTTTGCAAACTTTCAGTGAAAATTATGGAAGACCTTTTCTTACAAAGGCCATATTACCACACCGGAAGCATCTCTGTCATTATGCAAAAACTAGCGTTGAAAAGTAGAAGACCTCACATCTAAGTTTTCCAAAATTTATAATATAAATACATATAGGTATTGAAAATATTTGGCCATTACTAAGTCTTTCAGCTGGAGGAGTCCATTAGAAAAAATGCTAAGGGGTGGTAGCTGACAAACTATATCCATATAGTAAATAATCTAATTGCAAATTTTAATTTTAAGCAGACTATTTTTATATTATACAGTAGCAAACAATTTTTCGCAGGTAGATTTTATGTAAAAGGTCCAATACTAAATTCTTACCGATAATTTTTATGTTTTTTTTGGTAAAAAACAAAAACGCATCAATAAAAAAATGTTGATTTTTATGTCAGTTACTCATGTTTTGTCTTTAGACAGGGTGATGTTGGTTTTGTTCTACTGTTAATTTTGTTACCAAAAGACCCTTTTCTCTGTAAATGACCTAAGCTATAAACGCAGGACTGATGAACGTATTGAAGTGTTAATAGCGTAAGAAAATTAGTGAAATGTTTGTTAATTTGCCACGAAATAAAGGAAATAAATTTTCTGGCGCAAATTAGTTGTGTTAGAACGTAAAGAAAATTCTTAGCAATATTATTATATGGCATATTCATAAATCTCATTAACGGCATATGGTTTAGGAAAATAGTTGAAAGTTCAAACTAAACAATATTTTTCTATATTAGAAACTTGCCGTTTCATCAGTATTTTTTCACAATTTGAAAAGCAAACACAAACAATATTTATCCCTGTTTCTTTCTAATATTCTTATTGGTATTTTATTTTATATATCTTATAGCTGAAACGGCAAAGGCGACGATGTGGAAACAATTTTATTTCACAAGCTTTCTCAGTTTCAAATGAAATCAAATCCGTCAACGTCTTCGAGACCCTTATAACGAAATAGAGTTTTACATGGAAGATTGTTTTAAGATGAAAACGATCTCATGATGTCAAAGAAATTTTAGTTACTTTACATCTTAAGGGAAGTTATGGATACACAAAAACTGTAAGTGCTTCTTTTTCTCGTTTGCTGTTTTATAAAGAAATCGGAGACATGTCAAAAATTTTTACAAAATATCTGCTCTTTAGAATTCATCAATGTTTCATAAAATCTATATATAAATAGGTAAAGACAAAACAGTTCGGTACCATTTTCGCCTCTGTACCTCAACCGATTTTCTTTATTTTTGTATTGTTTAGTAACTACGGACGACCTTCGAAATGCTAAAACTGATTGATAATATTGGTTTAATCATTAAATAAAATATAATAAAAAAATTATTATTTACGTCCATACTGTCAATGCTAAACAAATAACAGTAACGGTGCCGCCAGACTGTTTGGAGAGAAAACCATAACTTCGATTGACTCGAATCTGAAAGACTAAACTGAATTAATCGAAAAACTAACAAATTTGGAACCGTCCATAAAGTTAATCCACATCATTATGCTATTGAAATAGAACCCATGAAAACTTATATTACTTAATAATCGCCCGTTATTGGGCTTTCGCAAGTTTGCAACCTTCATTGCTTTGTAAACGTGGTTTGTCAACTAAAATCAGAAATATGTTATTTGATACATTTGTTGATAATATTTTATAAATTTTATAATAATATTATACTTCTAATTGAGATTATTTTTATTTTTATAAATGATTTCATATAATTTGACTAAGATTACAAAAATCGTGAATTTATACACAGGCCGTAAGATTCAAGATAAACAGTTAGATTTGGCAGCCCTGATTGTCATGGCCACCTTTGTTGTATGGTTTTGACATGGGAAGCGAGAGGACAGATAATGTACATCTTGAGCAGTGATGTGAAAGTGAGCCTGTTTTTTTAGGGGAAATGGTGTCGATTTCCTTAATTTGTTAAATGAATAATTTGTGATTTCTGAATGAAAGAGCATTCAATACTTGCATGGTTAGAATAGTTTATTATGTGGCATACAGGTATAAAATTAACAACACCATAAATTACGTTTTACGGGAAAGTATAGTTTGATTTAATTTATAAGAAATTGGTGCCCAAACTGCACACTGTTGCTGGCAGCATTACGCGTCCTCACTCTTCCCTTGTCAAAGTTGTAAGGACTTTGATTTAAATTTTGACATTTCAAAATATTGTTAGCCGTTATGTTATTATTCTACGACGGTAATGGTAATATTTTAATTCAATGTTTAAAGTTCAAGATTTGAGTTACATTTACTGATAAAAGTTTCTAACACAAGTAACATTTTACGAGGAGCGGTTCCATCCAAATAGTTGGGGCTCACGCATTTGTCAAAATTATTTCGAATACCTATGTTTGATTAAATTTTTATTTTCTTTTTATTTATTTAGTTTTCAATATGACGTGAACAAATCTGGTCATTACACCTACTTCCCCGAGTTCCCCTCAACTTTATTTCTTATAAAAATAAACTTACGACAAAATAACCCCAATAATGTTTACAATTTGTTGAAATAGATTCGAATTTCGACTACTGGGAGACTACTAGTATTTTAGAATCATATCAAACATGCAAGAAATACTAAATTTTCTTGTTTTTTTATATACTTTTTTTGAAATCTATCAATTTTTAACGTTAATTTTTAGCCGAGCTGAAAAAATTAGGACGTTCGCAGTCCGTCCATTTTTTAAGTATAATTACCGATGAGTCTAAAAGAGATTAATCGATTGGGAGAAGCAACTGTGTTCTATTAAGTAACCATAATGGTTTATAAGGTAGGATTTAAGGGAAAAATCGGAAAAAAATAATTAAGATTGCCATTTATTAAGATTGTAACTAATAGAATCTTGGGTGATTGCTCTAAAACGGACTAATCTCTTTGGATATTTTAAACTGTTCTCAAGGTGGTAATATCTATTTTTTCATAACATAAAACAGAATTTTTCAGAAACCTTGAAACTAAAAATCAGTAATTAATAAACGTTATAAACTATCATAGAATCTGTTTGAGCCCATGGGTTCTTTTTGTCAGAACATCAACTCCTACAACATACCAACAATTTAAAAAATTTGACGGAAGTCCATTTTTACACAAGAGATGTGCCTGGTCCTTTAGCAATAGAATTTAAAACAAACGAAAAAATTAAACAAAAATTACATAAACTGATACTATTGGGATCAAACGAAAATAGAACACATAAATAACATAAACGGTTGGTGGGAATTACGTATCAAAATTACAAAAGATTCTATATAATAAATGGTTACTAACAAGGCTAAATACAAACTGGAAAGAGCAAATTTTAAAAGAAATGTACTGGAAAAGAAAATTACCCAGTGAACGAACGAGAACACCATACACATGGAGAAAGAACATCAGAATCATAAAGTTTATAAATCCTATAAAGCAATACAATGCGACAAAACTCAGATTAGAAGCAATTACTACAGAAGATTCGAAACAGTAATATAGTGGAATACTAAATGCGCAACGCCTTCATTGGGGACATTACCTTCCACCTCGAAATATTGTTGAATATTCAAACGGTTTAGTCTTCACTAGACAGTCAGATATTCGGTAACAAAAATTAGAGTTACATCACCTACTGTTTTGAACCGACTTACTAAAAGGAAGATGGTTTACAATTTGGCGTGTATATTTTTTGTATGTACCTAATTTCATCTCCTGTTGTGAACCGATTTGAATAATTATTTTGCTGTTTAATAGAGTGTTCATCCGAAATAGAGAAATTCTATTCACAAAAAGATCAAATTTTGGATAGAACACATGTATGCATGGACGTACCGAGGGGGAGGGGGCATGGAAGGGCCGCTGCTCCCCCCCTCCGGACCCGAAAAGCTTCCCATAAATTTGCTGACTTGCCTTCTTCTTGACAAAAAAATTTCTAATTTGTCCCCCTCTCCAGAATTTTTTCAAATTTGCTCAACTTTTTTTTCTAATTTGCCTCTTCCTAAACCAAAAGCTGGGTACATACACCCTTGCATGCACGCATGGACATCGACCAATATACCCTTACCGATTTGTGTAGTTATTTAAATTGTATTCTATTAAGAAAGATCCCGAGGTGCTCTCATATATTTTTCCTCATCAACATTTTCATTAGAACTAAAAAGCTGAACATAAAATTTTGCAAATATGATCAAACTGCAAAAAAATAAAAGGTTGGAAATAAAACATTAAAAAAAATTTCCGGACCTCAAAGTAGATCTAAAAAGTAAAATCATTAAAAAAACGAAACACTATACAATAAATAGCCCATTCACTGTTGGTAGGTACCTACACACAAAATAAAGAATGTAAACTGTTAAATGCGCTCATACTGAACAAATTAATCACTTATATATAATAGTATATTTTTGAAAGTCGGTGCCAGCCTATAATTAAGTTTGATGATGAAATAGTAGAAATGCCAATAATGCGTGATTTTAGGTTTACTTGGCACCTACTTCAAAAATATACTAGAGAGGTAGGTAAATTGGTTTCGAAGAAAAAACCCTGTGACAAGCGTACCGACAAGAAAAGATAGTTCAACAAAATTTCATTTATACACTGTTATTTCAATATCGTGAAATTAACACATTAATTAATAATTTTTTTTCGAAAATACCCGTTTTCCTCAATTTCTCTATAAAGCCTTTCCAACAATGAACGTATTTTATTTTAAGATATCAACAACGGCGCTTTACCTTGTTAGAAGATAGGGAGCCTCTTTGTCTCTCACCCCTTTCCTAATAACCCCGAGACTCCTCAAATAAACATATCTTCCCTAATAAACTTCTCGATAATCACCAACTTCAATGTGACCAAGTTTCAATTGATTTACTTTGAATTACGTCCAATCAAATGAACGTTCAACATGCTGGCACCCTATTCCCGACGAAATGGCTCTCCGATTCTGAATACAAAAGGTTTGTGCGAAAAGAATGAAAGCTATTATTTTATATATCGCTTCAGCCGCTCATTCATGGATGCAATATTGTATTGGTGAGTATGTGGGCGTGAAGGAACGAGAGTAGTGCAGTCCTCTTTGAAAGCTGCTCTTTTGGAAGGTGATGTATTTTGATACGGGTATTATAGTGTCAGAAAATGATGGCGGTATTTGATGTGCTATGTGGTTTTAGGTGGATGATGATACGCCGAAAAAGAAAATGAGATTAACGGGACACAACTTTCACCAGACGGTGCTTCGCAGTCCCTTCTGCGTCGGAAAACCAGTTATAGGATGAAAAGAAAGCATCAGCCCGAATAATAAAACCAACTAGTGATAATACACTGTCGCCGATATAAAATTTGTAACTTCTTGCGATAAAAATAGTTTCTCGTATGACAAAAGTAATTGGATTTTTTACGAAACTATAACTTTTCTAGTTTTATCGTTTTACTTGATAGACAATGTATTCATATGTGAGAACTCGCCAGATGGCACTTGCTTTAACACTTAGACCGTCCTAGAGAAAACCAAGAACACCATCAATTTCAATGAATTATTTTAAGATTACTTATATTTTTAACCAAATTCCAGAAAGAAAAGTTATCAGTTCGTCCGCATCTTTTTTTATTTATGCTCATCGATTACTCAAAAACGATTTAATAAATTTTAATGATTTAAACTGCATTGAATTAAGAAATTACGGAAAGGTACTATATATGACGTGAGATTTATCTTTTTCTGGAATATCAGAAAAAAGTTACTACAATTAAGGGACTGCCGTTCAATCAATTTGAATTTTTTAAATTATATTCTTTTACGATATTTTCCGATGTGATTTTATATATTTTATTATAACTAGTGGTCGCCCAGTGGTCGAAATTCGACCCTATTTCATGAAATTGTAAAAAGTATATTTTTATAAGAAACAGAGTTGTGGAGAAATCGGAGAAGTGGATGTAATGACCAAAATTGTTCACTCATATTGACAAATCTATTGCAATAAAAAAAATAAATGTAATCAAATATCGGTATTTGAAATATTTTTTATAAATGAATGAGCCCCCAAATTTTTGATTGGAACCGCTCCTGGCAAAATATTCGATATAATAATTGGAAGATTGTTCTTTGCAACCTAAAAGTTTTCGTCATTTGCCGTTTCAATCAAGTTCAGGAATATTAAAAAACAAGAGGGGACCAACAACCCTAGGATTAATTATTTAATACATTGTCTATTGTCCGCTGTCTGACAATTTTTTACACAACACCTTCGGGAAAGTTGTGATAATAATATATTAATCAAATAATTAAATTCACATTAAAAACAGAATATTTAATATGAAAGTTACCGCAACGCGTCCGAAATGTCAATATTGATCTACTACATTGACTATTTTACTACTAAACACTAACAACGCTTGTATGGTACTTCCAGAAGTATATGCTCTAAGAATGACGATCGCTCCATATTTAATTACTCAATGTTTGGAATTTTGACCGACTGCCTTCGGCGGCACTGTCAGTTGCTTGGCGTTGACAATATGGACGTAAATAATGAATTTTATTATATTTTATTTAATGAATGAACCAATATTATAAATTAATATTAGCATTCTGTACTGAAGGTCGTCAGTAGCTACTTAACAAAACAAAAATGAAGAAAATCGGTTGAGAGACAGAGGAGAAAATAGTACCTAATCATTTTGTCTTTGCCTATTTATACATAGATGTAAAACATACTGTTTTTCTGAAAAATCGAAAAAATGTGTAAAAAAAGGTTAACGCCAAAGTTAATGTCAAACAAATTTCAGACACAAATTTCTAAAATTAAATGTCAGATATGTTATAAAAATAATATTGGTCATATAGGGTATTTGTAACAGTGTTTATTGTGATTCATTTAAAGCGAGTTTCTATTTTTAAAATAAATTATAATTGTAATATATTAAGGGGATTTCAGGGGTGATTCTATTATTAAGCAAATCGGAGAAATAAAGGCCAAAGTCCGCAAACAACAAAATAAATGTTACATAAATTTGGTACTAAATTTGCTTTACATGTCCAGCTATGTCAGAAAATGATTACAATTGTACAGAGTGGTTAAACTGTTTTTATTTAGATTCAGTTCAGTCGTTTTCTTTAAAATAATATTTTTAAAAAATTTGCACAGGTTTTTCAAATTTCTTCACATGATATAAGTAGATTTTGACAGGCCTATGGCAAATATAAAATTTTATATATAAATACTTGAATTTTTAGTTCACTTTTACTAGAAATTGCTTTGAAATAATTTTATACAAACAATGTTGGTACGAGTTTCAAGGCATTTCACGCAATCGTTCTGGGTTATTAAATTTATTCTTAATAACATTTTCTATGAATAAAGCATGTGTTTTCGAAAGCTTTTTTGTTTTTTTACACCGTAACCTTAAAAAGTACACACAAAAAATGTTTTTTTCCAATTTAATTTAACGCTATCTAAGCAAAACTAATCAAAATGTCTATCATCACAATAACGGTAATATTTACTTTAAACAAACAGTTTAGAAAAAGCACACCAACAATTTTATAGGTTTTGTCAATGAATATTCTCCTCAAACAGTGTCTGAAATGAAAAAATTTTAATCGTTCGTATTCTGTGTAACAAAGATGGTCGACTGCCTCTTATAGTTCTTTTGTTTTCGCTCTTGAATTTCAAAACGCTTCGATCTGCTTTCCTCTTTGTTGTCTATTGTAACAATTCTGAATAACAAACTCTCATTCGATTTACTTTGAAACTCGACGCGATTAAGTTCTTCCTTTTTACGTGATTCTTTGTAATAAAGCTCACAAACATTTCATCTAGAATTCGATAAATTGGTGAGTGACTCTTCAGAATGCTCTATTATAACTTCAGAAATTCTATTATTCAAATCGCCAATTGGCAAAATTAAAATCTAACTAATACATCTCTTTTCCTAATAGATAGAACTTAAACATTTAAACTACTATTTCTTGCAACAATTAAGTATTTATTTCCTAGCTTAGGCTCAGTAAAGCAGATAAATATAAATATCTAATTAGCGAGTGACTCTGCTCTGTTAGTAAGTTAATAAATTTTATCCGTATAGTAGTCGAATAGCTAAATTAAATTTTGATGAATATAGATTCCCTATAACTTATACCATTTGTAAGGTTTATACAATAACAAATCTTGTCTTTTATTAACAGCCTGAACTAAAATATTTATACCTACTCCCACAAAACTTTATAATCCGTATTGGTAAACAACTTTATTATATGAAAAAAGAGTTAAACTTTTTAACTTAACTAAAAATCATGAAAATATATTCTGAAGTTGATGTTAAGTAAAACATAAGAGCGTATTTTATATTTAATTTGTCACCGATTGTAGAACAGGTATTTAGTCCTTGCAGCATACTATTTCTACTTGCTTTTGAATTTTGTCATCTTGTTTTTTTCAGCCTTTTTTTAAATTTATTTTACCATCTTTTAAAATGGTAGACTTATCAAGGTTGATTTGAGAATGAGGGAACGATGTCTAGATAAAACAAAAGATGAAACAATGGCGCTCAAAAATTAGAACCAGAAATATTATTAGTATTATGTATGAGAGTGCACAGGATAGCGAAAATAAATTGTAGGGTGTAATTAAACGAAAGTCAAGAAAACCGATAGTATAACTGCTCATTATTGGTGAGTAATGGTGAACGCAGTTCCGTATTGCATCTTCTTGTCCAAAGTCCAATACAATTTTAATGGAGCTCTAGTACTCCCAAAGCAAAATGCGTAAATTGGTTAGAAAAAACAAAAGAGTTTATTTTTAAAATTCAGATAACAGAGCTGCATGTATTAATTATGTATATATTAATAACTTACTCTGAGTATTTCTGCTAGAAGATAAAAATAAAGGACAAACATAAAAGTCTCGTCGATCATAGTACTATTTACTTTTGAACTGGGAAATATAATAAAATGTCAGCTGAATTAAGAGCCTTCACCATGTAGGAGCAAGAATTGGAATAGGGGCGCAACTAAATCATTATAATGTTTCCTACATTTAACCATAGCGTACCCTAGAAATTTCTCAGTTGTGATTAACAAATACCCCTTGTACAGGTCTACATCTAAAGGACGATAATGTATATCTGATAACCACTTATTATTCTATCTATAAAGTAGGTGCTAAAAGTTTTGGGACACGTGCACATGTAGCAAGCGTGTTATGTCTAGAAAACATCCATTATGCTAGTAATAGCCAGTAACTAAAAGATATGAAGAGTGAGCGTAGCATCAATGCCATAGTCAGTCCTCTTACTGTCCGTATGACTGAAGAAACAAGATCATTTATTAGAAATTTTTTTGTTGTCAAAGAGCGTATCGCCCCGAGTTGCGAAACGGTCTTATCCGCCCTGAAATGGGTTTTGTGCCCTACCGTAGATCCAGTTAGCTTATGTTTCATTAGTCTACATAATTTTTACAAAACTTAAACTCATCTTTATCACGTTAAGGGCCATTTGTATCCTTTTGGATACAAGTAACCTTGATAATTTGGGCCATCTGTATCCAAACGGATACAAAGGATTACCTTTACTTTAGGCTGGCTGAATTCAAACAGATTCAACGTGTGCGTTTAAATGTATAGGGGACTTATCGTCACCTCACGTGAGAGCACATGCTATTACGCCATGTCACGGCACGCTCGAAATATCTGCATTACAATTAACGCATTTTTTAAATCAGCTAGAAGTACACTATGCTCACATCACGTCACCTCAGGTAGCTCACGACAACTTAAGTTGGAAACACGTTATCGTCACGTCACGTGAGTTCACATGCTGTTATGGCATCTCACGGCATCCTCGAAATATCTGCAACACAATTTACGCATGCTTTTAAATCACTATGATCAGGTGACGTGACCATAGTGTACTTCTAGTTGATTTAAAAGCATGCGTAAATTGTTTTGCAGATATTTCGAGTGTGACGTGACAATATTGTGTTTCCACCTTTATAAGCATGACCCGTTGGTCCAAAATTTGATTTGGCTAAAGAATTTGGGATAATAAAATAATAATTTTCGAAAAAATATATACATTATAATTGAAATACATAACACAATATTTTTTTGCTTTTACAAATAAAATTTATAAAAACTCATATTTATTGAATTAATTCTGAATTATGGGTAATAAAAAAACATTTCAAACAATAATGTTATTCACAAGCACTACATTTTTAGCTACGAATGTAGTGCTTGTGAATACTTAGTTTGGGCATATTTCCAATCATGGCTGTTTTTTAGCCGCTTAACGCTTAACGTGTTATATATATATATTGTTTTTCTTCAATGTTTGGACAGTGTTTAAGTGTTATCAATAGTTGGTCAGACGGCCCTTCAAATATTAAGAATGAAGAAATTTTGAACGTGGATACCATGAGAACTTCTGCTCTACATACCAAAAACAACATCATACTATAGATTGAGCTAATTTGACCGAAAGCCATTTTCCATAGGGAAGGCGACTGCCATTGAAATTGAAAAATTTTACATTTGAGCAAACATATATTCAGATATTATTTAAATTAGTAATATTCATTTTAAAGCAAATCAAGAAATGCAAAGTATTTGGAGCATAGTCCAGATGATGGAAACAAATATAACAATAACCAAATTTCTTATTGTATTTGTCAATTAAACTCTGTGTGAATCTGGTTCAAAATTGTTTTGCTTCTTCATCCAGTCGTACTGAATAGCAAAACATACACCATAATCAATATGCGTGTCTTTAGAGATACAGGTTTTTTTTATGTTATACAAACATCCCTAAAGGTAAGAATGCTAACTTTGTTTTCATTCAGTCATTGTAATATAAACTAGAGATGCGACAACTGCCTTTCAGAAAACACTCAGTGTAAGTAATTTAATTATAGATTAAATTGAAACTTTGTATGCTTATCCCATAATAGATCAGGTTAGCTTACCTTTGTGGCTTAATATCAATATTTACTAATGATTACATATGTGCACATGTTTGTGTGTGGAATCATTAATTAGGCTCAAACAGGGAGAATTGGGTGAAGGGCATCATTATGCAAATTCAGTTACATATACAGATAAATACAATAATTACTGAATTATTGTACGACATTTATGAAAAATACTCGTCTTTACGGTTACTGCAGAGCTTTAATTCGTACCAACTAAGAAATAAATATCAACATTAACAAACATAAACGTTAACTAAACGACACCAAATACAAATAAACACACACATATGTATTATTGTATTCTATTGTAAGGCACAATACTTTGGGGATATCGTATGTTTTTCGAGTTGGGACCAATTTCGCACTTTCGGTTGATAATCGAAGTGTGTATTCTGCCTTGCCACACTTACTTCTATATAGAGTCCGAATCCCATGTGTTTAATGTGCAAATCTCGCTCAAAATTTTTCCACTTACGGAAGAAACCGGAAGTGATTATTGCTTTGTTTTAATTATTCTCGGCTGAAGAGTTCGTATTTTGTTTGTTTTGCATATAAAGCTGTATTATTAGGATATTCCTTTCTAAGGTAGTTCAGAGGACTGCAAATGCTTTTTTCAAAAAATGTTTCAAGTAAAAGATATCTATTTTTCAACGTAGATTCCCAATATGCTATAAAAATATGCATGATTTTTTGATAAAAAAAATATTAATTATTGTTATTTAGAGAGATATTATTTTATCAATAAAGATTACTATAAATTAATTACGGATAATCGAAATGTCAACTTTTTTATCTTTTTTGTTTTATGGTCTACTCCTTAATGATGACAACTTAGAGTTGCTGAAATGGCGTTGAGTGTTTAAAATAAAGGTTTGGTGTTAGGTTGCAAAACGGTGTTTTTACATTTATGGTTCATCCACAAATTATCTATTCCTTGTACCGGTAAAGAGTTTTTAACTCTCGTTGTTAAACTTTTGTCAGAATTCTTCGAGTGTGTGGATTTGTTGATTAGTTGCTAGTTGAAAATCGTCACTTATACCTTTCCCATGAGAAGTTGCAAAAATTAATGATATAGCAAAATTACTAAATTATAATGATGTTTTTATTGAGCTACTGTGTCATCCGAAAAACAAATTATTCTTGAAATATTATGTACATTATTTTTACGAAACGACGTCAGTACATCTTGAAAACAGTAAACTGCGGTTGCATTATGTACCTGTTTGTAAAATAGTATAATATGGTGAAACACATCATGTACTTTTGTAATAACTGGAATTTGACAGTTCTATTTATTGAGGCGAAAGCTTCTTAACGGGGGCCCACAGTTACATATATGAAAATACATGAACAAGGGAATGAATTGGATAGCTTGAGATTTCATTTCTTTCGACACCGACACTCGCATCGGCACCTTCACCACACACCGTGATCTTGAAATACCCATACAATTCAGTTCACTCTGTAAGAAAAAGCCGCAGACTAGGTATTAATGAGTACTCATTATGAATGTTGCTACCTTGTATATACGAATATCAATAATATATAGGAAATACAAACAATTCAATATAACTATCAATTATTTATAGAAACACCTTGCATAATAAATTTGCTCCAACTTTTTAATAAAAACTCCAATTCTCTCTTTGCGATACATTAAATTAGAGACTTGACATACGTCAGACATCACACCATGCGTTGTAATAACATAAAATTATTCGTATTGTTCTATATTCACCTACATTTTGAGTTCGTCCTTGTGTATAAAACACCATGTACACGGCTAACAACCTGAATCCTGCATTATTTCGAGTTTTAAATCAGTAGCTGTACTAGCATTGAAGCCATTTATATATAGAATATTGCATATTTCATTAATATTTTTATACAATTCTTGAGTAGACTCAGATAGACAGTTTTAGGAGGATTTTAACATAACTTCAATTGTACACCACCTCGAAATCACACTCATTAGATAACCGTTTTTATGAAAAAATGCAAATAAATTGTCAATATGTAACGAATATTGATTGATTAAATCTTTACTTGAATAAACATTATAGTATTCAAAATCATTGATTAACGAATTAATTTATTGATAAAAATTGAAATTTGTGTGCTGAATATAGTAATTCTTGTTTTTTAGTTATGCCATAATATACATTACGAATTTTTTTTTTCAAATTTCGCGCCTATTCTATTTCATAAATAAAATGTTAAGTGAAAACACTTAAGTGCTATAGTCACATCTATTAAGACAGATGGGTCGTCTTTCTGTTTCAATACCTTCACGAACCGTAGAGGTCCTAAGAGAATTGAGGGATAATATAGTCCTGCTGATCCCAAAATTAACTGAGTGTCTTGCTTTTATATGATAATATGTGAAGTTGGATCATTTTAGCAAACTGATGGGGAGTGTCCATATAGTCGATGATTGATGCATATATTGGTATGATGGATGTCGCTCTCTAGACCTTAAGGTATTTCGCAAACTCTTCAATCTTTATTCAAAACCCTGTCTATCTGTTTTAGAAAGTTATAGTATTTGTCAGTTGTAGTTTTTTTTAATTACACGCGTGATACGGGCCAGATATAACTCACTTGTCTAATAGTCTTTTGAAGAGTATTTAGTTAAGCAGAAGTAGAACAGTAGTGAATAAATTGATGTACGAGTGACTCATTACTCAGTCTAAGAAACGCAGTATGTGATTGATCAGCAATTGTTGGTGTGGAAATGACGATTATTTTCGGTGTTTGTTGTTGAACCAACAGAAAATGTAACAGTAGTGTCGGAAGTGAGTGGAAATAAGCGGTTCTTGAAAATTCAATTTATTTATGGCAAGTACCAGAGCATTGCTGCTGAAATGCACGAGACCAGTATGGAAATTTTAAAAAGATATATCGACAAGCTAGACGAGAAATCAAATAAAATTCTGAAAAAACTTGACAAAAAGGAGGCACAAATTCGAGAAGAACTCCAACAATGTGCAATCTTTTGATGAGAAACGCAAATTTGAATAAGAACATTTCGTAACACAACAGATGAAAAGCAACAGATCGAAGGGTTATTTTAAGAGAACCAGCGTTAGAACTTCTTCAGTGCATTCCAGGGGACAAAAAGAATCAATCACTGAGTAAAGTTCACTAAGTGCAACAGGCAGGGAAAACACAAAAAGCGGGATAGAGTTTACGAGTGTTTGACGCCGACATTAGCCCTTTAACAGACTTATCTGGACCTATCAGGCGATTTTAAAGACCCATGTGCTACAAAAAGATTTATCAGCGGTATTAGACATGGTGAATTTCAACAAAACCTGCAACTGTATAGGGCATTTCTAACGTGATTGAGAGGGAATTTATAAGACAAATCACCAGAAAGAGTAGGCCATCGCAAATACACCACCACCAAGAACAGTCAGCCAATTAGTAAACGCGGTCAACCGCTGGGTAATCCACAACCAGCCCCAAGACAGTACCCATTTGACAGGTTCGTGTGCCGGTTGGACAACAGGGCAGGGTGTACAGAACCAATGGTTGACCCAAATATCGAACCAATAGTATAATTCAGACGTCCTGAAAGCATTGTGGGCGCACTAGGATATCTTAAACATAGAGAATAGGATGTTAAAAAGATTCTTAAAAATAATGATGGCAGAAAAATTAAGTCTTAACTGGTCACCAGAATTTTAAATATATATTTCTTACAAAAAACCCAATGACTTCGCCAGTTGAAACCAAATTCTTTTCAGTATCCACAAGGCGAATGTTCGTATCAGAGAGAATATGATATACTCCTTAAACTGAGGTTGTGGAACTGATAATTGGCTTTAAAATATTATTGTATTTGTGAATTTCTGATAATCAATATAAATGAGGTGATTTGGTTTAGTGTATTGTGCTTGATTTATTTTTTTTTAATTTTGAAATCGCAAAAAGTTTTGTTTAAAAATGGTGTTGCGTTTACTATGTCAGCGGCTAGAATAAGGTAGTTATAAATGTTATGTTGAACAGATGAATCACTTTTTTTGTCTTACATTTGATTACCATCACAACTCAGCAAGTACTGTGAAATATTTCATGAAGTTTTATACTACAAAACAACATAACAAAAATTATTATTCTGTTTAAGGAATAATAATGTTCCAACTATTCTATAATGAGTGCGTTCACTAAAAAATTTATTATTACTTTAATCTATCAAGTAAAATCAAAACAAAAGAATGACAAAAAAACTGTAGTTAACAATTAAAAAAATAACATTGACATTTATTTGGTCAATACATATTGTTGCGCTCTCAACGTTCACATATACCGTTGACATATAGCATTTCTTAGACCAAAGAATTTGTAAAATTTGTGGGAAATCTTATGTGTCAGATCCCAATTTGTTTCTTCTTTATCTTTTTATCTTTGTACCATTGATTAACTATGTCTTTTCGTTTTAATATAAAAGCCCGTTCGACCACTACTGTGGCCGATATTGATATAAATGACACACCACAGATAGGAAGTAGAATAATATTTCAACAGGGTTTCATAAAGTTTTTTCTTGTCTTCTCCAGATGTCACGTTTGGTTTAGCACGTACTTATTGTTTATTAATTTTACTCGTTTGTAATGTATAGAAGCGTTTTGGTTAATATAATTCTTGAATGTGTTTAATTATGAGTACAGTTACATTTTTTATCATGGTTTTCTTTCGTTGTTATCGGAGGTCATAACTGTATTATAGTTTAAAATAGTTTTTACCATTTAGGTGATTTTTAAATTATCTCATATAATTTAGTACTTATAAGAAATATTTCTGCTTTATGATAATCGACGTTTTTCTCTTTATTTCTATCATAAGTTTAATTCAGTTGACTTTGAACGTTGTACTTCATTCAGTTGCTTCTGTTTATTTGGATACCGGTAGATAGACTGAATATTGTATTTGGAATTATTAGTTATAATGTAAATGTGGGATGAGATAAATCGGAAGAAAACAATAAGTTGTTTTTGAACAAATGGGAGAATGTTTTGTTTTTACTACTAAAAATTTAATGGAATATACAATATAGATAAGACAATAAGTTACATAGATTTACTGAGCTTTATATGTTTTTTTTCTGGCAAGGGATAAGCACTTATGTAACAAACTTTTAGTAGCCTAAAAAATTCAAATTTCCGCATTTTGGGAGAATTTAATTCCTTTTTTTGAGTACCGACTCCGTGAGCATTTCTAAAGACAGGTAAGACATTTAAGAGTTGCGAGCAAGATATCTCTTTGGAAATAAGGTATACCCTACTATATATTTAGGACATAAATATAATTAATAAAACTCTGGAGGTAATGTAACAGTACATATGCCTGAGACAATTTATCAGTCCCTCAGTTCTCGCGACGATCTATTTTTAATTATTAGTTCACAACTAACAAAAAATTGGGACGAAACTGTTGGTATATAAAAAAAAAGAATTTGGTCGTAGATTAATTATGAGTTATTTCCAGAGAGTTCAACCAAATTGCATTAAATGTTTCCATGCAGTCAAACCATGTATTCATCTTACGGCTGCTCGAATAACTTTGAATTTTATTTCACATTCCTCGTTTCCTTTCCAAAATATTGAATACAAAACAAGATTACAGCCTATAAGGAATCGTTATTCATAATCATTAATTCTCCAAAGCGAACAAAATATAAACCAGTCGGAGTTCCTTACAAACAATGTCGTTAATCCTCGAATATCCTGAAAGAAGTCTTTCGAAAAAGCGACAGTGTTCAAGTTGCCTTAATTCTTCTAGAATGTCGCTATATCGTTGAAAACAAAAGATATAGTAAACTCTGTTCAGGATCGGAAAGGATTTTTCAAATAAATAACTACGTCTGATGCGAGAGCTGAAGGAAATGCCCTGTTCTCAAAATAAATCCATCGATACAAAGATTTGCGATTGGGAAAATCTTTGGCAGGATGAAATGTTGTTTTGCTTCTTGTGAACTGAAGTAATATATTCAACCTTTCGCACTGGAGTAAAAAATGACCGAGCCACAAAAAAACACGTCAAAGAAGAGAACGTGTGAAAAACACGAAACCAAACAAGATGTATCAATCTCTCAAAATCACAGGGAACGCTAATTCGACCCACATAATTTAGAAAGGGAACCACTAAAAGACTTGTTTGGAAATTATTTCCAATTACTATAAAGACACGAACTTGTTCGGGGACAAGGTCACACTTGACATTCAACGAAAACTTTGATTTATTAGCTTTAGACTGTTTAACTCTATGTAAGAGGCTCAAACAGAACTAATAAGCATAAGAGATGAAGACCATCGTTACTTTTATGGAATTAAAAAAAAACTATTCCTGCACCTTTAATTACGAAGCCTATACGTACGTTAAAAATACATAAATAGGGCCTCACTAAAGTTTAAAAAAAGTAAGCGAAAATCTTTTATTGTTTGTTTGAGAGAACACATGACATAATTGAATGAATGTTAAAAAAATAAAATGGTTTCAAGCGTTTTATATGACCTATCATATGACTGTCTTGTTATGAGAAATACAAAAACATATAGTTTAAAAGCCCTTGAAAAAAATGACATGAAAATCAGCTGAATTCTTCCAATTTGAAAGAACCTTTGTTATTTTCACGCGATTTAGAATTTAAGATCTACCCTGCGTATATCACAATAGCTGTAAATTCTGTAGGATTACGTCCGACCATAATGTCAAACAATTTAATCTCAAATTGTGTATTGTATAATTGCCATTGCAAAGTTTTCAATATTTTCATTTCTTTAATTCCGTTGTGCTAATTTTATTGCCATTGAGACTGGGACCTGATTTGGACCCTGGAAGGTTTGGAATATTTGAAATATACAAACTTTATTACTAATATATTGATTATATAGTTTTAAAGGTGTCGCGATTTTTCATTTAACAAAAAACAGGAGCAGGCAGCTTGTACACCATTGTTGAGTCAGTTAATGAACTTCTTTAAAGATTCAAAACCTTTTTTTATTTTTCAATAACAACAGAGAATGCAGGAAAATTCAAAGAATATTCTCAACTCCGACCAAAGAGTTCTCGTTAATTTCCAATATTTACTGCAAACAATGACTACGACATTCTTTACTCTTTTTTGGTCTCTCATGAGATGCAAAGCATTCCTGGATGTCTTTTAGGTCGATATCTATTGTGGTCCTTAGAAATAAATGGCAGTGTAGCTATTTGTTCGCTGAGTCGCTTAAATTGAATGCAGCGAATTCGTTTTTGAGGCGAGTTTCAGCTGGGAATTAAGAGATTCAAAGAATAGTAAACTGTTTTGGTTTGTAAATGTGCGGCCATTCATTTTCAATTCGTTTGTGACAGGACTAGGCGTGTAGCTACAATAATTTATGTGTTATCCTTGCGGAACAAAAGGGTTCTTAAATGTGATATTACAGTCGTGTTTCGTTTTAGAACCGTATTTAAGAAATGCTATAAACAGGTTAGGGGTTGTTATAGGTAGAAACTTATTTATTTCCCTTTATTAATCATAAGGTGTTTAGATTATTAACCCTGATATTAATAACTGAAATAGGAATATTTCTGTTCTTTTATTAATAATTAAATAGTAATGTCTGACCAGTTGATGTGAAGCATAGTTTTACGTACCTTGGCTAAAATGTATATCTGTGTCCATGCTTTTGTCAAGATCTAGTAGAAGCGCTGGAGTTACGAAAACAATCGCGAGATGTCAAGAACAGACAAGAAGTAATGCGCACCATACGCTACTATCTGGAACGATCTGGAGTTGCCAGTGAAAACATTGGAATGGTTTTATACGAGAAGTTTCTGATTTTCTCTATATTAGCTATATAAAGAATATTTTCGTTTATAGTACCGTTTTGAGAACGTGAATATTAAATCTTCAACTTTAGAGATGTTAGTCTGTAAATATAGTATATTAGTAAGACAAAATTTTGAAGGTGAAATCCAAATAGCAAAAAGTTCTGTTGCCAGTGATATATAAAAATTACTGGATAAAGTTGGAAAGCTACAAACCCAATTTAATCGTAACGAATACTGAAACCGGTAGTCAGAAAACTTATTTGACAAAAAATCCATAAGACATAGTGAATACCAAACCTTATGTCGTAATATAGTTTTGACTGTAGTTATTCCTAGTGCATGTTTAAGAGACAATTTGAAGTAGCCCCTATAGTCAATGATAGGTTTAGACCCGGTTTTCAATGACAGTACCTAATAACACAATAAGGTTTAAACATTCGGTCTCTAATACTCCGTTATATTTTGAATTTTTTGCTTCCAAATGTGTGCCTCTTATACATCTAATTTTATTAGATTGCTTATATTTTTTCAATATAGATTTTTTTGCAGCATATGTATTTTACTAATACACAGAGTTGCTGTATGAACGTTAATACACTCCAAGGGGTTGTGGGAATACGAGGTATATAATTTCCCCCAACCTCTTGGAATATGTATTTTAATTTAGCTAACGATTTTGCAATAGCGCTTATCAAATACACAGATTAAGTAAAATTTTCCTCAAAACGCTACCATTTCAAATTCGTTCCTTTGTTCGGGTCTGACAATCGCTATCGGCATCAACACCTATGCATCAAGCACAAATAACCGATACAATTGTCGGAATAGTTGGGATTAAATTTCTAAGATTCGACATTTTGAAGCATCATGAGAGAAAGCTGGCAGCTGTATTATTCAGAATATTGTTCAACAGTATTTCCTTTCAGATAGTTTGTCATAAGAGAACTTAGTCTGAACACTATACATATTGCACGGGAACTTCATACAATTGCTGTTCTAATATTTTGGATACAGTGTCTGTTTTAATCTTGGAGAAAGTCAAAAGTGCCTGTGTTTACTGGAGAAAAGTTTGTAGCCTTGTGTCCGTTGATGTCTGTTGCTATTTCTTGTCTACAGTTGAGTTTGGATTTACTTTGCCTTTTTTAACTATATTGATAATTCTTTAAGATGTCTTTTGTCAGCATCCAGCTTCTTATGAATATGCTAATACATTTATTAAGCCAATCAATGTACTGCTCAATGATCATAGAAATTCTGTCGCAGTGGTTTGAAATTGTTTTTCGTGCTTTGACCTCGGACCTAGTATTCAATATAAGTCTCTTAAAATACACTTCGGAAAAAGTATTTATATCAAAAAAACACAAAATATTTTAGTTCAGGAAGGAAAACTAATTTACTTTTCAGTATAATATAACTAAGAAATTATTGTTTCAAAAATAATGGTAATTTCTTGTGAAATAATAAATATATTTTTTTTAATTTGATGGTGGAAGCCGTTACTTTGTGATAATTAATCATGATGATGAAACATAAAATTATTTAGTTTGTTTATGTCATTGACTGATAAGTTGCCTCATGTGCTATATTATGTAACCCATATAACATCCACTTACGGGTTTTGTTTTATTTTTAATTTTTTTTTCTTCATTAATTTGTTCATATCACCTTTTGTAACTTATTTATTTTTTAATGTAACTTCTCCAGTTGCAACAATTTGTTATAAATTTTGTTCAAACGGGCTTCCACCTCATCTTTTTCTGGCAGCTTCAGTCGTGGTCTCTAGTTGCATCTCATCCTGCATTTTTTCAAATGCAATATATATTCTTTATATTATCTGTTCCTTCGGTTCTATTTCTAGATCGTAAACGATTTGAATTTTTAATGAACGATTCACCGATCTTGTTAAATTAAGTCCTATTTGAAGACATACCATTAATATTCCAATCCATGACATTATAGGAGAACTGCCCTATGCTCTGGTCTCCAAGGTCACCAGACATGACTCCCTTTGATTTTTTTTTTGTATGGGGACGGGCCAAGCAACTCGTTTATGAGATATAAATAAAAACCAAGGAGCAATTAAGATAAATAATAAATATTGCTTTTGAAGCAAAGCGGGCTAAGATGTGATTAGAGACTACGGCTGTAGCAGAAAGAAAAGATTTTATAGTCAGAAAAATATGTCGCGCTTGCCTCCATAGAGGTGGAAGCCAGTAATTTATAAAAAATTATTGCAACTTGTATGTTTTATTTTTCGTAGTTCTAACCTTGTAAGTTACACCCCTAATTTTATCATGACGTCAATTACTTTCCAATACCTGTAGTATATCGTTGGAAAGGGGCTGAAGTATAGAAGTTTTTGGAAACATTGAAAGTTCTCGATGTGCTTGTTAATATATTATTTTGTAATATAATAAAGTGTTTAACTTCTTGACTTGTTTATGGACCTCCATCATTTGTAAACACATATCATTTTTTCAACCAATTACTTGTGTCAAACATCGAGTACAGAAGAGCAAACAAACATAGTAGTTTATATTTAAGTTTAATTGGTGAAATTACAATGAAAAATAAATAAAATAAATAAAAATCTGGAAATTAGGAAAACAAAATTAATTTAAAAATAAAACAAAAACCGCAGGTCAATCAGATGTTATATGGGCTATGTAATATAACACATGAGCCCAACTATCCGCCCTCCATCTTTGGTGAACCTTCTACAAAACACCCAGTAAATTTTCGGTGATCACCAGCTGAAAAATCTGCCACCACTGAGCCTACACTAGGTTCATCTGTACCAAAACACTGATGTCCACCTCACCCCACTACTATTCTCGTCTCACGCGAGAGGCTGTTAAAATGTATAAATATAGAAGCGTCCAAATAATTTCAACAGTAGGAAGAGAGTCTTAAACTGAACAGAAATTGGTATTCTGCATTACAACGGGTGACACAAAAGCAACCCGCAAATCGCACAGTCTTCGCCCACTCCAAATTTACCGGCCACTTAGAGCCCGCTATACTTTCTCAGCCACCTATAAATATCAGTGCTCCACCGGCAGCCAGTCCTATTCGTATCCAGTATTCAACGGGATATCACCTTTGTCCGTGCCAGAGAAAATGCCTGGCGCAATTGCAGATGAAACTTTTAGAAGTAATTCCAACAGCCCGGAAAACGAACATTTCATTTGTTTGCACACCTAAATAAGTTGACTCTTCTATAATTATTATTACCTAGTATTTTATATTGACTGTATAACATAAATATCGAGTATTTTTTTGCATCTACCATTAAGGTTGATATGGAATTCATATTGTATTTATTTAATGCTATTAGCTCAGACTTTCTTATGCCCCTACAAGTAACGCTCTGCTTATATTTTACTGTCAAGTCACTACATAGCCTTTATGGGTAAATGTAAATACGTGCTTATATATTTCAAAATTTATTTTGTGGGTACACAAAATAAATTCGTTTTTTTTTAAGTTGTGAACAAATGTGTCATAATTTTTAAGTTTGTGAAATAGGCTGCAAAACCGTTTCTATGGCGTCAATCTGTTTGTATTTTGAATTTTCAATCTCTTATGAAAATACAACTTCTGATGATTTATTTAATTTGTAAACGAAAATCAAAAGGTAGCTTTTATATCTAAAAGCAAATTTTCACAGCTGAGCTACCCCGGCTCTCAAGATTTCATTGAAATGTACCAAATCGAAATCCATCCAATACTGTTCTCGTTATTTAAAAGGATTGGTTTTTGACAAATCGTCTTAGGAAAATCGCACAAAGAACAACTTTGAAGTTTTTTATCTTGACAGTTTTCCAGCATATGAACAAACTTCTGAGCTTTTTATTTCGATCGAGCGAAATATTTGGGTAACTCAAATCACCATTAATTTTAGACGCATTGAACAACATTTTTAGATTTCTTTCTAAATAATATAAAGATTTTGCTGATTTTTAACAATTGATAATTATCATTATTTTGGTTGTTAATTTGGGTTTTCACTCCTCACAAGGATTTCTGAAAAATACAGCTAATAATAATAATAATAAATCGACTTTATTAAACATCATATCACATTAACATGATTTTAGAGTCAAAGAATTACTGATTAATCTGAGGGCGAAGTATAGCCATAGGCTATTTAAGCTACTATACTATGCTAAGGCTTAAGGTAACAATATGGGCAGGAAAATAAAATGACGTTCAGCGATATAGCTTCTGTGAGCTGGTCTGTCTAGCCAATAAGTAGGCTTTTAGGTTATCTTTGAATTTTGAGCGGCTATAATCTTTTAATTTGTCTGGAAGTGGATTGTTTATTTCAGGTAATCAAGTTTATAGATATCAGTATTTGATTTAATAATTTAATAAACAATGAACAAAATTACCTAGGTGATTAAGTCTTCTGTTCTCAATGTTTAACCAACCTAGTTCATTAAATTTCTGAGATATTCTGTCATACTTTCTTAAACAAAAAATAAGGCGACAACAGGCATTCTCTATTTTTTGAATTCTGTATCGTTAAGTTTGTCTAAGGTAACGACCATAAAGAAAGTCAGCATAATTAAACTTAGAAAGAACTAGAGACTCACACAACATCTTTTTTACCTGATCAATAAATTTTAAATCGGAATATATTATAACACCAAGATTACTTGCCGAGTCACACACCTGAAGGGTTTGATCAGATATTTTAACGTTGAAATAGCTCTTAAAGTCTACTTACTTGTCTTCTTGCCAAAATAATAATAGTTTAGATTTAAGTGGATTGAAACTCAGCGCATGGTCTTCTGACAGTGTTTTGATGACTTCTAGGTCTTGATTAATAGCAAGAGCTGTTTCCTGATAATTGTCGATATGGAAATGACAAGAGAGTTGTGTGTCATCAGCAAAGGCCAGTAGTTTACAATATTTCGTAGATTTGAGCAGATCCGATGTATATATAATAAATAATAAGGGACGCAAAATTGACCCCTGTGGCACACCTGAGAGAACCTGACAGACATCGGAGAAATTGTCACCTACCTGAACTTTTTGAGTTCTGTTAGAAAAAAAATGATTTAATTAGGCCATGGTCATAAGCTTCTATTATGTCGTCGAATTCTGACATAATTTGACTGTCATGCAAATTATTCACCTGCATTGTCTTGAATAAATCCAGCATTTTGAATTGTATATTTTCAGTTTCGGCCTTGGAACACCAAATACCCTAATGTTAAGGGATCTCGAGGATTGCTCTAGGTTATCTAAAGTTTGAAACATTTTGATTACTAGCAATTTTTAGATCGATAATTTCTTTTTCTAATTCTTGGATTGTGTCGTCTTGCATTTTTAATCTCTCCTCAATTTTTATTATAATATTTTGTGAGACCTTATCTATGATTTCCTGAAGAAAGTTGTCGGAAAATATTCCCTTAAATCAAATCGAGGTCAAATCTTGACAGTACAATTTTAACCTCACTTTTAATAAACTTGGAAACAAATAATAAATCGTTAAATACGCGCTAGAGTAAGTTATTTTGCAAATAGCTCTATATCGTTAAACTTAAACTGAATTTTATCGAGTTTAGACGCAAGAGAATTGTTATCGAAGTTAAAAAACGAGAATTTATTTCAGCTGCTTAAACTCGTGTTCACTCGTACAGCGCCATCACGCCAAAAAGTTAAGCAATTGAAAATCAAGGTGTAGTATCCAAGAGCAGTTTGTGGAAATTTTGCGAGCAAAGTCATGTAAACGAATATTGTACAAATTGCTTCAGAAACATTGTTGGGCAAAGATTGCTGATATAGGATCGAAACCTCACATTAAACAAATAATTGTAACACAAAATGCATCCAAACATATTATCAGGGAAAACTAGTAGAAAAATCCGTGAAAGTACTTTTTCACAGTTTCGGGTTGTTTCCACAAACTGCTCTTAGGTACTACACCTTGGTTTTCAATTACTAAACTTATTTGTGATTTTCAGAAGTCATTCTCGGGAGTGAAAACCCAAATGAATATCCAAAATAACTATTTGCCTCCTAAATCATACATAAACTACTTGACAATTATCACCGCCGTTCTTGACTGCATCATGCATTATATTAATACTTTTTTCAGTACGTTTCACTTTTAGTAGAGAGTCTGACCTAGACTCCGAACCGTTTGGAAATATACTGAAAATTCGTGACTTGTGTAGTTATTTCCCAGAAAGTGCTTAAACATTGAAAAAATATGCCACAAATATCCTTTAGAAATACTACAGCATAATTAGTTATAAATAGCAAACTAAATCAGGTAGCACAACATGAAAATATAAAGAAACAAAATATGTTTGTATACTTGAAGAGTAGCAAACTATTAACTGTAAGTGTTGAGAGTATATTAGTATATTGTGCAACTAGTGCGAAAAGTTGTCGATTGCCCACGAGAGCGAAGTGGGGGCAATCGACAACTTCGCACGAGTTGCACATACTATTTTTTATTACGTATGCGGAGATAATTAGAGTACAAAGAAGGGGTGCTGGGGCGAAGCCCTGGTCGGGTCCAGGGGCGAAGATTACATTTAAGTATTTAATTAATTTAATAACCTTTGTAGCCAAGAATTCGCGATCAGGAGCTTCACGTAGAAATTGATCAATTTGTTCAGCACTCAATGTCTGGGCTTTCTTACTCTTAAAACCTTTACCATTCTGCTTTAAAAAACTGATTAATCTTGAATAATTATGAATATTGAAATTATGCTTTATGTCCACCATGCTTCGCAACATTGAATATTTCGCCCATAAAGTTGACGGCAAAAGAGTTTCGGAAAGCTCACTAAAATAAGTCAAAAATACCTCTTGACTTGTAATTCGTTGTGCTGCTCGCCAGTGCATAAAGTGTTTGTATGCTGATTCATATTTAATTCGTGATGTTGCAGGAGTCAGATTATTAATCACTTCATTTGCTTTTTTAAGAATTTGAGGCGGTATAGACTCATCATTTGGTGTTTCAAAAATGTCTGGCGATATAGATTCATCATTATCACTTTCATCAGTTTCCGGAATTCAGTCAGGATTATTATTCATGTTTGTTTTTCTTTTAATTTTTATTTAAACATATTAAATTGCGGGTACAAAATAATTTATTTAAATGCCAACCTCACTTTTTTAATATTGACACTTCGAGACTGTCTTTTTTTTCTTGCTGTTTATTTTAATTTTATAAGCTTGCTTGTGAATTTGCGTGTGCAGATAAAAAATTGGGTGCCAGAAGTTTACTTGTCGCACTCAAATCGACATTAAATTTGCTCAAAACTCGTGTGGTAATTGTGAAGTGGGAAATTAGCGTCTTTTCGACTCCAAAAGAAAGCAAAAAGATACTACTTTCCCCGCATGAGAAATAAAAAAATTATTAAATAATTATGTTCATGTTTAGATCTGTGGTCTACTTAGAATGTTATAGTTTATTGTAAGAAATCATAAAACTTGCCGTGTAAGGATGTAAAGTAGTCGCACACATGCAAATATACAGAGAAATTGTCGTCAGTATATAATTTGAGTGCTGAAGAAAAAGTTGACATTGTTCTAATTGTTGGAGTGTATTAAAAAAACTTTTAGATATGCACCAGAAGTCTGTAACAATATACAAGCTGATAAAAGCCTACACTTCAAAACTGTAGAATATCTTATTAAGATAAACATCTGTTCTGGAATAGCTTAAATTGACAGTTCTCGGTTGCACTGTTAATTTGAATTTGAAGTGAACAAATGGCAGTTGTAAAATTGTTGAGAATTTAACTCAAATATCTCGTATACAAATTATTCACAAAATAGGGTGTCCGGGTTTATTATAGGCCTACGTCTCGTTCTTCTAATGCTTCCCATTGATTTGTCATTGACAGTGATGAATCAGGATATTATTAATAAATTTGCTCGTTTTTCGAACCGTATTGATGTTAGTCTATAATTTTTACACAATGTTTTTCCAGAATACTGTCAATGCCATCCGTTGCATTTTGTAAAGTTTAGCAAGACTATTCCAGTTTATTATGAGAGTTATCTTTAGACGGTCTATTTCAACTTGATCGTGCTCAGACTCACTTATATGCATTGCTCTTACTATTTAGAGTTCTTGGGTTGTGCTCTGAAAGAACAGGTAATGAGACGTTTCGCTAAACTAGCATTTAACATTTTCAAGATGAAATTCTACTTTCAGAATCATACTATTGTTATTAATAGGCGAAGAGGGAAACGCACTACCCCTTTTTCAGATGTTATTTTGAAAGGACAGTAATGAAATTCGAAATGTAATATGTCGTACATGTACAGAATATATAAAGAAACTTTATTTATTTCTTTTAAAATAAGTAAATTAAAGATAAATTATTTGAGAAGGCGCCATCATTGAACAAGTAGCTTAAGCCTTAATTTAATGTTCGGAGTTCAGAATTTAATATTGAGGTCTTTGACAGCCTTCGAAAGTAAATCGTGTTGTAAATATTATTTAAATAATCCAGTCTATTCATTTGTGGCGGCATTTTTTACAAAAACTATGACGACAGCAACTAATTAAGTGACCAAATTGAATGTGTTTACCTAAACGAACGCATTTACAGAAGAATCCACAAGAAAAGTTTTACATAAGTACAATAACTAAAGCTAATTTACTAATATTTTGGTAAACAATGTGCGTCAAAAGGTACTTAAAATCATATACTTAATAGTACTATACTGCTACCACCACTAAGCGGAAGGGTTACCGAGTAAGAGAGACAGCAGATTTGCGCAAGCGTTGCAAAGAATCAAACAGAGAGAAAACATAACCAATAACAGAAGAGTCAATTGGGGCATTTGCGAACATGCCTATAAGGCCCTAAATACAGTAAACCGTTATAGACATATATACGTCAGGATTGTGATGTTGGCGCTTTCCTCTAGACTTTGCTAGCAGTATAGGGGTATTAAGTATATGCTTAAAACACTCACAAAATGTTATATACAAATATATTTTTAATGAAACTTGAATAAGTATTATTAGTAATAAAATAAAACGAATTAATTTACAGTTTTATTGGTTATCATCTTTTAAATTAATTTTAAGATTTCATTCAAAATAGCACTAGGTCAAAAATTATTTAATGTTCTTTTAACGAGATGTGATATATATGCTGCTTAAATTTTTATTAATTATCTTATAGTTCATGATAATAGGAAATCAAAGGTCCCAAAACCCACAATCTTTTAACAATTTATTGTAGGTATACGACTAGTTTCGGGGTCTACAACTTCCACCCCATTATCAAGTAAAAAAGCTACAAATAATAATCAAAATAAAACAAACATACATTAAACATTATATGATAACTTACATACAGGACTAACAAAGTAACATATTCTCACATATACATTCAAGGCACAATAAATAAAATTCTTAAAACTAATACACGTTAATAGTTGAAATTACAATTAGTTCTCGAAAGGTTATGTGTCAAGACGGTATGCTTTCAAATAATTCACGATTATTTTAGCCGGAATAGAAAATTTTTTATTAAAAAAAATTAATTAAAAACCAAAGAAACTACAAATGGAAAATTTTTATAAAACTTCAGGTTAATACTGACATCTCTATTATAATCTTTTAAGTTGTATAAACATAACTATAGATTTACTTAGACAGTATTTAATAATCATGTACATCGCACAGAGATGGCCTATCACGTTTTAAATTGTAATTGAATATATGGGAGAAAAATCAAGATTCAAAATACCTGTACTATGATTTTTGTGTGATCTCAAAATTTCCAGTTGTTCTAAATTATTAAGGTACAATCCCTTATTCACTCGGTGTAGAATCTTAATACCATTTGTCTCATTAAATTTATGGTTATTATCTAAGAGATGCTTGGCAAAATGTGAGACCCCTGAAGAGTTATGGTTTAGACATCTAAGATGTTCTTTTAAACGTATTTTAAAGCATCTGTAGGTTCTGCCAATGTAAAATGATCCACATGTATCGCATGTAAGTTGATAAACTCCACTGCGAGTCATAATATCAGTTGGGTCTTTGTTGTTCAATATGAAGTTCCCTAGGGTATTTTTGGCCTTGAAGGAAATGCTTATGTGTGGTTTGAAAAGGTTGGCTATTCTCTAAGAAATATTGCCATGGAATGTTAATGATCTAAGGTTTCTGTTGCTGGAAGTTATTATAGTCATGTGATTCTGGTAGGTACACTGAGCATTCAATCATTCTATTTATTTTTCTATTCAACAATTTGTCCACGAGTGAAGTACAAAACCCATTCAGGGTAGCGATTTGTTTTATTGTATCAAGTTCACGATTGTAGTTGGATTCACTTAACGGAAATTTTATCAGCCTATTTATGTAACTGTGTAATGCCGCTAGTTTATGTTGTAGAGGATGGTTGGAATCGTTATGAATGATAATACCTGTATGGGAAGGTTTCCTGTAAATATTGTAGCTTCTATTGTCATGTTCTAACGTTAAAGTGAGATCAAGGAAATGTAATGCATTATTTTGTTGTATTTCTAGCGTAAATTTAATGCTAGAATGGAGTGAATTCAAATAGTTCAGAAAATGGGATAGGTTGTCTTGGGAACCATTCCAAATGATAAGTATATCATCCACATATCTACAGTAAAATTTGATACATTCAAAATAAATGTTGTTGTTATTATTAATATGAACATTTTCAAAGTTATTCATAAAAATGTCGGTCAAAATAGGAGAAAGTGGTGAGCCCATCGCATGTGTTAGTTCTTATATTTTACTATCAAAGCTGAAGAAATTTTGTAGTAGATAAATCTTTATAAGTTCTATATATTCTGATAGTTGTACTGTAGAAAATGACATTTTAAGTTCTTTATAAACTAATTTCAAAACATCAGGAACTGGTATATTTGTGAACCAATTAGAAACATCTAGGGAAATTAGGATTTGATTGTTAGCTACTGTTATATGTCTAAGTTTGTCAATGAGTTGGGAACTGTTCTTTATGGTGAAGGTAAGTTTGTCCGTATACAATTGTTTCAAGTTCTGGTTTAACCATTTCGTCAAGTTATATGTAGGTGAAAATGTAAATGAAACTACCGGTCTAATCGGTATCTCCAAGAAATTATCTGATTTATCGATTTTTAGAAGGCCATACAATCTAGGAACATTGTTTTGTACAGGTGTAAATTTTTTAATATGGAACGGATCCTAGACATTATTGCACTGTTTCAAGGTATTTTTTACCCGATTATTGAATGAAGTTGTATTTATTTTACTAACCTTAATATCATTATCTTTCAGAAAGTCTAATACTTTTTTATTATAGTCCAATCTATTCATAATTATTGGGCAATTGCCTTTATCTGCTTTGGTTACTGCTAAATTATTCGTTGTTATTTTTTTAGTAAGGTTATTGATCAATTGTTTATTAACATTATTTGACTTATGCTTCGGGGGGTGGTTCAGGTCATTTTTTAACTCTTTCCTAATGAGTGATTTGTCTACTACAAAATTTCTTCTGCCTTGATAGTAAAATATATGAACTAACACATGGCCTTGCGATGGGCACACCACTTTCTATTTTGGCCGACATTTTATGAATAACTTTAAAAATGTTCATATTAATAATAAAACAACATTTATTTTGAATCTATCAAATTTTACTGTAGATATGTGGATGATATACTTATCATTTGGAATGGTTCCCAAGACAACCTGTTCCATTTTCTGAACTATTTGAATCACTCCATTATAGCATTAAATTGACGCTAGAAATACAACAAAATAATGCATTACATTTCCTTGATCTCACTTTAACGTTAGAAAATGACAATATAAGCTACAATATTTACAGGAAACCTTCCCATACAGGTATTATCATTCATAACGATTCCAACCATCCTCTACAAAATAAACTAGCGGCATTACATAGTTACATAAATAGGCTGATAAAATTTCCGTTAAGTGAATCCAACTACAATCGTGAACTTGATACAATAAAACAAATCGCTACCCTGAATGGGTTTTGTACTTCACTCGTGGACAAATTGTTGAATAGAATAATAAATAGAATGGTTGAATGCTCAGTGTACCTACAAGAATCAAATGACTATAATAACTTCCAGCAACAGAAACCTTATAGATCATTAACATTCCATGGCAATATTTCTTACAGAATAGCCAACCTTTTCAAACCACACATAAGCATTTCCTTCAAGGCCAAAAATACCCTAGGGAACTTCATATTGAACAACAAAGGCCCAACTGATATTATGACTCGCAGTGGTGTTTATCAACTTACATGCGATACATGTGGACCATTTTACATCGGCAGAACCTACAGATGCTTTAAAATACGTTTAAAAGAACATCTTAGATGTCTAAACCGTAACTCTTCGGGTTTCTCACATTTTGCCAAGCATCTCTTAGATAATAACCATAAATTTAATGAGACAAATGGTATTAAGATTCTACACCGAGCGAATAAGGGATTGTACCTTAATAATTTAGAACAACTGGAAATTTTGAGATCACACAAAAATCATAGTACAGTTATTTTGAATCTTGATTTTTCTCCCATATATTCAATTACAATTTAAAACGTGATAGGCCATCTCTGTCTAAGTAAATCTATAATTATGTTTATACAACTTTTAAGATTATAATAGAGATGTCAGTATTAACCTGAAGTTTAACAAAAATTTTCCATTAGTAGTTTCTTTGGTTTTTAATTAATTTTTTTTTTAATAAAAAATTTTATATTCCGGCTAAAATAATAGTGAATTATTTGAAGGCATACCGTCTTGACACATAACCTTTCGACAACAGATTGTAATATCAACTATTAACGTGTATTAGTTTTAAGAATTTTATTTATTGTGACGAATGTATGTGTGAGAATATGTTACTTTGTTAGTCCTGTATGCAAGTTATCATATAATGTTTAATGTATGTTTGTTTTATTTTGATTATTATTTGTAGCTTTTTTACTTGATAATGGGGTGGAAGTTGTAGACCCCGAAACTAGTCGTATACCTACAATAAATTGTTAAAAGATTGTGGGTTTTGGGACCTTTGAATTCCTATTATCATGATGGGTCCTTACCCCACACATACCAATATTTCAGATTATCTTATAGTTATTATGTTTGTTTATATTATGATTTTGTCGACATTGCTCGGGAAAAATCGTACTAACCGAGAAAGAACGAGGCCCAGTTACATATACAGACTGTTTAGAATATTAGTGGAGTGCAATTATAGTTATACAGGGTAGTTAGAAAATAGAATTATATAGGGTAGCCTATTAGCGGTTGCATTTACAGGGTACTTGGTACACAGGGCGCAGTAGTATTGTAGATAAACAGGGTGGTGCAACAAATATTATATAGGGATGCATACAGAGGTATGGTGGAAATATGAGCTGGAGAATAATTATAGTAATACAGTGTTGTTTAAAAAATGTGTACATAGGTTAGATGCCATATAGGGTGACATGGATTATAGTTATACAGGGTGATTAAAAAAATATTAGTAAAAGAAATGATTAATAGGTTAGCCAGCATGAATTTCATATATTTAATTATTGAAATATAGGGCGCACTAGAAATATAGTTACAGAAGGTTGTTAAAAAATTTAGAAACTATAAGAGTCGTCTATTAGCGATTGAATTTACAGGGTTCATCAAATAAAGGGGTGTGCAAAAAATAGACAAGAATGCATATACAGGGTGGTGTATATAAAAGCTGGAGTAGGCTTATAGTTATACAGTGTGGTTTAAAAATGTTAGAATAAAAATGCCACATTTCATAGCCCACAAGCAGTTGCATATAGTGTGAGATGAATTATAGTTATATAGGGTGATTACAAAAAATGGAAATGGTATATTGGGTAGCCCACCTTGAGTTGCATATATATGATTGATATATTTTGCCTGTTCATTGGGGTTTTATCTCCTCAATTTTTTTTATCTGTTTGGAGACGTTTCAACTCGGACTCTGGATTCGTTTCAACCGTCTTTCGAGGTATTTCCAAAAAATTTTCGCACTGATGTGGATTTTGTTGTTTATCAAAAAATGTTGACAGTGACAATATGATATTTGAGTTGGAGAGATCTATTGCTAGAAGAGCAAAAAAACGTTTCATCTTGAGAAAAATAGTTTATACCGCAAGTATCCGATTATATGAATATATACATACATTTTTGATAAATCCTTGAATTTACGAGTAAAGTTCGGTCACAAATGTACTGTTTATTAAATTTACGAATGGAAATTGCCATTTACCTTTATTTTGGTATTCTACCGGTTAAAACCGGAATTATTGAATTCTAATAAATTTCGTGCTAACAAAGTTTTGTCTTTAATTTCCACTTATTCTCTCTTTGTCATATTAAATTCACAATTACCAATTTCAACTAAAATAAAGTCCTACTAATTATATATGAACAAGAAGTTGAATTTCATTACTCATTGACACAATTGGTCGAATTTCGACCACAGGCGATGCTAGTTACATATTAAATACTTTGTCCTAACTAGGTTCCATATATCCCCTAACTTCGTATAAACCTATTTCAAAGAATTCGCTAAAAACAAAAAAAATACACCTCGCATATTTAATAACAGTTTACCCCTTCCACTCATGTTTGTTAAACGTATCCCATTTGCCATATTACCCTTTACATCTATATGAAACTACGAATATGACTCTGCTCTCGAGCAATATACCATTGTGTTTGATGAGTATTCACGATGCTCGGTGAAATGGGACCGCAGTAGTGCCCTTCCCTTTACATTACATTCCAGAAGTACAATATTCTAGCGAAGCTATAATAACATTCATCATCACACAAGTACTTTCGTTATTCAGAAAATTACTCACGTTAAATAAAATTCAAATTCCTCAACGTAAATAAGCTTCGTTCGTTCTGGAACATGGTAGTAGCGTTTAGGAACGAATGAACAAAATTTGAAGATTTGTAGGTGCACAATGTTGCGAAAAAGAATTGTCAGTAATTGGTCTAATAAGAAATTCAGAATGTAGTGTGGCTATAAGGAGAACAATTCAGTAGCAGTATTTGATACAAAAAAATATATTAAGTGAATAAAAAACTGAAAGAATCATAAATTAGCAACAGGTTCGTAAGAAATGAGAACCGGGCTGTACTTTTTTTTAATTACATGGACGTTTCTTTCGAATAAAACATTTAAAAAATATATATAACCGACTTCTACCTATAAGTAAAAAGATAAAAATAATTATATTAAAACACAACTCTAGTAAATAAATAACACATTCAGTGTTGTAAGGTACCTACCCAGGAAGTAAAAAATGTAAACATTAAAAGGTGCCCATTCTGTACAAATTAATTACCTACCAATCTAGTATATTCTTGAAGTTGGTGACAAGCAACTCTAAAATCCTTCATTGCGTACTTATCTACTAATTCATCAAACTTAATTATTGCTTGGCACCGAGTTCAAAAATATACTAGATTGGTAGGTAATTAATTTGTACAGAATGAGCACCTGTTAATGTTTACATTTTTTACTTCCTGGGTAGGTACCTTACAACATTGAATGTGTTATTTATTTGCTAGAGTTGTATTTTATTATAATTATTTTTAGCTTTTTAGTTATAGGTAGAAGTCGGTTATATATTTTTTTAAATGTTTTATTTTCAACTTTTTAGTTTTTTTGAACTCAGGTAGTTTTCATTCTTTATTTTTTATTTTGTATGTATAACCTTAATAGATAGAACCAGGTAACATCGAAAGCATCAACATTACACAATGATACTTTATTATTTAAATTGACAGGTAAATCTTTACGAACAAAATGTACTAGTACGCGTTGACTTAATAAGCCCAATATATATTTATGCCTTATGGACTACGCCATGTTGTAACCTTTTTTAAACTTTTTTTGACAATCCCGTATAACTAGATAATTCCACTCCAACCTATGTACCAACCAGCCTATCCGTCCTATATTTCAACCATAGTATATAACTCCTTGTGGGCTACCCCATAAATTATTTCCTTTTTAACATTTTATGTTATCGCCCTGTGTAACATTAATTCCTCTTCACACTTTATGCAACTTCTTATGGGCTATAAAAGAAATAATTTTTTAATCACACTGTATAAATATAATTCAACTCCAGCATATATTTCAACCAACTTGTATATGATTTGCTTATGTCCACATCATATAAGAGTTTTTTAATCATTTAGAAAATTTTCAAATTCGCAATTAAAACTTCCAGTGCCTAAAATTACGTTGGAATTAAAATATTTATGAGGAAATGTCCGTTATGTCATTTCGATGAAATTTTTGATAAGAATTTTGGAATTTTCGGCGATTTTCTACAGAACTGCAAGTTGCACGTCCCAGAAAAGTATATGAGATCGCCTAAGGATCTTCCTTAATAGATTAAACATTAAAAAACTATACACATCCATAAAGAGTTATCGAAAAATCGACTAAAATATTAGGGATATTGGTCGATTTCCATGCACGCATGTGTGCATTCACAAACTTTATCAATAGAATTTTCCTCCAAAATTTGAGGTTTCACCAATCCGGATATATACTCTATTAAACAAGACCATATTCGTTCAAAACGGTGCACCACAGGAGAAGAAATCAGGTAACATACCTAGAAAAAAAAGCGAAAAAAATACGCGACGAATTGATAACCTCCTCCTTTTTGGAAGTCGGTTAAAAATAGCACCACACTGGAGAACAAAAACTAAATATATAAAAATCCAAGTATTAGAGATGGGAATTGGTTTTTAACTGTTAACATCTGAAAGTTGGTATTTATACATTTTTTATCAAACGAATCATTTTGCAAAATTCAGTTATATGAAGGGGGCACGCGGGAAGTTTATTGTGTAATATTTGGCTTTTTGCATGACAGAAAGGTACACGGGCACGAGAATTGATAGATTGTTTACTTTCTTTAAATGTCAATTTCTGTATAATCCATTTATTTCATGTACTTATAGGTAAATTGGGTAACAACATAAATACAATTATATAATACAGATTCACCAATAAAGTTAATATTTATATTATATTTTTGCAAATAAATTGTTTTTTAATGTAAGTAATTTTACAGAAATAGTATTATATTATTAAAACTTAGAAAATTGATGGAGCAGTCTTCTTTTTTGTATAACTTTCTTACCGAGATGTTTACTTCTCAATTATTACATAAATACAGTAACAAAAGTTTGAAGTGTGTGTTTCCAAGTTCCAGTAATTTCTGCCATATGGTGTAAAATGCAAATGTTTGTGTATTTAGGGTTTTCTGTTTTTTAACCGACTTCCAAAAGAGAGGAGGTTATCATTTGGTCGGCAAGTTTTTTTTGTACGTATGCTCAGTGATTATTCAAAAAGGGCTTAAGCAATTTTTTATGGTTTAACGACATTGTAATAAAAAATATTACAGTAAGGTTTTCCAGAAAATCAGAAAAAACAATAATTAAGGGACTAGACTTCAGTGAATTTCAATTAATCTACACTGTTTTCTCTAAAACGACTCAATCAATTTGAATATTTGAAATTATATTCTACAAACTGATGTTCCAGCTTGATTCCGTATAATTTTCTATAACGTAAAACATACTGTTTTACTGAAAATCAGGAAAATGGGTGCAAAAAACGGTAAACATCAATGTAAATGTCAAATATTCCTAATAAATATCTAGCTTATATGTCAAGATATGCCATGAAAGTATAACGTACAGGGTATTTGTAACGGTCTTCATTTTACGACACTTAGGTCGGTATTACATTGTCAAAGATCATTGATAAAATCTTTTATAAAACATTTGATTAAATATTTGTTATGAATGTCAAAATAAATTTCATTATATAAAATATTATACTACATCAAATATTTGATCAAATATTTTCTATTTAAAATGAGAAATTTAGGTAATTTTATGTTTGATTGTGCTACTGTGGTGTGTTTTTATGGCTACAGTTTCCGTCCTTTTAAAAAGAAAAAGTAATGGGCGTCTAGGAAGGTATTGTTTTTTAATAGTGGGCCTTACAAGCAAAACTTCTTGCTAGCAGTTTAACCAAAATGATAATTCTACTATCAACTGTTGGAATTTATTCAAACGGGCTTATGTGCTCGTCGTAGAAGAATAGAAAAGGGGCCTATAACCACCAAAGGTCTGCAAACCGATGTAACAAGCAACTACCTAACACCTGAACTTATTAAAAGAGATGAGATAGAAGGCAAGAATGGCAAAGGTATTACTTTTGAATAGATAAGGCCACATTATTGATGTTAATACGATAATAGTCTATTTTAATTTTTATGAAATACATAAATGAAAAAAATGTATAACATAGAGGACAACACTGCGCTTCATTTTCTATGTATATCTGTTATATTGTTTATAGCTTACTATTTAACATCACACAAAATTGATTTAATTTGTTCGGTATATTTAACTTTTCAATATGCCGGGTTTTCTTTAACAGTCTTTGTATGTCCATACAATGGTACCTACTAACAATTTACATTGTAGGCAATTATCCTCTTGTTTCTATTTTATATATAACATTATACAAAACGGTCTTCATACTCAAATAACAACATTTTTGATATAGAATTCACACTAAACTTCGCAGGCGCAAATTTTCATTTTCACCGACAATTAAGTTCAAAAATCTTTTATCAAACATAGGACGTGGCGTTTAAATGGGATCAAAGATATATGTTAAAGAAATATTTGATGGTTTATTAAAGATATTTGATCAAAGATTTGACAATATAATAGCAGCCTTATAGTCTAGTGAAATGGCAGAAAATATTCCATTAGTGTATCAAAAAGAAAAATTGATATGTGAGCAATCTTTTCCGGAATTAGTAATTATACGCTTAGCGTACCAGAAGCAGTCAGAGAAATATCCAGAATAACTTTGAGGGTATAAAGGATGGATGGAAGTCAACAAATTAAGTAGATAGTATCTTAACGATGATTTGCTCGGTATGAATCGTTGATGAATATATATATATATATATATATATATATATATATATATATATATATATTAGGTGGTTTCCGGGAATTCATCCGCATAGTTGATAACTGATCCTTGCCGGGATCGATGGTAAAATAACGACGTTTCGGCAGAGTCACATCTGCTCTCATCAGGTAGGTTCGCATAATTCTCGTAGCCTTCTGCTTTCGCTTCTAGTCACTCGAATACAGTATTCGAGTAACTATTATAAAAATGTAGTTGTCAACCACTCGAGAAAAATGTATTCTCTTTGTCTTTCCATATCTATATATAGAAAACGCATCATTTTTTCTTTTCAAGCTTTTGATCAATGTTTTCTTTAACGTTGAATTATCAAAAAATCGGTTCATAGTCAATATATTGAGCCTAATACATGAGAGCATCTGATTCTTTGTCCGAAATAAGAAAAACCGTCACTGAAAATTGTTTCCGCATCGATAGTTCGAACACAAAGATCCTTATACTCTGTTGGATTTCTTTCAGTTTATAAGACGAAAACACTTCACTCTGCTCAGTTATCACAGAAGAATAATAAAGTTCTCCCCTTCGTTCGATCCGATTTCAAGTTAGGGTGAATGAGTTGTCAACATTTACAACTATGTTTTCAAAGGAGAATTTAAACTGAATTTCATAAAATGCTGAGCATGTTTACCATAAAACGTTGAGAAGGAATGTTTGTTGTTAATTTGAGCAACAAACTAGAGTATGTTCAGGGTGTTAATTTCATGCAACTTCACACCTTTGGATTTTCCATAATTTTATGACTAGTACAAAAAACTGATAGCTCAATTTGAGGGTCCTTTTGATTAAAAATCGTTTTCGAGCAAATTAAGATTTTGTCTTGTTCACTCCCAAACTCTTACTAAAGGTATTTTTATCTTTACGACAAAGGAACTTGGTACATAAACAATTAATAAATAAATTCCTGTTCTAAATGAGCTATATCTAATAGAACCGAAGGTGATTTTGACAGACGAATTGAGTTTTGTAAATACAACTGCCGCCATTGGTGTAATGAAAATAATTATGTGTTTGGAGTAGAACATGCCCAGAATCTCGAAGAAACTAATGCTTCGGTTGGCATTTCAGGAGACCAAGTGATTGGAATAAAAATTAAAATGTCCATGTTTATCTAGATATGTTCGAATATTCTATAAATGTGATAATTTTTAGGTGACGCAATTCAACTCGATCGGCCTGGAAATTGTCTACTTGAATCTGAAGCACCCCTACAACAACTTGGAGGTTCTACTCACTTATTCTTGCAGTCAGGCAATGATAAAGGCATTGAATTTACATATAAATAGACAAGGCATAGATGACATGATTCGACAATATTTGACAATTTTTCGCGAGTCATTTAAATTGTTTTATTAATATTTCTTAAACACAAAACTTTCATCACTGAATAAAATTACATGTAACATTTTAACTACTTACTAATGTGATTTATTGAGCCAAACAATTCAATTTAGTCATTTATTGTTTAGTGATAAATATTTTGTAATTTTTGATTTACTAAATTGAACCAATTATTGTATCTGTGACAATTTTTCTATTAGTAACTATATTAGAAGAAGAACTTGGACTTAAGAAATAACTTTTATAGAACATAAAAGTTTTTTCTTTGGGGGAATAAAAGTTGTGGAAATTTTTTATTAAATTTTACGAATTTTGCAGATTTTTTATCAATCCTTAAATTTCGAGAAAACCAAGGGACGTTTTGCGTTGAATACAGTGTATGTATATTACCACGGTGATATAACTTTTGACACGAAATAGAATTTCCTGCTTCTCCTATTATAAGGTGATTTTGTCCATTCCTAGGCGCAAAAAGTTTTTATTCGTACCTGTTCAATACATAACATAGTTATTGTTTTTTATGATCTACAGTGATGAGTTTTTTTTTCAAAGTTAGAATTTGTACTATATTGTTGTCATTAAACTTGTTCTATATTCTCTCTTAGTGATATAGACATTTGTTTTGATTTCAATATTTTAGAAACCTGCTATTTAGTGTGCATGTAACATGATTTTTCTTAGTTATTACTTACTACCATTCTTTTGTACAGTTCATTGGTATGTTCTCTCCTCACTTGTTGTTTCTAGCAGGACACTTTGGAGTTTGTCGGTCTTAGTAGCTTAATATAGGGTAGCAAAGGTATTTCAATCTTTTAAAGCGTTTGCAAAATAGAAATATATCATTTGCCATAGGTTTCATGTTTTGAATCATTGTCAAAATACAGAAGATTTAAACCAAATCATTCTAAATATTAAATGTTATTTTCAATTCCTCATTACCGAAAAATAATAGATTTTATTTGTCATACTTACATATATCATTATTTCGTTGTCGTTTTGGGTAGAAACCAGCCTAAAAATACTATGAAAAATGAGAGGGAGATAAGTTGGCATGTAAGGAAATTTTATATCAATATTTATGCATACCCAGTATATATTAAATTTAAATGTAAACGTGATTTAATGACAAATAATGGGTTATGCACGTTGTCGTCCGGGTTTAGTTTCTATTTCATAGATATGTCATATTTAGCTAGGTATTAGAAGGAGCCCACTATAGGCCAATGTTCTGCAAATTTGTTGGGTACAAGGCACACTCTCCAAATCCAACAATTTTAAGGGTAGACCATAGAAAAAATATTTCTTATTTATTTATTCATTATTTCTCCCGTTATTTCTAACTTGAGGCTTCAATTATATTTTTTTAATATTTAAAGCTTATTGTTAAAAAATTACATATGTTAAGATGTTATTTTTCTGATCGTTAGATTTTCAGAAGTCGATGATAAATAAAAAATACATTAGGAGCTTAAAGTAGCGAATTGTTTAATCATAATTGGGTTGAAATCTCAAGAACGCATGGAAAAATGAGATTTGGATACTATGGGAAACTATCATGTAAAAGACGAAAGTCGTTCGGCGCTAAAAGCCGTTAAGTGAACGAAGGCGGCACCCACATTCCCGATTTCATTTCAGCTTTTAATCCTAAGGCTCCCTCCATATTATATATTTACCAAATGGCACAAATTCACAAACCACTATAGTACACCAGTGTCACGTGACACACACTTTGCGGAACATTGCTGTAGGCACTACTGTGGAAGAAACTGGATAGGTACGTTGGGGCGAAGATATTGCGCTGAGTAGGTGCTCCAACATTAGATATTGAAAGATTTTATGCTTCAATTTTTTTTAAGCAATGGTAGTTCTGTCTTTCGATTGGTGGATATGTTAACATTCATTTGAAGCCTGAAAAATCCAAAGATTATAAAATGCACAAAAGATCACATTTTGTAGCTACTTCTGGTATTGAAGTGTAGATTTAAAAGGAATAAGGTGTGTCACAAATGGTTAATTCTGATCGCTACATTCAGATGATAGCTTTATTTGTGCGCTATAGGGAAGATATCTATGTGGATGATCTATAGTGTTACCTGGATAGTGCTTTTTGTGCAAAAAATTGTCATTTTGATGGTGACATCTGGCTAAAAGCCATTTGTCACCGATGAATTTTTTTGTGGGTTTATGCAAGAATGGCGTTTATGCGGACAATCATCTCGATGCTTTAAAAATAAGCATCCGTCAGGTTACAGTTGAGCTATAGTCGGCTATGCAAGGTCTGAACAAAATACTGAAATACAAATTACATCGAACACTCAGTCAGAAGTATGTTTTATTTACCTTTACCCCGGAACACTAAAATGGATAGTCCGCTTGTACAAAATTAGAAAATATTATTTTGCAAGGCCACAAAATATTGATAAAAGTACCTCCATCACATCCATCAATGTGAAAAACATACCCTGATGCAAAATTTTTACAATAATACTTTTTGTTTATTTACAATTCACATAAAAAACGGACTTCCGCTATGTTACGTGCTTCCCATTCACCCCAATATCATTGTTTTCCATTAATCATCACTCTCGAATTGCTGAAAACATACGATCTGCATCGGAAACTGGTATCATGGGATAAACACGTTTATCATGCGTATATTGTTCCATTACGAAAATATTCGCTCCCTTTTCCAATACAAATTACATTTTCCCAAGTATTCTCAGTTTATATGTAACAACATCCCTTCGTTGAGCTGATATATCTTCTGGTGCTGTTCTGTCAATAAATTGATATCCCAGATCTCTACGAGAATTGTGTTTCAATTATTCCTTCTCATGTGTCCAGAAATTCTATATATTAAATGTTCTTATTTACACTGGTCTGTATTTGTAGTAGATTAACACCAAACATCAAGGACCAATATTTACACAGGATGCTAATTTAGATGATTTATTGCATATCGCCATGTCTCATATTTGGAGAATGGAATAAAAACGCCTTTCCTTTTACTTTATTGTTCGTTGTCAACACTTGATTTTTGAATGCTTATTTTGGGATTGCCACACTTACATATATGAAAAGTGATGAGTATTGGAATTAAATGTATAACTTGAAATTGGATTTGTTTCGACAAATTCCGTGAAATATCCATACCCATAGAACTCAGTTCTCTCTGCAAGACAAGGTAATATATTAAGTCTCTTCATTTATAGAAAATCCATTTTGGATAACGTGAATTATCCTATATATCGATTACTGCGTTGTGGGTTGCATTTGTATAATGTGTAAATATTTTTTGGATCACATTATTTCAAAACTTAATATGGTTTGGGGTTGAACAGAATCTAATTGTAACATTAAAAAAGATTAGACCAGTTATCGATTTAGTGCTGCAGAAGTGATTTTCAAGTAGGGGCATATGTATGTGTTTGTAATGTACATTTTTCCAAATGAAACCTGTTTCTGGTTATTATCGTGAATACAATGGTGCCATAAGTTTAAATGACTAAGATAAAAAACTCCAAAGTTATATCTTTTATGAAAAATAAGCATTTAAAGTTTTTCTTCATTAAACATGTGTTGGATTACTCACTGAGTGATATATAATTGTAATTGTTTTAAAATAAATTGTGTCAACTGTATTTGAAAAAATATGCCAAAAATTTAAATTAACTTACACGTCATATGCTCCTTGGCAGATATATTTATGTACTGATAATTAAATTACAGATTAGGATTAATACTTGATTCGTAACAAAATAGTGACAATTAGTTTAGTTCAACTGAAATCTATGAGTATATTTCTTACTCAGAATGACACAAAGAAAGAGAAACAGAGACAGCGATATTTGAGAGACTGGAAGTTTATTTCGCTAGAAGTTTTGTCTCCCATCGTTCAGTCCCAAATGCCTACCTATCTTTTTTGTTTTTTATTGTGTAGTTCAAATTGTACCTACAGAATTAGCTTGATGTTGGAACATTGCAACAAAAGAACTTAAGTAAATGTAGCTCAGTACATATTATGAAAGACCATGAAGTGTTTATAAATGATTTTTGATAAAAAACTAAGTATCTAGATGGGTGTGTAAACTATATTACAATTTTATCTGCTTGGGAATTCGTTAGAAAATGTTAATTAAACTACTCTAGATTAAATTATCCTCGGATTCTTAATTAATTTCTTTAAAATAGTGCTGAGTAAATTATAAAAAATATCTAACGCCGTTAATGAAAGTGGTTTTTTTATTTTCCATAGTTAGAATTTACCTCTAAATTTAATAATTTTTAATTTGATGAACAAATAGTTTAACCACAACTGTAAGAATAAGTCCAATCACACAACGAGCCAATCGACAATAAACTGCTTAATGAAAAACGTCTTTTTATATATATATATACAGGGTGTCTCACATAAGAAGAGATAACATTGCTATTTACGAAACGGTAAGTAATAATATCGAGATCAAATGAAGAAAAAGTTGCGTATTGTAGAACCATTCAACGTAAAAATATGCTAATTTCTACTGTCCTCTAGCTATACGAAGAAAACCAAAATATGTTCAAACATATCAAAACACATTATTTCACGCAATAAAGGGTCAACTTCACTGCTACGTTTCGTTTCTTCTAGGCCAACTATTTTTTTTAACAAGGTCCTGTACTTTTGTGTTAAAATGTCGATGAGGGGATTAATAAACCAATGCATTGATATACTATATGTTAAGTTTTATACAAGATTTTGGAAGAAAAATAGAGTAATATTTTAGTACGATTTAGCATATAGTCCAATTCAATAAAAAAAATATTGTAACTTGCTTTGCTTGCATGGTAAAGTGATCTAAATTGACAACTGGAAAATATCAAAAAAATTCAGCTTGTTTGTATCTAAATTAACTAAAAAATGGTAACATCAGACTTCAATTTCAATTTATTAGCAAAAAAATTAAATTTTGGTTTTTACAATAAGATTCTCACTAACATTATTACCAACGAAACAGTAAGAAGTAAAATTTACAATATTATGTTCGAATGGAAATTGGACACCTAAGCTTAAGCTTGTGGACTTCCACTTCAGACGTCACGGACAGCAGACCAAGCGGAGAACGACCTAGCCGACGATCTCGGATACGAAGTAGTCCGGAAAGGTCCGAACCTGCAGCCACCCTTCGTGTTGGAAGAAGAGAAAAAGACTTATGAAAATGCCAAGTGAGATTTTGGCGAAACGTCAGGCGACCGTTCCTTTACAGGGACAAAACTTTCAACGGACGAACACCCGGACCATCAAGAGAGCTACATTATAACATTCCATTTTAATAGTCACTGAGTAAAGAAAAAAAAATAATTACAATAATTTAATACAAAATATAACTAGGTACATAAAATATAACTAAACATGAATAGAAATAGAGGTATGAAAATAGGGGTATTATTCTGTAAATAGAGTAATTTATTTTTAGTGTTTTAATTATACTAGAAGGACTAATAAGCTTCATAGTTCTGGGCTATATAGATTTTAATTTTTTTCTTGAATTGTTTCCTGGTTAGTTTTTTGTAACTTAATGGAATCACGTTGTATAATTTAATACCGTTATATAGTATGCATTTTTGACATACAGTTTTATTATGAGCAACTGTTTATCCTTTTGTCTGATGTCATGTGGATGATTTGTTTATTGAGGTTGTTCGCTGAATGTATTCTTTAACAATTCATTAATGTAAAGACCGCGCAGGTTCAATATTGCCTGTGTAATATAAATATGCTTGACGCTTTGACGATTATTTAATCCATAGATTATTCTAAGTATGTAATTTTGACTTACCTCATTTTTTTAAAGTGTGTTTTATAAGCTGCACCCCAAGCGCATATACCATACCTTATTAAAAGCAAAGTTTCTCGTTGATAACTTCTAAACTACATATGTATTTTATTAACAACATGTGCATATAAAAAAACATTTCTTGGTGCTAAATTTTAATGTTAAAAATTACCATGTTTCGGCGTCTTCAACTCTACCTTGAAGGTCATGTCAAGGACAAAGTCATTTTTAAGGCAAAAGTGTTAAAGTATATTGAACATATGCGAGGTAGGGGAGATGTTAACATATTAAGTGTTTAATGTTTCTCCTTCGCATCCACGTGGTGTGCTCGGATTTTAGTTTGTTCTTGTTTACAGTATTATTTCAAGGTTAAATGATTTTTTAATATTAAGACTCATAGTTAGATTGAGGGCAAACATGGCACACTGATACAGCAATATTACGTGAGGTAGTAATTGACTGCAGGCTTAAGATTTTCTTGGGTAATCTGGTGGTGACCTAAAATTTAACATTGACTATGAGGCTAAAATTTCCACAATAACTTAATACTAATCTAGATATTTATTAAAAGTTTTGTTATTTTAGAGAAGTACTACTACTGACACATTTTCGAGTTTGCTCTCAATATCACTTTTACTCTTGACTCTACACTAAAAGGTTGAGGTCATATCTGAATTAAAACTTATGATCTTTGAATGTTCAGAACCGAAAAGACGGGTTCTTATTTAAAGAAGTGGTTTTGACCGTTAAATTATCTTGAATGCCATTGTCAAAGTAAAGTCCATGTCACCATAAGGTAGCCAGGGGAAAATTGTAAATACTTAGTCCCTTGACTCTCTCCTAACGCATTCTTTTTTATATACAATTCAGGGTCATATTTGGACGCAACATTTTGGTTTATATATTCCCGTTGACAAACGTATAGAGTGTCATTTAGAAATCTAAAGTTACCATCGGTAGCCACGGAAAAATTTTAGACCAAAAATGTTACTGTACCGATCTTTTCTTAACAGTCGGTATATTGTTTAATTATATTAACTTCAGAAGCAAATTTCAGGTTTAGTATACTTGAACCATTGAAACAGCAGTAAAGGAAAGATATTTTAAATTAAAGTAACACTTCATAGTTATGAAACCTGACATTACTGGACACTTAAATATGACTAATATTTATCGTTGTTTTTATGGAGTAGACAGATATGACAATTCTCGTATCGTACATATAATAAAACCCAAATAACCATTTGTTTCCTGCAACGCTCCTGAAGATGATGTTGCTACCAATGTAATTTCTCTTAATAAGGAAAATATTATGACAAACTAAACAAAACAACACAACAGTGGATTGTCATGCATGGAATTTAATATTTCATGGTAAGTGTGAATATAGTGCGGCTGTTCGAGAGAGGGAGCTGTAAACCGAAAGGCATTATCCTGACAGATGAAAAATATCCCCAAACAAAATGTATTTGTCGTGCTGCAAAACCGCAAGTTCAATTTGCATAAATCAACATTTCAGGGAGATCATTTGTGCAAACACGTATAACTGTGAACTTTTATTCACGTTAATGTTTATATTGTTAATGGAAATGTACACATCCATTATAAATATAAACCATTAGGTTTTAATGAATTAAAAATGATATTGTTATTCCAGCACGACTTTTTGTTTAAATATTTACCTCAGAACATTGTGGATATATTTCCGTACGCAATGAATCAATTATAGTTGACAAAATAGATGGAAAAAACTTGCAAAAACAATATTATAAACAATTTAGTTTTCACAAATAGTGGACTAGATTCATCGTTTCTCAACATAGTTATGTAAATTGCAATGTCGGGCAAAAAATGGAGATAATCAAATATGTAAAGGGTATGTTTCCTAGAGTTTTGTTTTTCAAGTTGGCAACACTGCTTCTGGTGGCAGCCATTTCGACAACTGACAGCTAATTTATGTTCAGTGCACTTTGCCATTTTACAATCAACAGACTTATACCGGGGCAACGATTGAAAATTGTGCAAATTTATTTCGAAAATCGTGGTTCAGTTGCGTCGACATAACTGTCCATCCGAGAAAGTTATTCGAACAACAATGAATCCTATTCGCACTCCGTATTGTCAAATGAATAATACGCGTCAGAGGAGACGTCATGCAGTGCGCACCCAAGAAGTTGTTGTTGCTGTGGAGCGTAATGTTAAAGACGACCCGCATGAGGCTATTCGCCATCGTGCACTGCAATTGGAGCTGTTTCCATCGACTTTATGAAAGATTTTGATGCAAGATATTGGTTTACGACCTTACAAGATTCAGCTCGTGCAGTAGTTTAAGCCGCCTTACCATTAGGCGCGCCGTACTTTCGGCGAATGTGCTGAAAACAAGATTGCTCTTGATCCTCATTTTCATCGCAAATTTCTATTCAGCAATGAGGCTCATTTTTGTGTGACTGGATATGTCAATCAGAAAAATGCCAGATTTGGAGTGAAGAACATCCACAAGCCATTATTGAGACACCGTTACATCCACAAAAAGGTACTGTTTGGTTTGCCTTGTGGGCTGGTAGAATCATTGGGCCATATGTAATGAAGATAGCTATAGATCCATGATTACAGATTTTTTCACTCCTGAGTTGACTGGAGTTAATGTGCTTTGGTTCCAACAGGGCGGTGCTACATGTCACACAGTCACACAGCTAATGCCACAAGGAAACATTCGATGAGTGCATAATTTTGTGCAAAGGAGCTGTTAATTGGCCTCCGCGATATCACACCAATGGCTTGTTTACGGTGGGTATATGTGAATATGCTAGTCTACGCCGATAAACCACAGACGTTGGACCACTTGGAAGTTAACATTCACTGCGTTATTGCTGGTATGCGGCGTCAGGTGCTCGAAAAAGTAACGTGCGATTTTCCGATAGGGTATCAAATATCGATAAGTATCGGATTAAAAAAAACGATTAAAACAAATCGATACCTTAGTAGTTAATTTAGTTAGTCTTTCACATTCAAGTCAATTAAGCTCGTCAGTAAATACTAAACAAAACAGAAAATGACAGACAGAGGAGAAAATGGTACCGAACCGTTTTGTCTTTGCCTATTTATATAAACTAGCGATCGCCCATTGGTCGAAATTCGACCAATTGCGTCAATTCCTAACAAAATTCAACTTGTTTTTTATATGAAATTAATAGGACTTTATTTGTGAGCACATTCTTAATGCTTAAGTGAATGATATAAGCTAGGCAAAGAGGTAGTAAGTGGAAATAAAAGACAAAAATTTGGTTAACATTAACTGACAATTCTATTTGAATAGAAATTGTAAAATAATCTGTTTCATTATACTACTAATACTTATTCAATTTCCATTTGTATGTTTAATTAATGGTACATGGGTGACCGAACTTTACTCATAAATTCAAAGGTTCATCAAAAATGTTGGTAGGTGCATACATATATACATATAATCGGATATTTGGTTTAATTTATCTCAAGATGAAGTGATTCAGTTTAATTTCAACTCTCTAACACCCATTATAATAAATCCACTTTATAATATATTTCCACCACCCTGTCTCTGTAACTGCCTATGGACTACCCAATATATACATATATATATATATATATATATATATATATATATATATATTATTACAAACTGTTATAACGTCAAAAAATAATGTAATTGAATTTAATTTATAATTTCTCAGGGTCCTTTTTGCTTGGGTTCAAGTTACAGATATTAAATAAATAAATGAATTCTATACTTATCTTATAATAAATAATTTTCAAATTCTCAATCAAATTACAATTTATTTATAATGATTGTCCACAATACAATTCTGATATAACATTGCCTTTACAACAAAATAAATTTCCTGGGTACTTAAATATTATTAAATTTCTATCAATTTGTTACAAAAATATTTCAATCCTCTAATCACAAATATTCATTATACTAAATTTTAAAACCCTTTATTTCTATCACTGATTGATTTTAGATTTCAATAATCTGTTTATTAAATAATGTTTCAAAAATTCACAGTTGCCTGGCTTGAATTCCCTTTTCCTTACTTTTGGTTTTGGAATACTACTTCCTGATTTCTGTTTTTTTTTATAAACTAAATTCTGCTGATTAATTGATTTGTTTACTGCTGTACCAATACTTCTATTCTTCCAACAAAAATTGATTTTATCTCTCCATCCAATGGATTTCAAATAATTCCTTTTATGGAATATTTATTTTTTTTAATTTCAAATTGTTGATCCAAAAACTTAAAAAATTTTAACTTCAAACTTAATTTCTTGTCAGAACTGACATGGAACACTTATTTCAATGATATCACAGATCATTTATCTGGTTGTCATGGAAACGTAATTTTACAGGAACGAAATTTTTAACTGCTCTGGTCGACGATCGGGAAACAAAGAGGACTTTTCAATGTCAGATTTTCTATTTATGTAATATATTTTGCCACCTGCTATTTCCATTTCCGTTTTAATTTATTTTATTAATTTCCAAATATGTTCCTTCTAAATCATATGCAAAAATCTAAACAAATTTTAATTTGAATTTCAATACCGTTTACTCTCCTAAATTTTATCTAAATCACTTAATTCATGTTTTCAAAAATTTTGATTTGATACTTGTCACCTATTGGTCACCAGTCATTTAAGGTACTTTAAAAAAATTGGATTTTACTGAAATTAAGACTTAATATCTTTTGAACTATTGCATTTTCATAAACTATGCTCTAAGCTCTTTCTAACGGTATAAATCTCTTTACTGTTCCATCATTCCTTCAAATTTATAACGATTTTTACAATTCTGAGGTTTCAATTCTCTATTTATTTAACAAATTTATGTATTTAAAAATTACTTTTGATCCAAATGTGTTATGTTCAGTGTTCTCATGGCCTAATATGTGATCTATACTTGTTTTACAACCTATACTGTGATTTTCATAAGTGAATTTAACCTTTTTGCTGTTTGACCTAAATGTGACTCCCTGCCTAGATTTTTTTATGTAAGTATCCAAATTCTACTACAATCTGCATGATAGATTATCTAACTTTATATGCCACTTTTTATCCTTTCAACAATTTGCTTTTGAAACATTCTTTTTACATAGTTTATATTTTTAGGTTAACTTTATCTGATATGATTTTTGCAATTCCTTTTTTTATTAGATATGTATGAATTTTATTTACATTTCCCCAATCATTTACTTATTCAAATTACTAAACTTTTTTATTATCTCTTGTCTGTTTAAATCCATTAATATATATATATATATATATATATATATATATATAATACACTGTGTGTATGCAACTGTTTTTGGGCCACCCAATAAAACATTTAGTTTCTAACATTTCTGGAATCAACCTGTATAATTATAAGCTACAGCGCCTTATATCTCAATCAGTCAATTTATATATGCCTATGCAACTGCTTAAGGCAACTTCATTGAGTGCCTCAAATTAACATAAGAACAAATAACTTTTTACCCATCCAAAAATCGCCTAACCATCACTTTTTACTGTAAATCTTGAAAGGTTAACTGTTAAAATGTAATGATAGAAATACATCAAGTAGTGATAAAATTCTTATAAGATCCTACACATTAATTTGTATTGAATGAAACATAATTGTCATAATCTCCTTCTTTCTCGGTAATACGAATGATCCCGATTTGTACATGCCCAACCCCGAAATGGAATTTCGACAAAATCATAGTGCCGATTGCGAGAATTACATATAAATAAGATGCATGTAAATAAACAAACATTAAAGTTATTATATTATTAGATAAATAAGAAAAAATATATTTGCAGCATATCACATCTCGTTAAAAAAGCATTAAACAATTTCTGACTGACAGCTAATTTTTAGATAAGTTGTTAAAATTAATTTATAAGATTACCTTATATCAAATGAAACTGCAAATTTATTCGTCTTATTTTATTGCTAATACTGTAATACTTATTCAAGTTCTATTTACACATGGTATAAATGTAAATAATTAAAGATATATTTGCATGAACACATCTCCTGAGTATTTTAGTACCTTTTGATAACGGCTGCATATGCCGATTGTTATTAGATTTGTGAGATATTCATAACTGAAAGAATATACATACTTAATTCTTGTGGTTCGGAAACCTAAGGGAACAGTTAACTTTAGAATCTCTAAATTGAGTACTTACATAAAACTTTTGATCGGGATTCTTCTGTAAATGCACAAACTTTGTACCTATAAACACATTCATTCTATTTGGTCTTCATCGTTATTGTAAAAAATTAACGTGATAAGTGAATAGAAAAGAAGGCTTTTACAGCATACATCTTTGTAATTTGTAAGTAAAGGTCGATTATTTTTGGATTGTTTTGGAATATTTTTTATACCTCGCGATTGTTTACAATTGGATTTTTACTGTTGACTGTCAAATTTACATTAGATTAAGCTATTTGTTCATAGTGGGCGCCACTCACTTGAATTTTATTAATAATTTATCTCTAAATACCTTATTTTGAAAGATATAAATAAAGATTCTTTATATATTCTGCACTGAAGGTCGTCAATAGAGAAAATGGTACCTAATCATTTTGTCTTAGCCTATTTATATATAGATATAGACTAGTATCGCCTGTGGTCGAAATTCGACATATTGGGATAATAAATAATGAAATTCAACTTCTCTTTTATATATACTTAATAGATTTATTTTTGTTAAAATTCGTAATTCTTAATTTAATATGACAAAGAGATGGAGATTACATACAAAAATTTAGTTACTAGCAAATTTCTTAAAATTAAATAATTTAGCTATTAACTGGTAGAATAATATAGAAAACAGCATAAAGGGAAATGACAATTCCTATTGAAACAATTGAATAGTTGTGGAGTCGAAATCATATATCTAGAAGTTGCAAAATAATCTGTTTTAATTAATTATTAATACTTATTCAATTTCCATTTGTACATTTAATAAATTCAGTACACGAGTGACCGAGCTTACTCGTAAATTCAAAGATTCATCAAAAATGTTGGTACATATAACCAGATAATCGGACATTTGCTCAAGATGAAATGATTCAGCTTAATTTAATTTCTCTAACATTTATTAAAATACTCATTATAATATATTTATAATTATTTCCACAACCATGTAACTGCTAATGTAGTACCCAATATAAAATGTTTGCTAACATTTTTTAACTACCCTATGTAACTATAATGCTACTCTGGTCTATATTTTAACTACCCTGTGTATGCAACTGCTCAGGGACAACGCATCATATTTTTTAATATTTTTTGAGCTCTGGTAAACTATAATTACACTCCAACCATTCTAAATATGCGACTGACTAAGATCCACCGTATTTAATCCTTTTGCTTTTAAATTTTTTAACTATCTTCAGTAACTATAATTGACTATATTTCAAGCATCATAAGCTACCCAATAAATCATTTCTTTTATTTTTTTTATAATAACCCTGTATAACTGTAATTCCTATCACCTTATATTGTATCTGCCCTATATATGCGTCTTCTTATGAACTACGAATGTTGCATTTTTATTATAATATTTTTTAAACCACACTGTATAAATATAACTAGTCCAGCACATATTTCCACCACCCTATATAACTATAATTTCTATCAATTTATATTGTATCTGTCCTATATATGCAGCTGGTTATGGACTACAAAATGTTACTTTTTATTATAATATTTTATAAACCACACTGTATAAATATAACTCAACTCCAGAACATATTTACACCACCCTGTATATGCATAATGTACTTACGCCGCGTCCTTTATACCGAGAACCTTATAAAATGTGCTACACTACATAATTATTTTTTATAACGATTTATAATTACAATTGCACTCTACCCAATTTTTATACACTCTGAATATGCAGCTGCTTATGGGCCACCCAATAAACATTTTGTTTGTAACATATCTGGAATCACCCTGTATAATTATAATCTGCACCACCCTATATCTCAGCAAATTTAAATATGCAAATGTACCAGCAGTGTGCTACATATTACATTTATGAATATCCTGTATATCTTATAACGATATCGATTGACGTTCAAGACAACTTTATTGTCGGCCTCAAATTAAGATAACGTTACCTATCCGAAAATTATCTAACCTGCACTTTTTACTTTAATTTCTTGAAGGGTTCAGTTGTAAAAATGATATGCTAGAAAAATAACAAATAGTGATAAAATTCTTATAAGATCCTACGCATCAATTTGTATAGAAATATTTTTTCAAAAGCATTTCCAATTTCAAGTAGGTTATCAAATTACCCTGTATTGAAACTCTTGTAATTTCAAAACTCTGCTGTCCTAATTGCCACATTCGTTCTTTCTCGGTAATACGATTTTTCCCGAACAATCGATTTCTAGTCTACAAAACCCCGAAATCCTGTAATTTTGACAAAATCGTTACGTGATTGTCACTCCCCTAACTATAATTTTATTCTACAAAATATTTCAACCACGCTATATATGCATCTTGCTTAGGGGTTACCATATATCTATAACATTTTTTAAACACTTAACTATAACTCTGATCTCCTCTATATTTCAACTATCTTATCTATGCTACTGCTTATGGACTACGCTAAATAACCATTTTTCTGACATTTTTTAACCACCCTGAAAATATAATTTGTCTCATATGTCAACCACCGATTACATGCAACTTTTTTAAACATTGATTTAATCACACTGTATAACTATAATTTTACTTCACCCTATGTTTCAAATATTGCATATATGCAACACAGCTCATGTTCTATTCTAGAAAAATTTTCATACAATTTTTTATCCACACTATTAAACTATACATCTGCTTCACCCTGTATTTCAACCACCTTGTATATACAACTACTTATCGGCCACCCAGTATAAGATTTTTTGTACCACCATGTATAAAAATATAAATCCATCACTTCCCAAGAAATTTCACCAAAACTGCAACTGCTTATTGGGCACCCTATGTACCAATTTTTTAAATACTCTAATCCTCCCTATATTTCAATTATTCTATCTGTGCAACTGATTATGATATTATTATAAAGTATAATTTCTCTCCACACTTCATTCAAATCATCCTTCATTTGCAACTTTTTCCAACCTTGTTTGAATCACATTGTGTAACTATAACTTGACTCCGCCCCATATTTCAGGTACTCCATTTCTCTAACCTATATAACATTTTTTTACCTACACTGTATAATTATTATTCTACTCCACCCTATACTTCAACAACTTTGTATATGCAAGTATTTATGGGCCATATGACATTTTTGCAGTACCCTGTATACTTAGAAATTCTAGTCTACCCTATATTTCATCTATCCGGTATATGGAACAGCTTGCAGCTCATAACATTCCATTATAATATTTTTTAATCCCACCTGTTTAGCTGTAATTATACTCTGCTATATATTTCAACCATCGTATATGTGCTAGTTGTGAACTACTTGTGGATATAAAACATTTTTTTAACCACCCTATAAACTATAATTCCACTCCATCTTATATTTCAACCACCCTGTATAAACAACTACTTTTAATATATTTTTTTCAACACATTTTATAATAGCTCAAGAAAATTCAAATATCTTAACTGCTTACATAACACATGTTTTTATCCCCCCTGTATAAATATAATTCATTCTCACCTGGTAGATGCAACTATTTATGATCTGCACAATATACCTTTCTTAAACCATATAACTTGCTCAATATTTCACCCAAATTGTATATATGCAGCTGCTTATGAAGCACCTGATATGCCTTTTTTTCAAGATTTTTAACCGACTTCCAAAAAGGAGGAGGTTATCAATTCGCCGCGTATTTTTTTTGTATGTATGTTACCTGAATTCTTCTCCTGTGGTCAACCGTTTTGTATGAATATGGTCTTGTTTAATAGAGTGTATATACGGATTGCTGAAAGTTCAAATTTTGGAAAAGAATTCTATTGGTAAAGTGATGAAATTTTTGAATGAACACAAGCGTGCATGGAAATCGACCAATATCCCTAACATATTGGTCGATTTTTCGAAAACTCCTTATGGATGTGTATAGTTTTTTAACGTTTAATCTATTAAGGAAGATTCCTAGGTGATCTTATATACTTTTCTGCGACGTGAAACTTGCAGTTTTGCAGAAAATGGCCGAAAACTCCAAAATTATTATCAAAATGACATAGCGGACATTTCCTCATAAATATTTTAATACCAACGTAATAGTGCGGGAATTTTAGGCACTGGAAGTTTTAATTGCGTATTTGAAAATTTTCTATGTACATCTCAAGCATATAGGTAGTAAAGCATAGTATCTTCGGCTCCTTAAATCAATAAGTACCAAGCTCGTTTTGTTTGTATACCAGGCAAATACCTATTTAAATGAAAATTTTTCCATTTTGCGAAGACAGTGCTTTTGGTTGTCACATTCTCCCGGCCTAATAGAAAATTCAGTCACAACATATGTCAAACTGCTCTTTGGTGCGTTTATACACAGGATGTTTAGTTATAGCAAACAAAATCACAAAGTAAAGTGATAGAAGGAGTTGCATTTATTTGATGATTGAAATATAGGTAAGACCCTTTAGCTGTATATACAGGATGGTTGGAATATAGGGTGGAGTGGACGTTAGGTGGTATAAAAATGTTGGAAAATATGTCAAATTAAAATTATATAGGGTGATTAAAAAACTGTGATATGATATGGACGTAAACAAATCATATACAGGATGGTTGAAATATATGTTGAAGTTGAATTATATTTATACAGTGTTATTAAAAAAATATTTATTTTATAGCCAATAGAAGTTGTGTGGAGATGAATTAATGTTACACCGGACGATAATATAAAATGTTAAAAATTAAATAATTTATGGGGTAGCCCACAAGGAGTTATATACTATGGTTGAAATATAGGACGGATTTGACTCCGTAAATATGGGATGGACTCTACTCCGTCCTATAGTTTACAGAAGGTAGCAAACAAATTTATGCTTGTCCGTGGGCAGTCGTATGTACAGGATGGTTGGTACATAGGGTAGAGTGGGATTATCTAGAGTTATACAGAGTTGTCAAAAAAGTTGAAAAAATGTTAAATGGTGTGGTCCATAAGGCATAAATATATATTTTTTAAGTCAACGCGTACTAGTACATTTTGTTCGTAAACATTTACCTGTCAATTTAAATGAAAATGTATCATTGTGTAATGTTGAGGCTTTCGATGTTACCTGGTCCTGTCTATTAAGGTTATACATAAAAAATAAAAAATAAGGAATGATAACTGAGTTAAAAAAAACTAAAAAGTTGAAAATAAAAGATTTAAAAAATATATATAGCCGACTTCAACCTATAACTAAAAAGCTAAAAATAATTATAACAAAATACAACTCAAGCAAATAAATAACATATTCAATGTTGTTAGATACCTATCCAGGAAGTAAAAAATGTAAACATTAAAAACTGGCCTTTCTTTCTTTCTGTACAAATTAATTACCTACCAATCTTGTATATTTTTGAAGTCGGTGCCAAGCAACAATCAAGTTTGATGTAGTAGTAGATAAGTACGCAATGAAGGATTTTGGATTTGCTTGGCACCGACTTCAAAAATATACTAGATTGGTAGGTAATTAATTTGTACAGAATGAGCACCTTTTAATATTTACATTTTTTACTTCCTGGGTAGGTACCTAACAACATTGAATGTGTTATTTATTTGCTAGAGTTGTATTTTGTTATAATTATTTTTAGCTTTTTAGTTATAGTTTGAAGTCGGTTATATATTTTTTTAAATGTTTTATTTAAATCCATGTAATTCTACTCCGCTCTAAGATTCACATATCCTATATATGGAACAACCTGTAAAATTACACTTGATGTATCAGTTGGATTTTTTTTTAAATTTAAACATGTTACATTCGCATATTCCAAATTTTGAATAAAAGCTAAGCTGACGTAAGTATCTAATATTTGGTGCATGCGGTGGAACCAATTGGCTAATTCTGGGTTATCGAACATTGTAGAAGTTTTTTTCTATATATAGCTACCTTTCCTGTCAATGTACCATCCTATATAAATATAAATCCATCAATTCCCAATAAATTTCTCCAAAAACTGCAACTACTTGGGGCACCCTATGTAACAATTTTTCAAATATCCTATCTGTGAAACTAATTATGAGCTACGCTATTACTTCATAATTTTTGAAGCCAATTATGAAATATAATTTGTACATACTAATGTATACAGTTACTTACATGAAGAAATGATTAAGTATACTAACACCTGATTATATGGATAAACTTATCTGTCTGGTATGTTTGAACTCGGTACCAAACTTGTTTCAGGTTTAAGATTTCAGAATTAATGGGAAATTAATTTGTACATAATAAATGCCTGTTGTTGTACTTAACAACTGTGAATGTGGGATTGTTTCTTTTATAGACCTACGTACGTAAGTACCTATTGTGCAGTGTTATATTTTTGTTAAGTGTTTCCAACTTTTTAGTTTTACTTTGAAGTCTATTATTCCATTTTTTTCTAAACAACGATAGATATACCTTGACATCATAAAAATTTTTGATGTAGTTTGCATTTTACCTATCTTATGTCAAATCTTTGCTTCCTGGACATCTTAAGAGGGCAGGTATTTAATATCATATTTGGTGGATATGATAACAAAAATTACTTTATTCGTAAAATATATTGAATTAGTTTGCACTATCCGTCCCACATCACATATTACTTAGGTTAGATTGGGTGGCAAATTATCTAAAACTTGACAATTATATTTATTTCTGCAATGGTTCTTTTGTAATACCTATTTGGTGAATGTACTAGGTATAAATTTAGTCATATAAAATTGGACAAAGTAATCAATGACATTTCATTCCTTATTTAAAAGAAACCATAAAACACCATTGACACTAAGGGCAGATAGGAAGCTAAAAACGTTTGGATTGTTAAATAATACAGATTTTTGTTCTCAAGTATTGTGTGCTTCTCTTTGTGTCTTTCTTAGTAATGGACATACATTTCAGGAAAATTTGGTTCTTAATTTAAATATAATTGCAAAGAAACATGACGTGTTAGTTAATTTTTAATTAATATGTAAAATATGTTGAATTATAATAATTCAAATTTTCAAACCTACTTCACCTATTTAATCATTACGGATTAAATTATGCGAACATTATTTAAGTAGATATTCTTAAATATCAAAGTGTCTCCGAACTATACACAAAAGGTTCAGGTGCACTTAAATGTATTATCTCTTATTTCCTTATATTTTTATATATTTTATCACAATAATCCAATTTTAAACGTAATCATGTAAATAAGATGCGGATTTTCTAATAAATTTGAATTTCACTTTATTCTTTTGATTTTTTTTTCATATCACAGTTACACCCTTTATAGAACCAGCAAAGGACCATCAACGTTGTTTTTGGCGAAATTTCATTTTCAAGAGTGTAGTTCATATAAAAAATTTGTTATCGAAGTTAATGGAAGATTAATTCTAAATTCTGTACAATCGATTATCAGTTTACTTCTTAGGGGCTACCTTTATTACACCGTGGTGGCCACCTTTTCGTGTGCCGTGCTCGTACACTAAAATATAAATGAGTAATTTTGCACCGTAGAAATTGAAAAATATAGTGACAAGACTAGAATGAGAGGGCAATAGAGACAGTTACAGGCTGATTCTCTAGTTTTACATATATTTTTACACTGGAGGCTCGAGCAGTCGGTACTTATATACTCTAAGTTTGTAACTAATAACACTGCCCTTTTTTGTGGGGTTTTAGCTACTGTCGTCTGTCAAATGCCAACTCTCTAATTTAAAATATCGCAAACAAAGAATTGCAATGTTTATTAGAAGAAAAATCAGATTTTGTGCAGATATTTTATATTAATTGGATATTACAATTGTTTATTTAGTATAATTTATTGGTAATTTATTACATTTTCACCGTTTGTTATATAGAGAACTGTGTTATATGGGTATGGGTACTTTTAGATTAAGTTAGTGTGTGGTAAGTAATTTCGAAAAGATTGTTGAGGAGGTCTTGAATTATTTTGTCTGTTCATTGGGTTTTCTCTCCTCAAAATTTTTTCCTGCAAACAGATAAGTATTTAAAATTGTATATGTAGAACAAAGTGTAGTACTGTATTACTGGCTCTCTTTACACAGATTCTTCCTCGCAGTTATTCTGAGAGAAAGAGATTTCTACAAAATGATCAACCAGTATTCCTGTATATAAGTAATGTATTGTATACTGTGTAATATCTGTGTTTGGCGACGTTTTAACTCCGAGTCTGGAGTTGTTGTCAATCGTTTAGTGTTGTTTTTGAGGTTTTTTCTAAAAAATTTTCGCTTTGATCGTGAATTTGTGTTTTGTCAAAAAATTTGACAGACAGCCAGTAATCCGGGCAATTTTACGAAATTGCCTCACTACACTTGGTTCTACATATTTTTCTTTCTACAATTTTTAATACTTATCTGTTGCAGGAAGAAATTTTGAGGAGAGAAAACCCAATGAACAGACAAAATAATTAGTGTGTGGTGTTGGTGTCGATCTGAGGTGTCGAAACAAATGCCATTTCAAGTTATGAATTTCATTTCCCTAGTCATCTATTTTCGTATGTGTAAGTGTGGGCATCCGTTAAGAAGCTCTCGCTTCAATAATTATATTTGCAATGACATCAAATAAATCTAGATTACCTAACAAAAATATTGAATATCAAAATATAAAAACAATTGAAAACGTCAAAATACACTAAACTTCTGGCAATATGAAATAAAATCGGCAGAATAATAAAATCTATCAGATTTCACTCTGCTGACGGAGTGGCGGGTAAAAGCTAGTAGATGATAAAGAGAATGTTTCATTTAGATATCTCATACTGTTTGGAAAATCTTCATATTTTATTTTAATGATGGTTCCAGAAATACCCAGTTTCCAATAAGACAAGAGATTCACCGTTCTCTGCCATTAAAAATATCTTTCGAGTGTGTATCTGTAAATGGCACACAAAACAACAAATAAGTACATATTACACCTAAACACAATACGTTTCTTGTGCCGTTCTTAGGTTTTATGAGCAACATAAAGAGCCAGGCAATAAAATGTGAAGTTTATTATACTTATTAATTGGAACGTCTGACGAGTTACTTCTTTCTCATTGATTTTTCGATATCAAAAGCTCTCAACCTCAATCGTTTTAATGGACAGAAAGTGTTATCGAACATTTATTTACGAATATAACTTGATTACAGAAATTGGCGATAAAGATTGACAGAATTATTTAGAAAAACAAATGGAAACGTAAAGGATTGTATTTTCCTTATGAAGAAAATAAAATTTATTGTTACCCAAAAACTTCTAACATTTGTGTTTTTAGATATAAATACCAAATCATTTATTTTCATTGCATATTAATATACGATTTGTCTTATTTACTAGAATTTCCGGATTGTTTTATATTCGGAGAGACTCCTACTTTCTTACCATACATGAAATCAATCCTTACTTCTGGTTTCCTTTTTCGGTATCAATTCAATAAGTCTACGTTAAAGTCACCGGAAATAATGTTGTTTTGGGGTTTTTGTTTCATTAGTACATGTGTAATTAAGTATTTTAATAATATCAGCTACATATATAGAACCTTTATAATTTTATTTATTGTTGAGTTAAATTGCAGACCGACATGCCTCTGTAATATACTGTCATTAATATTCAGGAAAAACAGAAGGTTTGCTATTAATATACATCAATAAGAAAACAAGTTTTCTATTTTTTTCATTCAACTTTTTATTTCTTCAATAAAAAATACTTGTGTTCATTACAATTAATATGGTTCATGAATTTTTACTGAGTAAAAAAACTCGACTAATAACTAGAATCTTTGATTTCCATTGTTAGAAAACATTTATAGAAATAACAGTTCTCGCTCTCGCACAGTTTTTATTACTATAATTAGTTGCAAGTAATGGAATATTGTACATTGGTGATTGAAATAAATGCATATTACTTTAAATTAAATTACATATTGGTCGGAAATGTTGGTACTTCTTTGACCAGGAACCTGCCAACTTATGCAAATATTTCATTTTTAATGGAAACACTCTGGATAATTTGCATTAGCCAAGTTACTTAAATGTGGAATTACACCTGCGTATGTGTGATCTAATCAGCCAAGAGAGAAATTATGGAAAACCCGGCATATTAACTTTTCTAAACAGGCACAAGTAAGTTATTTGACATAAGAATAAGGAGAGCAAGACCATGACCAAGACAAACGCCGAAAAAATACAATGGCAAAATTCAACAGAAATGTTAGAAGGTGCAACAATGCAACAAAACGAGAAAATCATTTTGGAAGAAAGCCATCAAAAGTTAATCTACATGCAAAGACCACAATTTGAGGAAATATTGCAGACAATGAGGGTGGACTATGAATATAAGGCCACTTGCTTCGGATGGTAATACTTCCTAGTCCATTATCTCTAAGAAATAATTTAGGGCTATATCTATAACCAATTGAGATGGTGCATCTAGTCTACCCTGGTTTTCCACTCAGAGTTTCATTAATATAATTAATAGTGGCATAAAGAACTGACATGAAGCCTTTCACATTTCCTTACATGTCGACAAACACTAAGAAAAATGATTTTTCAATTGTATATGTCTTTCTTGTTGACTACTAGCCCTCAAAAAGGCGGGACATATATGTTTCGCATTATCGAATAAAGAAGTCATAAACTTATAAAATCTATAACTGAAAAACTTTTTCCTTTTTAGTATTTCAACAATGTTTCATAAAAATTCCCACTGCAAACTCCATCGAATTTTCATGTAAAAGCCTATAGCGGCTCACGGTGTATGTTGACCATGGGGGTCAAGACGAAATTGGTAATAATAATAAGAGCCCAGAAAGTTTTTCTGTGCAGAGATGTGAGTTCTCAAATCATAAGGTTTGTCAAATTCATAAATACAGCAATGGTAAACTTAGCTCTTTAGAATTTAGCTATCAAATTGCAGTTTTTAGGTTGATAAACATAGAAACCCAATATTTACTTTTCATATTGAAAATTCAATGCAATGAATATACGATTTTGTTTAGAATACCACAAATTGCTGTGATATTATTAGAAGAAATATGAAGTCTACTGGTGAAGGTTGTTAAAATATGTACTATTATTTTATTTTGTGTCAACACAGATATCTAAAATGTTTATTAAAAGCCTTTAGTACAAAATACCTTTTTGAACTCTCTGTTTAAATTAGGACCTCGGTTCAAAATTTTTTACACCATACTGCTAAATATTTAAGAAAAAAAAAATGTAATTTGTCTGTCATTGTCTAAAAAATTGAAGGTACTCGTTTCTACCATAGTTTTCAGTTCGATATGAAAAACCTGTGTTCTCGAGAATTTTTTCAGTATTAACACAAAGCTGTTAAATAAAACACAACATATACTTACAAAAGCCTGTTATAACCATTATGAACCAAAGGATCCCATAAATTGTGTCGGTCGCATTTGCGGATTCTCCTAGCCTTCACAACACTGGTTTATTTCTACAGTCCTCCAATATATTTCAAGGAAACCACATAATTTATGCGATACAATAATATTAATCATTTCTGTAGCACATTCGTTCCTCAGGAAGTTACGTACGGTAATAAAATTCTCCATCATAAAATACTAAAATGCTGAGAGTGCTGATACACCCTTAAAAATGTATTGTTTTTTTATAATACTGCCTCCCTGGCAAGATGTAGCCTGTAAAAATGATTTAGGTTGATAGGTTACTGCAGAAAAGCGCTTCATATGAACTTTTTAATAGTGCAAATATATAAATAACTTTTATTGTTATGAGTTTATTGCTTTTCATTATAGTGTTGTGTTAACATTTTAAAACCAAATAACATTAAGCTTTTAGACATTTCTTTCGACATGTATTGTTACATATTAATGTTCCTGTTTTTTAAAGTTTTGATATAATTGCTTGCCTCTGTATTTGGTGAAAATTAGGAGTTATAATTTTGGATAAATTAGGAACGGGTTGTCTGTACATACAATTCATATGATTTTTGGAGCTATATTGATGTGACTTCAGTAATTTTCTGAAAGTTTGTTTATTTTTTTACATTATTTTAGCAGATATAAAATAATGAGAAAGATATTATCAATGTCACTTTTTAAGGTGAACCTGGTAAAAATTACAGATTTCGAAAAATATTCTCGTTTTTTTTATTTCGAATTTAAACATATTTTTAACTCTTACAGGTAATAGATCTTGTGTAAAAAAACTATTAATATTTACTCTTCTAGAAATTTTTATTTACATCAAAAGCTAATTCGAATATCACAAATATAATACAACATAAGCTCTTCGTAGCACTAACTAACTGCTGCGATAATGGACTGCGCCTTTTAAAATCAGCATCGAAAACTCTCGTACAATCCATTATCAATTCTACAGCTGCCGAGCCATTTCGAGATCAATTTTTTTTGTCCTAAAAGCGATCGATGTCGTACTGGAATGAAACCAGGGCCGGCTTAGGTAAATTTCATTACACCGCCCCCCCTTTAATTGTCAGCGTCCCGGTCAGAGACATCCTCTCCATGGTAGGGAGCGAGTCGGTCTAAATGTACCACCTTCAACTTAGCCCTGGGGTTTCGACGGATCCGGTAGACGACGTCATTAAGCCACTTGACCACCTCGTATGGACCATCCCAGGAAAGCTTTGGGGATTAAAACTTGCTCCGTTGGGGGTTTTACAGCCAACATCTGCGTTCGGGCTAATTCGGGTATTGCCAGCATATTATGGCGGAGTTGGTCGACATAATCGTTGATGTCTTGGGAAGGTTCTACGGGGGGAGCCAAATGCCAAATCGCAGGGTAATCGCAGCTCTTTTCCGAATAGGACCCTGGCAGGAGTCAGGCCTGTACTATTATGTACGGCTGAGCGATATGCCAACAGGAATAGGGGAATATGCTCATCCCAATCTCGCTGGTTATTGCTGACGACCTTGGATAGGTGTTGTTCCAAGGTCCTGTTGAATTTTTCCACCATTCCGTCTGACTGTGGGTGCAATGGTTCTCGTTTTCCTGATCCCCAACATCGTGCAGACGTCCTGGAATACACTTGATTCGAAGTTACGCCCCTGGTCTGAATGTAGTTCCATCAGGACGCCAAACGTGCTGAATAGTTGTTCTAGTAGCACCGTGGCTACCGTGGTTGCCTCTTTGTTGGGTATCGCATATGCCTCAGGTCATTTGCTGAAGTAATCCATTGCGACCAGAATGTATTTGTTCCCCCTCTCAGACTCGGGAAACGGACCGGCGACATCGATGGCAATTCTCTCCAATGGGACGTCCACATTGTACTGTTGCATTCTACCCTTGGTCCGGGTCTTCGGGCCCTTACTGGCTGCACAGGTGTCACATTTCCGGCACCAAGCCCTGACGTATTCGAAGTCATTTATCCAGTAGTATAGCTGGCGAACTTTATCTAGGTTTTGTTCATGCCCAGATGGCCCCCGGTAGTCCCATCATGTACTTCGGTCAGGATGGCTGGTACCTTCTTGTTAGGAACTAGCAGTTGGGACTTGGTTTCTCGGCCATCAGTGCTTTCCCAAACTCGCTTGAGTATTCCATTCTCTACTCTTAGAGAGTTCCATTGGGCCCATAACGATTTCAGCACGCCCGAGTATCTAGCTACTTCATCCCATCGTGGCCTCGGTGCCCCTCTCGTTTTGAGTGACAAGATTGGTCCGATGTCTGGATCAGCCATTTGGTCCTGGATGCACTATTCCGTTGTCCAGTCTTCATTGTCCTGCACTCGGATCTGTCTGATGGACATACCCTCCGTGATAATGTCCGCATTCTGCTCTACAGGGTCTTCTGGATAGGGCATCGTCATTATTGTGCAAGTGGCCGGCACAGTGTTCCACTTTGAAATCGTATTGCTGCAATTTCTCCATCCAAATGGCCAGTTGTCCTTCCGGTGTCTTCATGTCCAGCAGCTATTTGAGGGCGGCATGATCTGTTCCGATTAAGAAATGACGACTATCGAGTAATTTGTGGAAATGGTCGACGGCTCTTATTATTGCAAGAAGTTCTTTCTGGTGACGCAATAATTTCTTTCCGGTTTCAAGAATCCACGACTGTAGTACTCGATCACCCTCTCCTCACCATCTTGCACCTGGGATAGGACGGCTCTCAAACCTGTGTTGCTGGCGTCGGTGTCTAAAATGAACTTGCCGGACTGTGTAGGAAAGGCTAGGATTGGGGTGGAACATAGTGCTGTCTTCAGTCTTCTGAACGATGTCTCGCAATCGTGATTCCAACGGAAGGTCTGCCGATGCAGAGGCGCGACAATGGTTGCAAATCCCTCAACAAACCGCCTGTAGTAGAAACAGAGCCTCAAGAAGCTTCGGAGTTCATGCTTGTCTCTTGGGACTGGCCAATCACGGATTGCTTTTATCTTGGCCTTGTTGGTGCGGATTCCTGACTCGGAAACGACGTGGCTCAAAAATTCTACTTCTTATTGGGACAAGGAACACTTCTTCGGGTTGAGTCTTAGGTTGGCGTTATTAATTCTAGAGAAAACTTCGCCCAGGTTCTTCAGATGGTCGTGAATGTCTGACCCATGACCAGAATGTCGTTGAGGTATACTAAACACGTCCTCCATGTTAACCCGCTCACGACATATTCCATTAGCCTCTCGAATGTTGCGGGAACATTACATAACCCAAAGGGCATGATCATGCATTGAAACAGCCCTTTACTAGTGGAGAACGCTGTCTGCTCTCTGTCGTTTTCGTGGAGACCAACCTGCCAATATCCACTTTTTAGGTCTAGTGTGGAGAACCAACGGGAGCCTGCTAGTGTGGTCAGAGTGTCATCAATTCGGGGTGGTGGATAGCTGTCTTTCTTGGTAACGGCATTCAGCTTTCTGTAATCCACGCAAAATCGGGTGGTTCCATCCTTCTTTTTAACTCAATAACTCCATTTTGTTACATGGACTCAATGTTTTCCTCGACTGCCTGTTGTTGCCCCAGTCTAAGTGGTATTCTGATGGGTTGAGCCTTTCCAGTACCTATTCGTTGCTGGAAGATGTTGGTGCGACCAGTGGTTCCATTTTGACTGATAAAAATTTGCCAGTGCTTTGTGATAAATTACTTGGCTTTTTCTGGTTCTCTGGTGTTAGGTGTGTCAAACGGTCAGCAAACTGTTGGAGGAACTCTTTACATGGCCCTGCTCTTTCACCGATGTCTGGTACTCTTCTTCGCAATGGATGATGGTCTCCACTGGCTCGAAACAAACTATTTCTTGACCTTTGGCAATTCTGATGTCGTTGTTGGACAAATTAAGGACTCTAATTGGTATTTCTCGTCCAACTAAGTAGTCATGAGCTAAGTGTACGGGCTCCACCATTCCAACGCAGCTCCCAGGATTGCTTGCTAGCTGCCGATTAATAATCTGTTCCGTTCGACCGGGAATTCTGGCTGAGGATTTTGCTACAATTTTTTTTGGAGGTAGCTGAACTGTTGACGTGCAGTGTCAATACAAATTCCTCAATTGGGAACCGAAGAACATCATATCTCGGGTCGAACATAAATCCATGCTGGCTAATTAGGTCCATACCCAGTGTAAAATCGTCCTCAATATTCGCTAGTAGGACCCTACTCCGGATCATGTTGTCCCCTATCTGCAGCACGACATCTGCCTCACCCTGTATTGACATGGACTCGCCGGTGACTGTCCTGAGCTGGATGTTGTTGTTAGCTGGCCGGATCTCCGAAGCCCTCAAGACCCTGGACTTGGCGATGGACATAGCGGCGCCGGTGTCGATGGTGATGGTAATTGCTCGTCCACAACGATAACATGCTCTTCCTGTATCAGTTCTTTGTGACTGTTCTAATAATTTGTTCATACCAGATAATAGTGCTTGAAATGGTGACCCTGTCTCTTCCTGATTAAAGGAAACTGCTCGAACCCTCGGCTTGGATATGTTAATGACGGCCTCCACTTGTAACGCCCGAAGTAAAGCTTCATTACTTTTCTTGACGCCACTTAGTCTTAGATTTCGTTGTACTTCCACATCTCTGATACCGTTTATGAAACTCTGTGTGGCTAATTGATCTTTAGTTTCCTCTGGCAGGTCTGGGTAGGACAAGTGTACTAACCGTCTAATCTCTGCTTCGAATTCTTGGAGGCTTTCCCCGGATTTTTGCGTTTTTCCACTGAGTTGGACTTGGTATATCTGGCTCAAGGATTGATTGTCGTATCTCTTGTCCAGAATGGCGATGATCGTGTCGAAATTGCCTTGTTCATCGACTGGTATGCTTGGAGGAGTTCTAGGGCCGGACTTCTTAACGAAATTACCAGAGAAGTAGATTTTTCATGATTATCCCATCCATTAGCTGTAGCCACAGCCTCAAATTGTCATTTATACATGGACCAAGATGAACTGCCATCAAATGTGGGTGGTTTACTAAAGGAACCTTTGGTACTCACGGTGTGCTGGTATTACCCTCTCTGCAAATCTTGTTGCAATTTTTTAATTGCTGTTTCCAATTGTACTTCACTGTGTACTGATTGATTGAACTGATTTCAACTTTTACCTGGCTTTGGATAGCACTTATTTCAAATTTCAACTGGTTCTGGATGGAATAGATGTAATCTACTTTGGTTTCAACAGTATGCACGGGATTTTTTAGGACCTTTATGTCTTCGTTTATTTCTCTTATGTCAGGTTCCACTATTCGCATTCACGTTCATTAACTGTGTTATTAACTTGCGATACTATTTGCATTAATTTTTTAAATTTCAGGTAACTTTTCTCTTCATTTGCTTTAAAATCAGTTTGTCTGTGTTCGTCTAATATTTTAAATTCATTTTGTCGTTTTAATTCAAGTTGTTCTGGTTTTTCTTCAAATTTCGAGAATAGGTTTGGTCGGTTTTTTCCATACTTCGGGTTTCCATTAATCAAATTACGATTTTAATTTCTCTTAATCCTTCACTTCTGACACCAAATTTGTTATATACTCCGTGGGTTCCATTAAAGTTTAAAAAAACTACTATTATTTACTCTCAATTTCTAGAAACTTTTATTTTCATCAACAGCTGATTTGAATCACAAATATAATACAACATAAGCTCTTCGTCGCACTAACTAACTGCTGCGATAATGGGCTGCTCCTTTTGAAATCAGCATCGAAACCTATCGTACAATCCATTATCAATTTTTTTGTCCTAAAAGCGATCGATGTCGTACTGGAATGAAACAACAATAGTGAAGATGGAGCCTATTGACTAGTTAGGAGAAAAAAATAATTAAGTGAAACAAATAGATACGATTTGTGAAAATAATGCTATGTCTAATGAGGATGAAAACAAGAGGGCACCACAAAATAATAAGGATCAATGTTATCTATGGTTGTGGATGCTGACAACATAAAATAGTACGTAATTTATTTGGAAGAATTAAATATCTAGAAGTATGCAGATGAGCAACAAAGAAGAAAACTGAGGTGTTACATAAAATAAAACAGGTATTATTGTTCCGGAGGACAAACTGTCAAGATCTAGATGACTGGGAAATACTTCTTGGCGGTAAGGGAGTGAAAGAAAATATGGCCAAGAAACAAAGCTGGAAAAATGTTTAGCAATTTGTGGTGATTTCCATATCGTTGTGAACAAAATGTCTCTACAAAGAGTGTCCCGATTTATCCATTATTAAACAACATGCAGACACTTTCTTTGATTTTTCTTTTTTTGATATGTTCTTCTTTAAGTAGTATTTTTGTCTTAGTCCAGTCCATTTTGTGTGTACCATTATCCGTGAGTACATGATTTGCCAATCTTAATCTGTAAGCTCGATAAACTCACCATTGCAGAATATTTCAAAATTTTCACTCAAAATCATCAAACCATACGAATTCAACCACAACACACTAAAAAACACCGCAGACTTCTTATCAAAATTGAAAAATACACAAATAAATAACCATGAAATTTTGGTAAGTTTTGATGTTGTCAGTTTATTCAGCAATGTACCAGTAAATAAATCTATACAAACTATTAAAGACAAATTAGAACTTGATAATTCACTTCAAGAAAGAACAAAATTATCAGTTAATACAAGAGTAAAGCTTATGGAACTTTGTTTAAAAACAACATATTTTCAATATGAAGAAAGTTTCTACAGACAAGATTTTGGAATGGCTATGGGTTCTTCTTTGTCACCCATAGTAAGTAATATATTTATGAAATACTTTGAAGGAAACTTTTATCTTTAATTCTTCAAAAAAACCTAAAGTATGTTGGCGCTACGTTGATGATATTTTTGCAATATGGGAAGATAGCATAGACGACTTATACTGCTTTTTAGACACGATCAATAACAAAGAATTTACAATTAAATTTACTATTGAAATAGAAAATGGAAATAAACTTCCATTTTTAGATGTGTTGGTTGACCGATCAAACAACAATTTCACTACAAGCATTTATAGGAAATCAACACATACTAATAGATATTTGAATTTTTATTCAAATCATTCTTTAAATGTAAAAAGGAGTCATTAAATCCTTATATGACAGAGCCAAAGCAGTTTCAGCAACAAAGGAAATTTTTGAGAAAGGGTTATGTTTGATAAAGGAAGTTTTAGAACAAAACGAATACCCAAGAAATTTCATAAACAAAACAATTTACTACAGCGAGAAAAAACAAAGAAACCAACAAACGACACAAACAACACAAAATACTTCCAATTTAAATAACAACACACAAACTGATATTAAAACTCTACAATTATGTTTCTGGCCTCTCCGAAAAAATTAAACGTATTGGCAATAAATACCAAGTAAAAACGATTTTTAAAACAGATAATACTTTAAGATCAAATTTGACAAAACCAAAACCGGAAAACGGTACTCAATGTTCCAAGAATTGTGTGTACAGTGTACCTTGTGCCTGCGGAAAAACATATACCTGTGAAACATCAAGACCTCTCCAAATTAGAACAAAAGAGCACCAATACAACGTCTCAAGAAGACATATAGACAGATCAAGATTGGCAAATCATGTACTCACGGATAATGGTACACACAAAATGGACTGGATTAAGACAAAAATACTACTTAAAGAAGAACATACCAAAAAAAGAAAAATCAAAGAAAGCGACTGCATGTTGTTGAGTAATGGAGAAATCGGAACACCCTCTGTAGAGATACCGGTTGCATGGCAACAACTTCTGACGAATGAACATCAAAAAGGAAACTTCGGAGGCAATTAATCAGTCAATTGACATTACCAAAAAAAAAGTCAAGCGAATATACTGCAAAACATTCAAACAAACATTGTTCGACAACGATTCCTGATAGGGAATCGAAACGTCACAAAAAACAGATAAGTACAACACAAAATACACAGCATATTATACTGGAATACTAGTTGACAAATCTGTAGACCTACTTCCTCACAGTTAATCCTGCGGGAGAGTTTTTTTCTATAAGAGGGCAGTTTCCACAAACTGCCCTTAGATACTACACCTTGATATTAGTACTTAACTTATCTGTATTTTTCAGAAACCATTGCGAGGAGAGAAAATCCCAGATGAACATTCAAAATACTTGTTATTATATAGCTTGTAGAGAGAGACAGAGAGAGAGAGAGAGAGAGAGAGAGAGAGAGAGCGCTGTTATGAACTTGAGAAAAATAAGCAACAGTAGTAATCAGTATGAAAGTAAATATTAAAGTAACAAAAGTAATGCGAATAGGAAAAACATAATAAGAAAGCAAGTAAATTTAAGTATATCGGAGAAATGATATATTCAACTGGAAACAGAATATCCATGGGCAACACATTATTTGTAAACGCCCAGGACTCCTTAATTGTAAGAAACATTCCCGTGACGTTAAGAAACACAGTCGTAAAATGCTATATCTGGAGTGTGGTTTTATATTGAAAAGAAATCGAACAACAAAAATGAGAAAAATACATTAAGAGTGCTGAAGTGTGGCTATGGAGAAGAATAGAAAACTTCAAAAGGTCACATAAAATTAGAAATGAAGAGGTCTTGGGTTGACTGAAGGAATATAGATCAATACCGTAAACTATAAGAAGAAGGAAAGCTAAATATCTCGGATACATTTTATGGGGAGAATTTATTGAAAGGGGAATAATGGATGGAGAAATTCAAGGCATTAGAATGAGGCGGAGACGAATGAAGGAAATTCTCACTGACATCATAAAATGTTATACTTACGATAAAATGATATAAGATGCCTAGGATCGGGAACTTTGAAGAAGGTTGTGTTAAACACCAAAGATGAATCAGAGTATTGGTTCAGAACCAAAAGAACGAAATTAGGACGGTCCGGAAAGAACACGGAATTGGATGGGAGCGCATCTACAAAGTGAGGGAAGCGGTATTCTGCGACCATTGCCGAGGCAGCTAGCCTCAGATTCAGACAAAAATAACAAATCAGGACGACCAGCTATAGAGGGGCATAGTGTTAAGAACCTCCCGATCAGGAATAAAACCACTACTTCTTATTGGGCTACATAGGGGTCACCAGGGTCTGATTGATGTGCTAGTGTCTAAAATTTGTCACCTCGAACTCTTTCTGTAATTTTCTTTTAAATTTGTCATCGTTATAAATAATATTTTATTACCCACAGTACTTACTAGTAGTTGTAGGAAGTAAATAAGTTTTATGTCAATTTTGGCGCCCCTCTGAGTGTTGGTACTACCAGCCGCATGCCTATGTTGTACACTGAATCATTACTTAGCAATAGTTTGTATTGTGCTGGTTAAGATATTTTTAAATCCAATTATAATCCAATATTATATCAGTGTCATACGTTTACCGAAATGGAACATTTCTGCAGATCAAAAGTAAAGTGGCGCGCATATCGAAATCATAATGATATGAACGAATTAAAGCACTTAATCTACTAAAATACAATACTTCTAAATATATTTTATTACCTAAAATACGGCCTAGAAGATTGTATAATGCAATAAAGTCCAGATATAATTATCACCAAAAATACGAACAAATTAATACGACCCTTCTTATCAGCATGTTCGGCATGCTGATAAGAAATACAGATATAATGAATCAAACAATGTATCTCATTTATAATACAAGTTCAGTAAGGGTTAGTTTTAAAAAAAATTGCAAAACATATCATTACAATATTTTAAATGCTACATCATGAACAATTTTGGTTGACGGTTAATAATTTAGCTTTCTATGTTTCACCACTCAAATTAATTTTTAATGGCTAAGTAGCAACTTCATTATTTCATTACCAATTTTGTTTATTATATGTTTTTCGTTTTTCAGTGACAATATCATTTACCATCTCGTCATTTTTGCTTGTATTTGTTTTGAGGAAAAAGTACAAAGTAATGAACAACCAGAAACAGAATTCTTAAAAGGGCAATAGAATAGTGAAACTACGTCGGATAGTCTACACCTTATCGCTCAGTTATGAAACATATTGTCTTGTCCGCGTATCGGCAATACTTCTTCAGAACTTTCGCATTACCAAGCTACCAAGACTTTATGGATCTACACTCTCGCATAAATCATTCCACAGATGATAAATTTTTAGCTTCAGTTGCTATCGTGAAATCTTCCCAAATTGGAGCATCATGTATAAAATGAGCCTTTGAGGCTATTAACTGTCTTGAAGGTGTAAAATAGCGTAAAGTGTATTGTAACTACAGATTAATGTAAACAGGTCTATTTGTGAAAAATATCAATTCAAATTAAAGAAAATTAATTACAGCACATATTTTTGTTGTAATAAAATACTTGGCTTTAAATTTAACTGTTCGTCCAAGAATTAGGTGTTACGAAGAGAAATAATTTATTTTCAAAAATTAACCGATTTCAAATAAATTGAAATTAAACCAGTTACAATTTTCTAATCTAACATTATGTTACTCTTCGTTTATAATTTAATGGATTTATTTCAGCGATGCGGTAAGTTTTAAGTTAGAATAGCCTAAATTATTTGAATAGGATACCCCGTTTAAGTTACATTATAGTAGAGACAATATCAATTACTCTTTTCTGAATTTCTGGATAAAGATAGGACTCGCGGCATAAAAATTATATGGTACCACTTCTTGTTATTCCTTAATAATATACAATTTAAATTATCCTACTATACAAAGTCGTTTTAGAATATTCAAAAAGTTTTTAGAAAAAAATGGTCCAACAAAGTTGAGAACCCTTTTCTTTTGACTACAAAGCTAATTGTCAAAATTAGATGAAAAAATGTTTTATTATTTTTTTATCAAGAACGAAAAGAACAAGTTCTAACATTATGTGTAAAATGATTAATTTTTATTGCTTTTTAGTATAAGATCTTTCTATCTCCATGGTAAATTTGATCAATGGTTGTGAGTAGCTCAGGTGGTCTAGGAATATATCTGAGCCAGGGTGCTTGTTTTTCGGACCATTTCGAATCAATCTTGGTGAATGACATTATCAAGCTCAAGCGTTCTTGGAAATATGGTTTTAAGATTAGCTCGCGTTTCACTTAACTTAGCTGTCAGTTTATGTCATTGTATTTATAAGTAGGTTTAAACTCCCCTTGATGGCTACCGGTTGAATAATTTAGAACATCCGTAAAACAAAAATAGGATTGCAGGTAAGTTCGCTATTTTATGGACATACAGTTAGGGTTTGTTTTTAATAGAATTAATACATTGTCAGAAAGTTTATGATATTTTGTCATTTTCTTCTAAATACACTATGGATGTGTTCTGAAAGATATTTGTGGTACCTTTGGTCTTTATTTTTTCTGAGTTATTTGGGAAAAGCACCACATAAACTTTGTATATTTCAAAAGTCCAAACGTTTGAAGGTCTAAATCAGACCCTGTTTTCAATGGAAATTAACGAAACACATTAATGATTGTCAAACATTAATGTCAAATTGTGATTACTAAATTTGTCATTAGGAATAGTTTTAATTTTTTAATTTTCTTGTTCATGAGTTAAGTTAATTCCATTGAGAACGGGGTCTGGTTGAAATCTTGAATGTCGAAAAAATAAAAACACTATGGATTTTAACTTTGTGCTGAGCTACTTTCCCTTAAAAACCAACCCAAACCAACTTCACTATTTTACTCAAATTATACAAAATTACAATATTTCAAGTATTTCTATTACTAACGGTATTAAATAAAAGCATTGTAGTTTACCTCCCATATTTATATCTTTTTCATATCTTTCCAATAGACCGGGAGATCTGAATTAGAAGTTCAACCAGGATTATCCTCCCTTTTGGAATACTGAAAGGTTCTATGAGGTACTTACAATTCATGGAAAAATCCTAGAATTTCCTAGGTAATTTTTCTGTGAAAATTAGATATTCCAAACAAGTAGGTTTTTTTGGCAGGAGGGTAGTAATGGGTCTAAGGATTGAAATCGATATACAAACATGTAAGAAAAAATATTAATTTTGAATAATGTTTATGTTAAGATGATTACTTTATAATTAAATAGTCACGAACTATTTTAACTTTAATGTCAGTTTATTAATTTCTACTTGATAATACAAAAACATTGTTTTTTATCAACATGTAACTAAGCAACATAACAAAATCTCAACACTCCTCCTCAATTAAAACTTTACAAAAATTTAATTGATCACAGAATATTAGTTAAAATTTTGTTTCTCAACTTAATGAATTTTTCATTACACAAAGCCTTGGTCATGTATCGTTTTTTTTTGACAGTTTATTCTGAAAGTACTCTCCATCTCCATTGGTTGCTTTCTGGTTGATTTCCTTATTTCTCTGTTTGCTAACAATTTTTTTTCATAACTGACTATTGTTTCTCCCATTCTTCTTTGGTCCGACATACCCATTTAGCATCAATAGCAATTTTATTATTTGATAAATCTGTTTCAGTCCACGTTTCTAATTTTTGTAAAGCATACAATTCTTTATTAATTGCTTCTTTCCAATCTAAATCTATCAATGCTTTTTGATTTGTCACAGGTTCTTTATATCTTGTTAATAAACAGTTTGCTGTATACATTTAATAATCATTTTGCAAATTTGGAGTTTTGATTTGCCTTCGCAGTTTTGTCTTATTAAATTCATTTTTATTTAAATTATCTTGCCGTTCTTATTTCTTATCCCAATTGTACTATCGTTTTCAAATTCAGTAATTGTTTCATCAAAATGTCCTTCTTCTGTGGATTCATCTGCTTTATCATTTTGATTCATTACTTCCATTTCTTGTTCTCCTTCACATATTTGTAAAATTTTACAATTATTATTAATGTCATTAAATCTAATTTTTGTCTCATCAAATATTACATCTCTGGATATAATTATTTTACTTGTTATCGGATCTCATAATCTATAACCATTTTGAGAATAACCAATCATTTTCATTGGTTTCATTTTGTTTTGTATAGGATTGTTCAATACCCATGATTGACAACAAAATACTTTTGGTCTTGATAAATCATTTTCACCTTCCAAATTTTAGCAGGTACTTTTCCTTGATTAGCATTTGTTGGTGATCTATTTAACTCATATGCTGAACAACGTATTGTTTCACCCCATAAATGTTTTGGTAAATTAGTATCAATAAATTTTGTTCTTACTTTATCCATTAACGTACGATTCATTCTTTCAGAAGTTCCATTTTCCTGTGGGGTATAAGCTTGAGTGTTTTGTAAAATAAGTCCTTTCTGTTTACAAAATAGTTTGAACTGATTAGATGTAAATTCTCCTCCATTGTCAAGACGTATTTTTTTAGTTTTTAATCCATGTTGTGTTTTAACTTCTCTAATGTAGTCAAATAATCAAATTTTCTTCAGCTTCATTCTTATTTTTTAATAATTTTGCAACAGTAAAATGTGAATAATCATCATTAATTACTTGAAAGTATTTATATACTTTTGAGTAGAATGAATTAAACCACCAAATTGTTTAGACTGTTTTACACAATTGTAAAATGGTAATCTTGTTGCCTTTCCTTCAATACATGTAGGATATTTTTCTTGACTTGTAGGTAGTTATAATAACTTCATGCCTTTGCGATTAAGGTGTCCTAATCTTCGATGCAATATGTTAGATTTCTTATCTTTATTTGTAGGACTGTCTTTAATAATACTACAATAGTATCCTTCCAGTGATATTTGCTTCATCCTTTATAAATTTAATTACATTATCATCACTTTGGGTTAATTTTTTAATTGACAATAAATTATGACTCAAACCTTCAATAATTAATGCTCTAAAATTGATTTTATATCTCTGATATGTTCGTGTTATTCGTCCTTTCTTTACGGTTTTCAGTGTCATGCCATTTGCAATATGAATATTAGCTTCTGTTGGTAATTTTTGTATATTTGACATATATCTTTCAAGATCACTTCTAACATGATGTGTTGTGCAACCAGAATCCAAAATAAAAATGTCATTATTTTCATGTGCTATAAAATTTGTAGCTATAAATGATATTCGAATGACATTTACTTGATGAACATTTTCTGTGTGTTCCCATCTTGAGTTTTGTCTGTGGAATGATCGTCCTACTCCTTTATTATAACTGCTAATGTTCATTAGACATGACCTTTTTTACCAAATTTATAACAAGTATATGAAAATGCTTTAAAGGCTACTTGATTTTCTTTAATATCACAATCTTTATTTTCAAATTTCAATTCTTCATCTAATAATCTTAATTTAACAAATTCCAAAGTAATATCATTATTATTTAACGTTTCTGTGGCTGTAATTACTGTATTATATTTTTCAGGAATAGTGATTAAAAGATGACATACTTTATCAGATTCATCTAATTTAGATTTCACACTTTCCAGTTATCTGATGATAGAATCAAATTTCAGAAAATGATCTTCTAATTTCTCATTATTTGAACACTTTAGTGACAGTAATTTTCGTTTTAAATGTAGTTTTGTAAATTCAATTTTCCATTCAAATACTGCTCCTAAGGATTCCATCATTTCCTTAGCCGTAGTATCAGTTTATCAGTAAGATATTGAATTATTATTGATTTAGCTTTGGCATCGCTAGCTTTGAAAGTTTTTCTATCTTCATCACTTGCTATTTCGTCGATCTCTTTCTCAATGAAATCAGCTACAGATTTGTCATCTAATAAACATTTTACTCTAAACTTCCAGTTATTGAAAACTCATAGTGTCTGGGCCCATAACCTGTTAAGATTATTACTTTATAATTAAATAATCACGAACTATTTTAACTTTAACGTCAGTTTATTAATTTCTACTTGACAATACAAAAACATTTTTTTATCAACATGTAACTAAGCAACTTAACAAATTCTTAACCAGTTCTGAGTCCTGCCAATTAAATTAATCAAACATATTTATATCGAATTGACCAAAAAAAATTGGCCTGACGCATCCTAGGGCATAAATGAATTTTCAATTGGAAAATTGAGCGGAAAATTCTCATCTTTATTCTGTTTTTCCAAAAATGTCCCTATCAGCCGTCATGCCAATTTTAGTATAATTCCTACATGTTCATATATCGATTTCAACCTTTAGACCCATTACTACCCCCTGCTTAAAAAAATTTCGTGATAATATCGATGGTAACCTATAGTTTTATTAACATGGCAGTACCCAGAAAAACGTCGCAGCACCTACTTTATTGTTTGTTTGGAAAATCTAATTTTCACAGGATAATCCCCTAGGAAACTCTAGGATTTTTCCATAAATTGTAAGTACCGCATAGATGATTTCAGTACTCCAGAAGGCAGGCCTCAGAAAATCGTGGTTGAAGTTCTAATCAGATCTCTCGGTCTAATAGTATATTCCCTTTTTCTCTGCTTCTAATGTCATTTAAATATTGCAAAGTATATTTCATTTAAACATTGTCTTAGCCACAACATCTCAAAATTAAGTCACTTCTTCCTTATGTATGAATCAAGCGCTAGATGTTGTTCTATTTGTAAATGAAATTTAACAGGCATGTTTACATAAGGTAATTCACCTGAAATTCTAAATTCTGCTGATACAACTGTGTGTTTTGAACTGCAAAATTAATATGATGATTTGACAAAGTGCTCAAGAAGTACTTTATTCCGCACCTATTGTTATTGAATTTAAATACTGTAAGTAAACACTATATAACATTAGCTATTTGACATAAGGGTTTTACTAAGACGAGGACATTGTACGATTTTTTGTTTTTTATTCAATATGCTCCTAATATGCTCTGTTTTTTGTGAAAGATAACTAACTAGAATTTATCAGAGCCACAATCAATTCCGTATCAATAGGCATTCATTATCCTGACACTACTTTACTTACTGATAATAGTCCCATATTCTTTAACAAATCTCTATCAGGTAAGAGGGAATGAGCTCTTACTTATACTTAAGTTAAAAAAATATAAATGAAAACCAGAATAAAGAAATTGTATTCTGGCATGAGAAGCAGTTAAACCAAAACGTCTATCATAAAACCAGCAAAACAACGGATTTTCTAACTATCGTAATACGTGCCTATTTGTCTTGTTATTGCTTTTTGTTCCCATAATAAATACAATGTAATGAATAAATAGCTACTGTGTAACAAGTAAAGTGCTTCTATTGAGGATCCTCAAATCAAGCATGAAATCAGGCTGGCATCGTGAATACAAGAAACGGAATTGGATTAAGTGTGGTTAACTAAAAGTAGAGTAAAATCGTTTGAAATTCGACAGAGACGTATAAAACGCAATTTGAATTACTAATGTAAATCCAATGAAACGAAAAATCAAAAGACGTTGTCGTTTGCGGATGGAGTTTATTTCAGTTTTCCAAACTATGGTAATTTTACATTACAGAACCGGAACAGATGTTATATAAAGTATTATTGGAACAAATGTTGGTTGAAACCTTTAGGATTTTCGCATGAATTTTAGCTTAAGTAAAATAAAACGAGGTTAAATCTTTAGTACAGAATATGTTAATACGGTATTTAGAATCATACTTTATCTATATACTATTATAAGATTGTAATTGTCTGATTGTTTGCTCGTTTGTTTGTTCGGGCATCACGTAAGAACTACTGAACTGTTTTTTTTTTCGTTGTTGAGCCTATAATAAGATTTAAGTCTTAAGATAAAATATATACCAGATTTTAAAATCTGCTTACATTTATTATAAATTCTGAAGCTGAGACATCAAGCTTAATTTTATAGGGTGTTCCACAAGCAGTTTAATATAAGATAGTTAGACCATGGAATAGAGTAGAATTACAGGTCTAATAAATCCAAAAAAGTTATATTGGGAGATCCATAAGCAGCTGCGTATATACAGTTTAGTTGAAATAAGGGAGGGCTAGACTTAATTATACAGGAGATTCAATTGCGTGGGCCATAAATAGATGCATATACAAGTTGGGTAAAAACGGTTGGAGTAGAATTTAATTTATACAAGCAGGGTCTCAAAATGTTATTTTGTTTGGCTCATAAGTAGTTCCATATACTGTGTGGCTGAAATAAGGATGGAGTGGAATTACAGTTATAAAGGGTAGATAAAAAATCTTAAAACGCATTTGCATTTCTGGTTCCAACAATGTTAGAAAAACTGTACGAAAAGAATGGGTCAAAAAAATATAAGGAAAAATGAAATACCGTAACCTATGAGTAAATGCGCAGATAGTATAAATATAAATAACATATCGGGTGGAGCACAGTCATTGTTAAGTGTTTGAAAAAATATTATATTGGGTGATCCAGAAGCAGTTGCATATTGTAATGTTTTTATTTTCATACTCGGGTTCAGTTCTTGGATTTATTTAAAAACACAGTCCAACTCACTCTAATTTGTTTCCACTACTTTAACACGAATACTGAATGAATGCCTTCTCAGTTGTCCATATTTATATATTTCTTCTCGGAATTCTCTAGAACGTCAAAAAGCCGCCGAGACCAGGCTCCATTCTTCGAGAAATACATCAAAGCTAAGCCGCCGACCTCGATGCGCCAGCTTCCACGAACCATCGGATGAATTCTTGTAATAAAGGATGGATGGGTGAAATATTTTGTCCAAATAAACAGACTGATTAAATAAACAAATAAATGGGACACCAATAAGCAGCGGTAAATACGGGATGGTGGTAATATAGGTTGAAACAGGGTTATACAAGGTGGTTTAAAAAAATGTTGAATAAAATTGTTATATTGGGTGGCCTATAAGCAGTTGCAGTTTGGGTGAAATATATTGAGAATTGTTGGATTCATAGTTTCACAATTCTATATTATACAAGATGATTAAAATAGAGGATGCAGAAGAATTATAGTTAAACAAAATTGATAAAAAATGTTAGAAAAATTTTATTATAAGAGGTAGAATATGAGCAGTTGGGTATATGAAATATTTGAAACATAGGGCGAAGTAAACTTATAGTTATACAGTGTGATTAACACAATATATTAGAACACATTTCATATTAATGGTGTTTGAAATATAAGATGTAGGTGGTTCACAAATTATCTGTAAAATGTTATATAGCTTAGCCCATAAGCAGTAGCAGAGTTAAGATAGTTGAAATATAGGGTGGGTTAGATAATAGGCCCCCATATACACTTATGTTTATTGTCCGTCTTGCTTGTTCAGATTTAAGTCGTCATGCAAGTAGGAGCGTGTATAGTACCAAGTTTTGCTCCGTCAATTGTTGGGCAAGAAGCAAATCATCGGCCGGTTGATTTTCTGTCCGTCTTCCAACTTACTTGGTAAAAAGACTGGTATTTTGATCACTTTGTAATATTCTTAGTACCTAATTATTTTAATTAGTTACCCATAAAATAGCTGACTTGCGATTGATGTCAAGAGAGTTTATGGCAGAACTTATAGAGTTGTATAGAAATAAGGATTGTTTGTGGAAAATAAAAAGTAAAGATTATACAAACAAACAGATAAAAAAAATCCGCCTTCGATACTTTAATTGAAAAATTGAAAGAAGTAGACTCAGCAGCTAATAGGTTCTAAAGAAAATCAAATCTTTAAGAACATGTGTAATTTAATACTGAATACAAAACTTAAGTCTAAACAAGCAAAACGGACTATAAGCATGGGGGCCTTTATAGTTAAGTGTTTTAAAAATGTTACATTGGGTAGCACATAAGCAGATGCATATACAAGGTGGTTGAAATATTTTGTTGAATAAAATTATGGTTATACAGGATGATTCAAAAACTGATAGACAGATAAGTTATAATGGTTGACTAATTGGCAGCAGCATATATTAAAAAAACAGTTTTCTATATAAGACACACTCTGAATAGTTGAAATATGGGTCGAAGCTTATAAAGGGTGGTTAAAATATAGGGTGGAGAGAAATTGTACTTGTCAAGGTTTCTCAAAAATTATAAGAAATAACTGTTATATAGCGTAGCCCATATACAGTTGCATAGCTGAACTATAGGCTGGAGTATAGTTATACTTAGGTGTTTAAAAAATGTTATATTGTTATGGAAAATAAACAACAGCATATACAGGATGGTTGCACCATAGGGTGAAGTAGAATTACAGCTATACACGGCGGTTCAAAAATATTATATAGGGTGGCCTATAAGCACTTGCAGTTTAGGGGAAATATATTTGGGATTGGTGGATTTATAGTTATGTACGGTGGTTCTCAAAAGTTAGAAATTTTTTTTCTATAAAATAGCCCATATGTTTCATACGCTATTTCTTGCAAAGAATTGTACATTCCATACGCCGTGGGTGAAACCGTGGGTAGTGGCTAGTTATTAAATAATAATGTTTGTGCACAGTGGCACTGAACATAATTTATAGACCATTATTACCTTAAATAAACTCTTAAATAATGTTATAAATCTGATATGTACTTGAAAAATATATGATTTAATCATAGATCGAATAATACATTTAAATAAGTGGTAGTTACGTCTTAAGTGTCATCTGACCTAATATCAGCGTTTGTCCAGTATTTTTTTAAAACTTTAATTTTTTAGAAAACATTGAAAATGATAAAGAAATAACATTAATTACATTTTAATATGATTTGCAAAAATCAGTCAAATACTCATTTGTATATGAAGAAATGTAGTTTACTTCATTTTTTAATTTTTCATGACACAACTTATTAATTGTAGTCGATACAACAATAAATTTTCAGGAGTACTTACTCTATCAAGTGCTAAAATAGTTATGTAATAAAAAAATATTTTTTATCAACAATTCGTCTATCGAATCTTCAAAAAAAATCCGGTATTACCTAAATACTTGTAGGAAAAATATTTCAATAAAGTTATGCACTGATGAGTTTTGTTGTTAATAGAAAAAATGTTGTACTGTAGAAAGCCCCATAATACTTAAAAGCAAGCAAATGAAATGATTTTTACCTTCTAGATATTATCGTATCTAATTTTACTAACTGTTTATAATTTTTATAATTGGTTGAATGATAGTTATAGAAACTAACATAATAAATACAAACATATTAAAAATGTGTGTTGATTTTTTTTATTAACATTAATTATTTGTATTGCTATGAGAAGCCATTAATTTTTAATATTTGGTGCAATTTTCATACACAATAGATTAAACACAAATTTTAGAAATTTTATTTGCTATTTTATTTGTTTGAAAACATGTCTTAAAACAATATTAGAGGTCGATTGCATAGTTCACTGTTTAAACAGCACAACAAATTAGTATTTTTTAAAATTAATTGATATGTTTAATATTTAAATAGTTTGTTATATATATATATATATATATATATATATATATATATATATATTATAAGGAATTTTAATGTCGTAATTTTGTTTTTATTTAGTGAATATTTTTATCTTTTTATGTTTTCTTTGTTTTTTTTTACGTTGGGTGTCAATTATAATGATTTTGTTAAAAATTTATTTGAATGAATGAAATGTTTTAATTTCAATTATACTTTTTATTTTACATTTCATTGAGCTATAATTAACATTTTTAGATTTCATATGTTCTTGAATAATTTTGAACTAAACATACTTATTTTTAAAACAATGATTACTTTTATAACAATTATTTTTAATTGCAATTTCTATTTATATTATTGTTCAGAAATGTGGAGTTTCCAATATTAGAAATTACCCAGATTACTTATTTTATTTTATATTATATACACTAACTATGAAATCATAAAATTATCAAACAATACCTTACAAATTAATTAAACATATATACAAATTCAAATAAGACACATTTATCAGTGTTTTTATTTTCAAAACAGTTTTTTAATAAATACCTTTTTCACTTTTCAAAACGTCCGGCTAATAAAACTTCTCTCCTTAGGGTCGTGTTCTTTTGCTTCAAACTCCGCTACTGGATCATTTATAAAAATCTTTCATGGTTTGATCTTTTTTCCTCTGCAACTTTTATTGTGATTAACTTGTAGTTATTTTCTGCGCCACACTCATCCTATTTACTGATGAACTTTTATTTCAAATATGCATTTGCAATTTTAAATTGTCTTTGTCATATATTATCGTGAACTATCCTCGTATAAGTCCCAGTTTAGAATATTTGGTCACATGATTTGATTCGGCGTCGTTTTATTTCGGGTTTGAATTGTCACATCACTTCAGTTTTAGTTTATTCAATATGGCGATTTATGCCCATAAATTACGTTGCACTTTTGTTTGAAAATACACAAATTTTATAGTCTACTAGATATTTTAAACAAATGTGAGCCCATGTGCACTGCAGCATCGATGGAAAAAGACTGGACAATTGTTACAAGATGACAGGTAATTTATATAAAATTTGGTAAACATTTGAACTTTGACAATTAATTGATGTTGACATAATTATTGAAATAATTTTTTTTATTAAACTCTTTGTATTTTGTATCATTAAAATCTAGGAAAAATACTGATTTTATTGATATACTCGTATATAACTTATCTTACAATTCAGTTTTAGTCTTGTATTTTGCAACTGAAATCTAGATTATGATATTTTTTTCTTTGAACTTGAATATTCTTCTCCAACATGATCCCCCTGGCTATTTTCTTTATGAAATGTATTCATTAAACCTTTCTGTACCTTTTGATGTACTTTAGCACTTTTTGAAATATTTCATTTAGTTCTGGACTCTAAATAAATTCTGATCTTTGATACCTTTATTTTTCCTGTTAAATATATGATATTTAGGGTTTTTCCAATATTTCTATTCATATATTTCATCACAATGATATGTTTTCCTTGTGAACAAACCTGCTCGCTTTATTTTTGTAAATACCCTAAATTTCATGTCTGGTTATATAGTATCAGTAGATAAATTTTGCTTCTTGAAATCTATATCATTACTCTCTCTATATATTTCATTACATTATATATACATATATATATATATATATATATATATATATATATATATATGTAATGTTCTCAAACTATTTTGTAGACAGAAAAGAATTTAAAAAAACAGGTAAAATATATTTTTTATTTTGTTACTCTGCATACATTTTGACCTTAAGAGCCAAACTTTAATAAAATAAAGAAATATTCATACACAGTTTGATTTATTTAATGGATCGTACAAAGTACCAGAAAATTTTAATTTTCTAAAGTATTAATAATCCGTGAAGGTATTCAATCGTTGTTCAGAGAAAAATCAATAATGTTATTCTTGAGGGTTAAAATGGATATCTCATCAATCATTTTCTCCTAAAAAGCTAAGAGTCAAAAGTTAGAATATTTAAGAAGCGGAAAAAGTTGCCATTAATGTAATTATAGTCCTCGTTGTTAGCCGCTCGATTGAAAGATGTCAATAAGAGACTTTTGAAACGTAAGCTTTATTAATTGTTACTTGGATGATGATAAGGATAATCTGTTAGGAAATAAAAGAGTAATAGTCTTTTATTACCCAAAATCTGTTATATAAAGATATGTTGCTACTTAAATCAACATACTAGCCTAATAACTTTGCTTATCGTTACTGTTTTTGACTAGGTAAACAAAGTACATCTTAATTAGGAATTATGCGCTGTTAACAATTTAGCAATAAACGATTGCTTTTTGAAGTTTGCGGATGGCATCTGCAGTAATATTTCCAACTTTTTTTGGCGTATTCTTGATAGCAAATATTTTAAATTTCTTATTATAAGTCATGTATAATTTATTTTTCAAATATCTTCACATAACAAATTCGAGAGGATTTACGTCGGGCGATATAGCTGGCCATTAAATGGTTCCGCTTCTGCTTAACCAGCGACTTGGATAAATTTCGCGATACAAAGAACTGATAAACTTCATCTAAATAAGCCTTATATCTTGTTTTCCAACAAGATTATTTAGATGAAGTTTATCAGTTCTATGTCTATAGGTCACGGTGGTGTACATAGGGTCTTCAACATTGAAAGACAAAGTTATTCAAGCAGGCATAACCTCATTTTGATATCTCGCACTACTGAGAGTTTCTTCCAAGACGTAAAAGCATAAAATTCCTCCATCAACTATGCTGAATTAAGTCACACTGCTTTGGCTTACGAGAAATACTAAGCACCACTTTCTAACATGAAAATTCTTAATCATTCTAAAAAATTGACTGTTAATTTATTTATGGTCTTTTTGATGGTGCTCAATTTCAATATCTAACTTGAAAATAATTTGGGAAAGATTGTTCAGGTGGTGTATTATTTTGCCTGTTAATCATAGTGTTCTCTCCTCGGTTATTCCCAGCACAGATAAATTGTAAATAGAAAACAACCTGTAATAAGGCTATTTAGAACATTTTCCCGGACTACAAGTTATTTCACAGATATTTTGAGTGAATGAATTGTCTGCAATATGATCAATCAGTATTCCTGTATATAAATACTGTTTTGTATATTGTGTGATGCTTAACCGTGTTTGGAGACATTTCAACTTCAAATCTGCAATCATTATCAATCGCTCTTTTAGCTGGAGGTTTATTCTAAAATGCTCTATTTGAAACAACTTTTTTTGTTTGTCAGAAAATATCACTGGCGAAATCTGAGGAGAGAAAACTCGAAAGACCAGGCAAAATAATCTACTTTACAGATATTTTTCAATTATTTAATGCGAAAAAAAGTAGAATGGGAGATTAAGCAAAAAAAAACACTAGAGGCCGTCGAGAGACTTTTTATGTCAAGAAAGATATATCAATTGAGCGTTTAAATCCCAACTCCATTATATGTACTTGAAGGTAATATTAGTGATTGTTCCATAAGAAATTATCGTGAATAACTGAAACCTCTATCAGGAAATTTAGACGATATAAAACCTAGAGATTAAGCCAAACAATCAGAAAAATTACCCAAGATATAACCCACAATCGTTCAAAAGCGTTTGTTCATTGACTTGCTTATATGTTTACTGCGCCCAATTCGAACATTTAAATTATTTAGAAACTTTTGCAATATTTAACATAATTTTCGTAAAAATTTACATATGCCAATTGTGCCTGTTCTAATTCTATAATAAAATATGAAGATTGACATTAAAAAAATGACGATGATCACTTTCTTGAGCTACCCTAAATATACCAGGCTCACATAATAATACTTTAAAATAAAAACTTTAAATCAAGGGGTTCGAAAGTTGTCTTTTAAACTTGCTGTGTAAGCTAAGTTTATAAGTAAGTTTACTTGATGAATGCACTGAATAATCTTACTCAAACGAAATCACTTGATAAACAAACGTATGGACAATAACGAAGTTGAAAGAATTCTTGATTTTGAGTACATACAATCACTAAGCTCCTTTCAAATTTGATTTACATATTTATCTTTAGTGTCTATTGAATTAAAATTGAAGTTACATCTAGAAGGGGTCAGAAATATAATTTCACAAGTTTGTTTTAATTCTTACAATTCAAAAATAACCCAAGAAAACACAACAAGTTTACTTAAAGAATTAAAGTTTCGTTTTCTCCATCAATCTCCTTGCTTACCTAGCTGATTATATCTATATATAAATAGGCAAAGACAAAACGATTAGGTACCATTTTCTCCTCTGTTTCTCTGCCGATTTTCTTCATTTTTGTTTTGTTTGTTAGCTACTAACGACCTTCAGTGCAGAATGCTAATCTTAATTTATAATATTGGTTCATTCATTAAATAAAATATAATAAAAATTCATTATTTACGTCCATAATGTCAATGCCAAACAACTGAGTGTGCCGCCGCCAGACTCAAAACATTGAGTAATCATATATAGAGAGACCAATGCTGTTATATACTTAGAGCATGTACTTCTGGAAGTGGCATGCAAGCGTTGTTATTGTTTAGTGGTAAAGTAATCGTTGTATATTATAATTATATAGGGCGATTCCAGATATATTAGAAATTATTTTTTTCGTGGGTGGCACATAAGCAGTTGTACATATAGGGTGTTTAAAATATAGACTAGAGTGCAATTATAACTAATAAAATAATTATATAAAGAAGCCCATTAGCGGTTGAATTTACAGGGTTCTTGGAATAGAAGGTGCAGCAGAATTACAGTTATACAGGGTGGTGCAAAAATATTATACATAGATGCATATACAGGGTGGCGGAAATGGAAATGCAACATTTCATAACCTATAAGCAGTTGTATATATAGGGAAGATGAAGTATAGGGTGAAAGGAATTATAGATATACAGGATGATGATAAAAAATGTTAGAAAAGGAAATGATTTATAGAGTAGCCCACGAAGAGTTCCATATATATATAATGATTGAAATATAGGTCGGAGTAGAATTATAGTTACAGAAGATAATTAAACATTTCATAAACATAAAGAGTAAATATGGTGGGTCATAGGCAGTGGCATATACAGAATGGTTTACCCGGTGGTTGAAAAATGTTAAAAAATATCATGCGTGGTCCATGAGCAGTTGCATATACAGGGTGGTGGAAATATATAATGAGATGGAATTATTATAATGAGGATTTTAATCAATGTTAGAGAATTGAGTGCAATTATAGCCATACAGGGAGGTTAGAAAAATAAATATGTAGGGTAGCCCTTTAGCGGTTGAATTGTTGTCATATTAAATTAAGAATTATGAATTTGAACACAAATAAAGTCCTATGAATTATATCTGAAATAAACTTGAATTCTGTTACTTGTTTGTAGAAGCGAGATGTAAGACCAACATCTAGGAATTTCGAGGAAACTATCACACAGAGGTTCCGAATCTGGATCCGTTCCGTGTAATTGCTGTTCTCCTTAAAGTCCTCGAATAGAATGTCACGATAAAATTTTCAGGTTACTTAAGCTGCCAGAGATATTGATACAATTGGTCGAATTTCGACCACTGGGCGACAGCTAGTATTTTTAAATATATAAACTATTATACCTATTAAAACAAACGCTCTTTGGTGTAACTAAGTTATTTACTGAATTTGTTTACCATATAACTGACTTTTTCAGAATAATTAAACCAGGTAGGACTAGAATAAACAACTAATGCTAGAATAAACTTAACTTCCATTTATATAAAAGCTTGCTTCTTAAGTTTTTTAGCTCTAAGTTATTACGTACATGTTAGTTGAGTGAACGTACAGATATGCTAGCAAATAAAAGTGGAATGGTGTTTTTTGTTACCAAAACTCCGATAAAAGGAGATTTGTGGATTTTAGAGTTTCTGTGTAAAAACACCACTAGACCGTTAATTTATTTGTATTTCTATTAAACAACATAATTGCCTAACATTACCCTTCTTGAATATAGAGAAGAAAACGTATCTACATTAATAATTGCACTCAATAGAAGAATATTGTTACTTTAGAATTATTAAATGGTTTATTTTAGTAGCAATAACTCTAACTGCATATTTTGTAAAACAAGTACAATATCATGATATTGACTTTATTTATTGAGATCGATATTTGTTTCAATTAATTAGCCTCTGTTCTTTATAGAATACAAATTAGAACCAGAAGAACGAACAAATTTGTAAGAATAAACTTCTTGAAAGATAGAAGAAGAAACTCTTCTTTCTTTCTAATTAATTGTAATATCCAAAAAAATTTAGCCAATTTTTATTTAACGTTAACATAATATATACTGAAAAAGGCGTGAAATTTTTATTTGACGACTCAACCTTATGGTAATCAGTTGTACAATATAACTAAAAGACTACCCTTACAACTGTCTTGCATTACTTTCCATTAACACCGGCTCTACCATATTTTCTGCGAGAACTGAAAAGCTATCGATCTATTTAGTTGGCCCCGATTTGATGGCTTTCCTTTCTGTGAAAAATACTCCATTTAGGGACGTAGTGCACAGACATTCTAAGTAAAAATATAAAAAATCTAAAGATAAATATGATATTATAGGTGCAACATACACACTGTTGAATTGTGAGTTGTTTACCAACACATATACCTTCGTTGAACTATTGGGGAATGCCACCATATATATATATATAGGTTAATCAAGTTATAATAATCAAGTCAGAACCATATAATCATCACAACTTTTCTTCGGTCATCAAATATTAACAATCCAATTTGTCAGTTAAAATGTATGTTTTTAAATTAAACTAATTTAAATAATCTGACGCCCTAATAATAAATTTACTACCTTTTGATTTCCACCTAAACCCAAGAAGGATGTTCCCGATAAAAAACTACTGCTATCAAGTGTGAGCAAATCCTGGAATATTAGCAACTTGTTGTGTTTTTTTTTCACTTGTACTTTTAGTACTTTATGATAACACGAATGTATGGAGATTCAGGCAAAGTAGAAATAAAATGAAACTCAAAAAGAACAGAAAAGCCTAGAGATCTCGAATGAAGAAATTGTTAAAGTTATAACAGAAAAACACAGAGTAAATATTAATAGCTTAAAATACCTAACAAACAAACAGAGAAGGATTTATACCAAACTAATGAAAATTCATGGGATCGATGTAAAACCAAGAAATATTTGCAAATAGGCTAATAAAAGCAGAATAATAGATTAGGTACAGTACTATCTATAACTGTAGAGTAGATAAATACATTAAAAACAAAAAACAAAAATTGACTTGAAAAGAAAATTAACTAAAAAGCATGAAATAATTTATGCTACAACTATTAAAAACTTTTTATGAAGGCGGTGCCAAGGTAAAGTGAGAATACATTTATAAGATGTACTTCACAACTTCACTGTTCAAATTTGCTTCACCCTGTTGTGCAGCCATACTCTATATGTTACTGTTTATTTGTCACCCAATATAACATTTTTTAATTTGGGTTCTACTCCACCCTATATGCTATATAACAATTGTTTCTGATAACTAGCTCACGCCTGGTGGTCGAAATTGGAACATTTGTGTCAATATCGAAATTCAAGTTCTTTAGCTCCCCGTATATGCAGCTTTTTCTAACATATTTTAATCATACTGTATAACTGTTACTTCTCCTCATGTTTCAGATATTGCATATATGCAACAGCTCATGTTGTATCTTAAAATAGCTACCCCGTATATGCAACTTTTTCTAACATGTTTTAATCACACTTTTTAACTATATTTCAACTCTACCCTCTATTTCAACCACCTTGCATGTACAACTACTTATCGAGCAGCCTATGTAACAATTTTTAAAGATTAAAACCTTTACTCCTCCCTATATTTCAAATACCCTATCTGTGCAATTGAAAATTTTTCTAACCTTGTTTGAATCACACTGTGTAACTATAACTTGACTTCGCCCCATATTTCTGGTACTCCATAAATGCAACAGCTGATGCTGTACCCTATATAACAAAATTTCTTCTTTTTTTACCCACACTATATAATTATTTTTGTACTCCACGCTATATTTCAGCAGCTTTGTATATGCAACTACTTATGGGCCACCCAATATAACATTTTTTCACCACACTGTATACTTAGAATTCTAGTCCACCCTATATTTCATCTATCCGGTACATGAAACTGCTTGTGGATCATAACATTTCTTAATAATATTTTTAAATCTTCCTTTATAGCTGTAATCATACTCTGCTACATATTTCAACCATCCTACAATATGTTGTTTGAAAAATCTTGTGAACTACTTTATATAACAATTTTTTTAACTCATTTCATTACTTTAATAATAGCTCAAGAAAATTCAAATATCCTAACTGCTTACATAACATACCTTTTAATCCACCCTGTATAAATATAATTCACTTTTATCCTTATTTCACCCACTTTAAATATGCAACTTCTTATGACCCTAACAATAATAATAATAACATTTTGTTATCCACCTTGCATAAATATAATTCAACTCCACCCGTTTTTCAACTACCAACTGTTTATAGTCCACTCAATATGTTTTTCGAAACATTCCGTATGACTTGTATATATGCTGCTACTTATGGACCACCTAATATACCTTTTTTTTCTAAGTTTTCCCTATCCTGTTTATGGAACACCTTGTAAAATTATCCACAATTTACCCCAAATTCCGAACAGTTAATACCAGTAACTCCATCAAAGCTTATAATATCGGCGAATCCACCAAAGCATAGAGTATAAGAAGATAGGTAAAAAGTTTTTCCCCATTCTCTAAGAAACGATACAAGCTATGTTATTGATAAAAATACCTGACCACTTTGGGATAACCCGGCACGAATCCTGTTTATTTTCATTTTGTCCCACGTTCCGAATAAAATTTTCCAAATTTTAATAATCCGGCGACTCCACCAAGACATAGGTAAAAATAGTTTATCCCCAGTTTCTAAGAAAGGTACAAGCAATGTTAATAAAAAAAATATGGCACTATCCCCCTGAACAGGATCCAGTAAAACGGTCGAAATTCCTTTAGACGTTTCCGAATAATCGATGAACAAAAAAAAACATAGGTATAGACGAATTGAAGTCGGTTAAAAAAGGGTAGAAGTTAAATAGTCAGCGATAAGATTTACATGAAATAGATTTTGACAAATAGACGAAATCGTCTGAAGATACAAAAAAAAGGAAAGCGAACGCTTTAGGTGGTACAAACACAGAATTTTGAAATTATGTCAGCCCAATTTCACATATCACTCCTCGAAGTTTCCTTGGACTTCCATCGTCTTGAAGTGGTTGACCTCACAACGTTTCAATAGCTGTGTATCTGCTATCGTAATCAGGTGAATGATAGGAAATTCAGATTATCCGTCCCTTAACCGGTCATGCGTCGCTGGTCATGGTCATTGGGTCTTATCTGGTCCAATCAGCGTCCTCGTACCTGGAGGTTGGTTGCCGGTGATGCCTAGCGGCAGAGGCCGAAGAAGAGCTCTCCAAATATTTTTAATTTGGACGCTTCTTTCGAGATTATATATGGTGTCTCTATGAATTTCCTTTTGTACCAGTGCTCTTGCTTGTGAATGGCTCTGGCCTGGCCCCAGTTGATATTATGGTGTCGGTACATGCGTGATTAGCTAGCCCAGACTTCGTTACCTCCGCCCTTTGAGTTGCTGTGCGGTGCTCCTTAATCCTGGTGTCCAGCGGTCGCATGTCTCTCCAATGTAAAGATTGCTACATTCACATGGTATGCTGTATATGCAGTTCTTTGGTACTGCTGGTGCGTCGGGCCTCGTTCTTGTTATCATGCTCCTCAAGGTGTTGTTGCTTTTGAAGATAATTCTGATTCCATAGCTGTGTGCAATTCTTCTAAGTTTCTCCGACAAGCCTTTAGTATACGGTAATATTAGAGTTGCTACCGTGATGTCCTCTTCCTGCCTAGGTGCTTTGTCAAGCTTTTCAAACTCCTATCATTCACCTGATGACGATAGCAGATACACAGCTATTAAAACGTTGTGAGATCAACCAATTCAAGACGATGGAAGTCCAAGGAAACTTCGAGGAACGAGTTACATTGTCTACCAACTTCAGACTAACATCACATATCACCCTTACGCATTTACGGCATGGAAGGAATCAAAGCTTTCCAAATATTGGGTTAGCGGTAAAGTTATTTCAGGTTTCAAAAACAAAGCAAAACTGGTTGTGATAGAAGCAGAGGAAAGATCTTACATGAATATTCGTTGAGCGGCCTAACCTGACTTCTGATGAATGTAGAGCAATGTAATTTATACTTAAATGAACACTAATTGATGAACTATTACCGATGCAACAAGAGATGAAAGAATGCAGAAAATTTAACAAGGATATCCATTTAGCCTCAACGGGTTATGAAACAGCATTAGACAACCTCAAAGCAAAGTTATGAAAGCGATAATCTTAAAGCGGTACCTAAAAAGCCACTCAAATCATGTACAAAAACACCAACATAAAAATAGAGATCAGAAAACAAGTAAGTTTATTTTAATAATAGTTTGTATTAATCCTTATTTTGGTTATAACAAAAAATGCGAGCAGTTTTTGAGCATATCGATATGTTGACTTTTAAGGTATACAATTTTCAATTTGAAAACACTGTGTTAGACGATAGAGTTTTTTTGGCTTCAGTAAGCATTTTTTTTATTGTTATACAGGTTGTTTGTAAGTTGACTGACTATATATCCTTCCCTTCAAAAATTCGAAATCTACATAACAAAATTACAGTAAAATATTTTACTTATACTACAAAGTAAATCTTTAACTACAAAGTATACCTTTTAACTATAAAGTTCTCTAGGGGTTTCCAAGGATGCTGAAGTGACCGACATGTTTAACGAGTAGGTGCCCCTCTAATCAATCCTTCGAAACTGTCTGCAAATTACGTTACTTGACTTGCATCAATGTGTGAAGCGGAGAATTGGATGCTGGTCCCTTTAGACACTGACGCAAGACGCCCGGTGAATCCTAACTTGGATTCAACACAATATAACTTTCTGTATTGGTTGGTCTCGTGAGAAGTGATTCTCAATCTGTAAACATAACGTCCAAAGGGTTGTATTATATCGCAGTTCCAACACTAACACGGAAACAGTTTAGAAACACATGGATGCTAATTTACGAAATGTAAAAAATGGAATAAAGAAGCTGGAGATTGTTCCAATGTGATTTTGGTTTGAAGTCATGTATGTTTTATGTAAAATTATCATTTTAAATAATGAAAATTTTACACCAACGTTATTCTAGCTAATAAGGTCTCGCCATTCAAACAACCATTAGATGATTAAAGAGTTAGAAGTAAAAAGTTTCATTAAGTGGCAAATTACTCCATTTTATTGTAAAGGGAATAGTTAATGTATTTTCATGACAACAATAAAATTTCATTACAAAAGCTCCAATAACGACAGAAGAGAATTATGTATGAATTTCATTTTAAAATCGATCATACAAAAAATCTGTTTTACATATATACATAAATTTGTAATTTAATGTAATGGGTTGGTTATGGATTACTGAACATTTACAAAAAGATTTTTTATTTTCTTGTTTCTCTCAATTACTCACGGCAAATTGTAAATTATGGGCCTTTCAAAAATTTATTATTGAAGCCAACGCAAAAATGAAATCTATTGCGATATCTGAACAATGAACAGAATTACAATAAAATGTTGTAAATTTCACAAAAAAACTAGGTATTTTAATTTATTCATTTAAAAAGTGGATGGATAATAATCGAATACGTCAACCGTAATTTGTATGTGTTTCCTTTTTGTGGTCAGAGAAATAATATAAACAGAGTAGTATTTGCAAGGCATCGAACTTATGAAACGAAAATATGGAATAGGAAAAAATTGGGATAAGAACTAAAAATTGGGCCATATAACAATCTGAGAATTCTATTTCATGTTATATTTTCTGGAGATCCTTGAAATAAAAAGTATGATAGCGCAAGGACCACATTAATTCAATGTCTAGAAACAAATACATTTTGCTACAACTGAAGTGGTTATTTTTCTTTGCAATTCCTTATTCAAAAGAAATGTAGTGTATATATACCTGAGGTCATAAACTATACTGCATTTTTTAGTTTTTTGTTTTTCTTCAACGGAGAAATGCAGAAAAATAGTTTAAAAAGGATAAGCATTAGTGACTTTTCGTACTTTTATTGACTTGCAGTACTTTTGTTAACTTTCTTACATATGCAGCGTTACAGACTAAATCGACCTAGATCCATTGACAGGTTGTACTTTCCCCCATTTCTGACTGATATGACCAAGAAACATTTTGTCCCAAATTAACAGTTTTCAAGATATTGGATTTTGAAGTTTTTTAAAAAAATCCCCTTCATTGTCTATTGGCTTATTTATTTCTGTTTGCCATTTGTGATTTATTATTCTCAACACTAAAATTGCAGTTCACTGAACCGACTGGCGCGGAGTAAACAATTCATAGTTATAAATTGAAAGATATCTTCATCTTCACAATATATATTTTTTTCTTTATTAAATATTTACCAAGATGTCTACTGACAGTTATACTGCAGATGTGCTTAAAAATATCCACGCTTCATTAGATATCCAATAAGGTATAACGTGCTAAGTTATTATCAGAATTCTATGAAAAAAAAACTTTATGAAAGGCTCCCAAGTCGTAGTAAAGAATACTTAAGCGTCAACTTTATTACTTGGACCAGAAAGCAAAATAAAATAATACAAATAGGTACATATATTACTATTTTACAGAAAGTGTAAGATAACAGTTCATGTTCCACATGTCCGCCCTTTTTACTGCACCAGTTGTGAAAAGACTTCTTATTTCATTTGCCGCATCGATTAATCCTAGTTTCTAAACATTAACACATGTGATTGGATTAGGTTCGGAAGCGGATTGGAAGAGATGGACTTATATTATGGACATCCAGAAGCTAAGACCTAACTCTTGCAGATTTTCATATGTGTGGTTTACAACGAAACTAATCCAGTCATAAGTGTTGATGTTTGAAAACAGAGTTTTAACAAATGATGTACTAAAAAGTGGATTGAGAAAGAAAAAGAAGGCATTTGTGCGAAAGCGGGCAGTTGTGCGAAACAAGACATGTGGATCTTGAACTGTAATCTTAGACTTTCTGTAAAATAGTAATGAATGTCATTTTTAACCTCATTGGAGTGTTTTATTTTGTTTTCTGATCCAATTGATAAACTTGATGCTTAAGTATCTACCGTTATTCTTTATTATGACCTAGGACCCTCTTATAAACATTTATAAAAGAAATCTGATATCTTGTTAGATAGGTAATAAAACGTAAATATTTTTAAAAAAATCTGCCGCATAACTCTCATAGACATTTTCTTAAATATTTCGGAAAGAAAAAAATATTTTTTAAGAATTTATATTAATGTATTATCAGCTGTCTACTCCGACCCAGTCGGTTCAGTTAACTGCAAGTTTAGTGTTGAGAATAATAAAGCTACTCATCTACTAGATGAAAATCGCAAGCACCAATAAATGAGAGGTAAAAAGCCAAAAAATAAATAAGGTAATAGACAAAAAGACGCATTTTTTTAACTTCAAAGTTTACCCTCTTGAAAACGGTTGTTTAGGATACGGTGTTTCATGGTTAAATCAGTCAGGAGTGATAGAAACTAGCACGAAATGATTTAGGTCGACTTAATCTGTAACCCCGAAGATTTGTTTCTTATTCCCGTTGTTTAATTTAAAAAAATAGACCCTCAGGCATGCTATTACATCATTTATCAGTTTTTCTACTATTACTCACTTCTGAATTTTATTGCGACCTCCTGTCTCTATGCACTTGGCTTTTACCAAAATGGATCAAAGAAGTCGCATGAAAATTGACTCAAATGAAGTTTAACCCATATATTAAACTTCATTTATGTTAGTTTTCAAACGACTTACGTCCTTCGACGAGTGGTAGAGTCCAGAGACGTCGATTCATCATCGTGCACAAGACTGAAAATTACAACAGCCACTCTTCAGCGCATTCTTACTAAAGATGTAATCTACAAGACTATAAAATGTAACTGACTCAACAACTTTTGCTAACAGACCATGCAAGGCGAAGAAAGTTCACCAATTAGATCTTTGAGCAAATAGAAATGAATGCCGATTTTGCGAACAAAATCATTTTCAGGGATAAGAACCTTGATGGCTTCGTTACTCGGCAAAATTGTCGCATATGGGGCAGATATGGTTTGCATTATGATCTCGAGGAATTATTGCACTGTATTTCGTTGAAGATGTGGAAATTGGATGAACAACATTATAGTGCTATGACACCGCAGTTTTTTGTGCCTCAATTGGAACATATAGCTCTTGACGACATTTGGTGTAAGCAGAACACTGCCACATGTCATACGGCTCTTGAAATATTAACTATTTTGCACAAGTTTGCTGCTGGTCGTGTCATTTCCCGGTTTTGTGACCAGAAAGGGCCTAGACGATTTGGTGATTTAAGCACCTTTAGATTTCTGATTGATGGGGTTATCTGAATGCTGAAATTATACTCTTGATCAATGAAATACCGCCGCATATATACAATATTATTATAACAAATTCTGAGAACATATTAGGCATTGTTTTCTGAATGATACTTGTGGCATATTTTTCAATGTCTAAGTGCTTCTTGGGAAATAACACCACAGTTTAAAGAAAATTGCTGTATATTCCAAACGTTTCGGGGTCTAGAACAGACCCCGTTGTCAATGGTTAAGAAACTACGGATTAAAAAGGCGCAATTCTACGATGTAAATTAAAATATTTGACAAAGTGTATTATTTGATTTTTGACGTAACTAGGAGAATTTTATTTGTAATATACAGGGTAGCACAGAAATTTCTAAAGATCATATAATCATAGAGTTCCTTTCAAATTGGAAGAATTTGAAAGGGTGATCTTCAGAATTTTATGTGGTGCTTCTAGGTGCGACTTTGTTATAAGATTGCCAAAAATGCGATCCCATTAAAATCATAAAGGAAAACCTAGGAAAAACCTTATGAACTATCCCGACAATGGGTTGTTCACAAGGACATGACCATTAGCAATTTCTTCCTTAATCATGGCAACCAGGAACCACTGAATTCTATGGAGGTAGTAGCGATACAATCGTTTTCATTTAACAAAATAAATTAGTTTTCTTTTGGTGTTGTGTTTTTCATTGCGTAATATAACTGAATTTTGAAACTGTATTTATGACCAAGGTCCCAAGCAAGCTCACAAATTTTGGATTTTTCAAATTGTCGTTTTTTTATGTAATTTTTGTGTTCGTTTATTCGAACTTTCAGAGGTCTAGAGGTTTCTCCAATATAGAATTTATTACATTCACACGGGATTTTATGAATGCAATTTTTTGTATTCGTATTTTGAGTTGTGTTATTTGATTTGGTTTTTGATATAATTGAGTTTAGTGTATTTATTGTTTTAAATATCATTTAAAACAAGAAATACACCAAACTAAATAACACAACTCAAAATACAAAAAATTGCATTTATAAAATCCCGTGTGAATGTAATAAATTCTATATTGGAGAAACCTCTAGACCTCTGAATGTTCGAATAAACGAACACAAAAATTACATAAAAAAACGACAATTTGAAAAATTCAAAATTTGTGAACATGCTTGGGACCTTGGTCATAAAATACAGTTTTAAAATTCAGTTATATTACACAAAAAAGAACACAACACCAAAATAAAAGTAATAGTCTGCTTTAATTTTGTTAAATGAAAACGATTGTATCGCTACTACCTCCGTAGAATTCAGTCGTTCCTAGTTGCCGATGATTAAGGAAGAAATTGCTAATGGTCATGTCCTTGTGAACAACCCAATATCGGGATAGTTCATAAGGTTTTTACTAGGCTTTCCCTTGTGATTTTAATGGGATCACTGAATCAACAAAGTTCTTTGGTCACATTTTTGGCGAATGCACTATCTTATAACAAAGTCGCACCTAGGAGCGCCACATAAAATTCTGAAGATCTCCCTTTCAAATTCTTCCAATTTGAAAGGAACATTATGATTACATGATCTTTAGAAATTTCTGTGCTACCCTGTATATTAGTTACGTCAAAAATCAAATAATACACATTGTCAAATATTTTAATTTACATCTTAGAATTATGACTTTTTAATCCGTAGTTTCTTAACCATGGACAACGGGGTCTGATCTAGACCCCGAAACGTTTGGAATATACAGCAATTTTCTTTAAACTGTGGTGTTATTTCCCAAGAAGCACTTAGACATATTAGGCATTGGTCATCAAAGCCTAAATGTACAACACACCTTATAAATTATTAAATATTTTTATTATTTGGCACAGAAAACAATTTTTATTGAACCTTAAAATCGCGTGCTCCCATTAAAACAGCATTTAGCTACACGATACTTAAAAAATCAAAGGAATAAAGTTTCTATTCCTGTCCCCTATTTTTCAAAATGTTTCTCCAGCATTTCTAATCACCAAAGATGAGTACAGAGAAGCTTAATTTCGTTACCGAACAAAATATTAGAGGAACCTTTTAAAATGTGACGGAAACAGGAAATAGTGTAAAATAATATGCAGGAGTCATGGTGCATAATACACGATGTGTGAGTTTTTTATTATAATCATTACCTTCCGGTATCCAGTAGGTAGGTGTGACGAAATGGGAATCTGTGAAAGTGCTGTGTTTATAATGAGGCTTATAACATCGCTCCAAAAAATAACAATGCCAAGCTCTCCGTAAAAAATATTTTGGTATATGTAATTTTGAATATAATGTTCTTTGTCACCATACAAAACCCTTTATTTTTTACTAGCTTATTTTATTTGAATAGTTATATTTTGTCGTGATAAGATGTACTGTAATTAGTTCTGCATACTACTACAAAACTATTGGCGTAATTAAGTATACTGGATAAGATACGTTACTGTGATATTTCCTTGATGTTTTTTCTTTTCCCTTAACATAGTACTAATTTTGAAACTCTCTTTTTCATAAGACATAGATCATACAATAGAGTACTGAAGTACCACACCAAAATCATTAATGAAATCGTTTTCTACCAGTTCGTTACAATATTGTTAACACAACTTTTCACTAATGAGTATGGCACAGAATTGCCAAAATTGTTTTAATTGCAGCTTCGTTGGAAGAGATCATTTATTGACAAAAATAAGAGTACAGCAAGCCAAAACTTACCTGTTCTAGAGATAAAAGACCTTTTAGACATTACAAATCATTACTTCTATATTTTAGGTCTATAATTCATAATCTCATACGAAAAGACGTTTATTATATATATATTTATATTAAGCAATAAAAAACGTGAACCGTTTGTGAGAATACAAAGTATACTAAAAATTGTTGAATTTATACTTTATTTTGCAAGATTGATAAGCATATAGTATCCAAAGTCCATTTTGCAACCTATACTACAACCAAGTAGAGCAAAAAGTTTTTACAAATTAAATGAATCTCATTGCCGAGACATATGTTAACTATTTTGAAAGTATTTATCTAAAAATGATAACAGTAGTATAGTTCATGCGTCTTAATCCGTCAGCCTAACAGTTACAGAAAAAACTTAAACTTAATGAATCACGTGGTTCCGATAAAATACCACCTTAGATAGTAAAGGCTTGTATTAAGTTATTAATACAACGACTATAATTAACATATAACTGTATCCTAAAAACGATTACATTCCCAGTTGCATGAACGGTAGTAATAAATAATTCTAAGAAACGGGTAATTGAATGACTGATGATTTGAAAAAAAGCGGCAGTCATTTCAGACTGAACGATGGAACCGAAAGCTTGTTACGAAATATTTTTCCTACTCTCGTTATCTCACTGTCTCTATTTTTCTTTGTTTGGGTCACTCTTAATAATATATATAAATATCAGGTGAATTAAAATAATTATCACTATTTTGTTACGACTCAGTTCAATTTTTAATTTAAATATATCTGCAAAGAAAGAAAACAGCATTAATTGTTCTCTGTTTCGAACCCGAGAACTTTGGAACTGGAGCCGTGCGCTTTAGACCCTTGACCACCTGTGTTTAATTCAATTATGTTTTGAAGAGGATATAAAAGTTCCGGCTGTATGTAATACATCAGTGCTCTAGTGAGTGGTATACGTACTTTGGTGATTACGATAACAAAATGATGTAAACAACGAACATGTTTCGCTTAATGTGGATTCTTCTATGAGTATATATTCGTTGATAATATGAAAATTTAATGCCAAGTTGTCTTTTTGTTTGTTCTCTTTGATTTCCAATTAAATATATCACAAAGAGAGGATTGATGTATTTATAAGAACGAAAAGCAAACTTTGTGCAGGCATTCTATATTACTTGGATGTTATATGGATTTATTTCCTATTTATTATTGATTTTCTATAAAAGAATAGACTCCTAATATACTACCGGGGGTCCTTGTTTTTTTACACAGAAGAATGAACTGGATGGGTATTTCATGATCGACGCAGTGTGTGGTGTCGGTCGGTCGGTCAGTTGTGTGGTGTCGTGTCGAAACAAATGAATTTAAAGTTATTACATTTGATTTTCTATATTTCTATTTTCATATCTGTAAGTGTGGCCCCCTTTAACAAGCTTTCGCTTCAAAAAGAGCACAGAATTATAACAGATGAATTATTATGATATTAATAAATTGGATCTACAAAATTTTGAGTGACTATTTATCTGAAATTGATGGCAAAATATTATAATCACAATTATTTAATATATTAGGTAAAATAGATTTTTAAATTAAACGGTTTTATTTAAATTAAAACAATATTTATGTTAAAAACGTACTAAAAGCTAAACAATAATTCGGTAGTTCGAAGGTACCACTCATCACACCAATCTCTCCTCATCAATCTAGGGCATTAATCACACAAAAAAATAAAATCGTTGGGCGCCTCAAATTTCTATCAAGTCAACGCTATATCATTATAAATGCTGTTTACCTACCGAATCAGTTTTTAACTTTTTGTACATTATTAACATCAATATTGTCTTAATTTTAAATAAAACAGTTTGATTTAAAAATCTTTTTTACTTAATTTATTTTCATGTTTTTAGTTTTTTATTTTGTAAGATTATATTCCTCATTCTATGTTAATCTAGTCTCACTTTGCTCAGGTGTTCCTGATGCTAACTGTTCTCTCCGTTTTTGTACTCGACTATGAGTTTCATTTTCACTCTCTTTTGCACGTTGTGCCCTATATTTTTCTTTCGCCTTTTCAAGCCTTCTTTTTCGCTGTGTTGCAGTGTCTGTTTTATTGTTGATTGTTTTTGTTTTATTATTATTTGTAACTTGTAACCATGGTGTTTCCAACAGTAATGGACATCAAACCGTCGACCCCCGCACCAGAGGTCCAGTAGAGAAGGCATACAAAAACATGCGTCCAAGTATTGAAGTATTGAGGGAAAAACGCTATTGACATATTATTTTTATCCACCCTGAATCCACACAGTTCCCAGCACGATACAAAATCTTGACTTGGGTGGGAAATCATGCTTGTATCAAAGCTCCTTCATTTGATACCCATATTGAAGCGGTGTGAAGAAATATATACTTAATCCGCCATTTTGTAGGTGGCCATAATGGTTTTTTCTTTTTTTTTTCATAGTGAACTTTGTTCATTTATTCTAGCCCTTTCATTTCATACCCATATTGAGGTAGTTATGAAAGAATATGTAATCCGCCATTTTGTATTGGCGGCCATAATGAATTTACAATGAAACAAAATTTAATGAATTGTATTGTCATCAGAACTAAACGTGTGCGCCAAATATCAGATCAATCTGTCATCAGGAAGTGGGTGCAATTTTAATTACCATATTTGACCCAAACAAATAAATGAACAGGGCAAGCTAAATAAAACCGTTTAAAAAACAAAGACGAAGAAATAAAGAATTGTCCGAACCTTTCGCATAAAATTTAAAAATTTGTTGATACAAATTCACATTAGATTATTTTAAACTTACCACATTTTATAAAGCTTTACCTTTCTTAAGATGATGGTGCAAATTCCAAAAAATACGTCAGAAGACACTTACCTGAAATAAATACTATATGTTAGTGTGGTATAAATTCATATATGTATATCTAGTACAATTACAATACTTTGTTTCTATAAAATGCAGATTCTAATGAAACAAGATGAGAAAAAAATAATACCCCAGATAAATATGCTGGTATAAGTGACAGAAATAAATAAAAGTAGTTATTATTTCTGCTATATTGCAGCCTTAGCCTTATAATTTGTCTAAGTCAGGGCAACAAAATTAAGGCAAATAATTCTAACCCCAAGTCTTCCAACACGTTTTATCTTTTATCAGATATATGTATACTATAAATAGGAATATCGCATAACTTATTTTATAATAACTCTACAGCTTCGGTGAATTTTTTTAAAACTTTTAAAATGTTTTCAAATTTAAATTCTAGACACTAATGGATAAACTGAGGTTTTTGGCGATCTTTTGTAGCGGTCTCCCGAAACTTTAGTTTTCTACTGCGGCAAACATCTTCAGTGGCCTGGTCCTCATTCATACTCATAGAAGCTCGAGGTGACTACATGAAGGTATCTGCGACATTTGCATTTGAAGAATTTGTTAAATCTAAGGCTGTGTCCAACGTAAACGCGATTTGTACTGTCCTGACGGTGCATCAAATTGACATCCGCAAACTGCAACTGCTGGTGGAATCAAACTAACAGAGCGATGCGACAACGTAAAATCGTTCTATTCGCACGAATTTAATTTCCAGTAGAATGCTTTTTACATGTTTGATAATTTGAGGGTATCGCATTGACTCAACGCAACGTCCGCACCGCGCAAATCGCGTGCACTTTGGTCACAGGCTTATATGTAGTAAAAAGTTCTATGCCGTGGGGTATAACAGAGTAGAGAAGCATGGAGCGGGACAAAAAAATGACGGAAATCGATAACGTAAGGTAATGGTTGTATTGTTTTTTTTTCATAGCAAAAAAGCTTTCAGAGAATTAACGGATGATCGACTAAGAAATGTATCAGGTTAGCAGTTATTGTTAAAATTCTGTATGCATTGGAATTGTAATTTATGGCAGTGCACATTTCACTTTGAGAGTAACTTAAATTGTAAGTAATCCCAGATAAATACGGACTAGAAGAGAAATCGTCGGATATATTTCGTTTCTCTTATCAACCACCAACGTTTTGGAATCATTAGCAAAATCGCAATTTCCCACCAACATTGTGCCAGTGCAATTATACAAAACTCGGCTTCTCTCGCATGCATTTTTGCCTCGTTGTCAGCTTAGCAGCCTCTCTTAATTAGCTTGCCTTCCAGTAAATCAGATCTGGGTTAAGCCTTCTCCGTATTTGTTGACGCGATTCAACCGACGGGACATTTAAAATTGGTGGACTTGTGCCAAACTGCGATCGTTTGGCATGTCTTATAACATCACCGACATTCTTTTGAAGAACTTCACGATGTTTTCGTAAAGCTTGTGAAATGGCTTACCACTTACACACGGAAAGTTTGATACAAGTGGGAATTGGAGAAATGAAACGAGTTTCCAAATTTTCGCTAAATAAATTCTTTCGATACTTTGTGAAAATCTGTTCCAAATTTTATATTATAGAGTTGTTATATCCACGACTTGATGGCCACTTAGATAAGCACTTAAGTCTTTCTAGTTTATTCAAATGCCGAAATAACTAATTGGATAATAGAACTAAATAAATATTTAATAACTTATAATATTCGTGTTTGTATATGATTTTTATTTGTTGGCCGTGATTTAGACCCTGAAATAATTTTTTGTAAAAAAGACGAAGATATTCTGTTGCTATATGTAAAAATATATTATGCTGTTCCATAGTGTAAATAAGTTGTGGAGAAAAAGTGACTGATAACTGATTATTCCAGAAACATTAGTCCCGCCCCTCAGCGTTTTGTCACCAACTATGTTTACAAAGATTAATTCAAGTTTAATTAGAATATGAAATAGAACTGAAGGAAATAAAGTATAAATTTAATAAAATATTCATCAAATTTCTGAGTTACTATCAATACTAAGCCTTAAAATTTCCAGACTATTCAATCTTTATATTGTAGACCTAAAATTTCAATGATTTGTTGAACCGGTAGTAATTTTGAAGTGTTTAGGGTATTTATAGTTGGGTGTTTCATGTGAAAAAAAGTCATAATGCACTATTTCACATAACTTAGTCCGGCATTTCACTTAAACATTAATGGAAAATTTAATTCGTATGAAGAGTTGTAAAAGGTATGAAGTAATGATAATGACTAACTACATTTGGACGGTGAATATGCATACAATTTATTTTTCAGGTGTTTATAAGGCAAATTAACCACTTTAGGTTAGAAGGTCAGTATCTCTCAAATCATTTATGGGCTCAATTGATGACAAATTTTCAAAAAAACTTGTTGATCTTTAGTATTTTTTTATTAGGGTTCCGTATATACAATATACGGATACCCTTATAATATCACTCCGGATTTCTGCCTCTGTCACATCACAGCAATTTTCTCCTAAACTACTAGACGGAAAAGGTTGAAATTTGGTATCAATGTATAGTTTGGTGACCCGATCAGGAGTACATATCGTAAAAGAAGAAATTTTGTTTTAGGGGTACTTCTGGGGGAAAAACTAAAAAAATCGACCGTTAGCCCCCCCTGATCTCCGAAACTACTGAGCCTAAAATTTGAAAAAAATAGTAAATATAGAACGTTGCCCGAACTTTACGGAAAAATCAAGGAGAAACCATTAATATTAATTTTGGGGGGCAAATTAAAGAATTAAATGAAAATTTAAAAAGAAAAAAAATTCTGAGGAACACTAATATATTTTTTTCATATTAAAAAAAAATAATCAAAAAGATATTAACGAAAATATACCAAAATTTAACCCATTTCCTCCCTCCCCTTACCTCCAAAACTATAAAACGTAAAGTTTTGAAAAAAATTAGAGGTATAGGGTCTGACCTGAAGTTTACTGGAAAAATAAGGAGAAACTCATAATATTTATTTTGGGGGGCAAATTATAGAAGTAAATGGAAAATATAAAATTAAAATTGTTTCTAACCCATCATGTTATATATCAAATGAAAGGGCTTAATATGAGGAAAACAAATATATTTGTTTCATATTTTTAAAATAAATAAATTAAAGTATATTATAACAGATATTAAGAAATATTTAAAAAAATACCCATCCCCCCCTTATCTCCGAAACCATAAACTGGAAAATTTGAAATATAATGGAGGTATAGCATCTCACCTGAACTTTACTGGAAAAATAAGGAGAAACCCTTAATATTAAATAAAAACGAAAACGATTTGTAAACTGTTTTCATTTTGCGTCAGTTGAAGTGTTAAATATAAATTATAAAATATGCGTTTGAATTTATAAAAATTATAAAGTTTTCTTTATCATATTGAGACTATTAACGATGCGCTTGACTTTGTTTTCATATTCAGTATTCATTTAGTATTTGTAATTTGTCCTTCAGGATTATAAAAATTACCCACTTTATACGATCAGTAGTTTCAGAATATGGGAAGAATAGGTTTTTAAATTTTCCTTAATATAGTTTGGATGAAGGATTTTTAATATATAAATATATGTGTATTGTCTTGACGAACGCGCTTGAGAAATACTAATTTTTGGTTCGTTTTCCCGAAAACTTTGTTATTGTGAATAGTTTCAGTGTCAAGGGGGGATGGTTAATTATTGACTTTACTCCCAGTAGAACCCCCAAAATCATAATTGGTTCAATTAGATTACGCTATGTGCTAGTAACATGGTCCCCGAACTGTGTATTACAACCAAATTTTAACATTCTTCGTCTAGTAGAATAAAAAAAAGAACTTTGGCAGACGGACACAAATAAGATTGTACAACTTGTATTACACATGTAGTCTTTACGTATTCTAAGGATTAAGGGCAAAAAGTATTACAGCTCTGTGCACATGCACAGCGAGCAACTAGTTGCTAACCGGTGGGGTAAGAAACTATTGTTTGAATAGCGATCAAATCACGACCTAAAAAAAAAACAAAATTTCAATAAATCCATTTGCTTCACTGTTTAAGTATTTTTCGTATGATTTTTTGATCCAAAGAATGTCATGTATTGTCTATTCTATACCCACTGTTTAACAATTTCTAATTTTTTGTAAAAATGTTTTATTTAGATCCTACGTTTCTGCTTATGGTATAATTATAATAAGTATATAGTGCATATATAAAATTTCATCACATAATGAAAGCTGAATTTCATTACGATTTTTGGGATATAAAGTATATCCCTATTCTACTACAAGACTGAGTCAGTTGCTCGGTGGTTTATTCCATGATTTGTAAGTTTATTTGCACTTATAGTCACAGTATTTTCTAGGTTATATTTTTAATTATCCCTTCATATAAAGTTGAGGATATTTGGGGCTTCGATGGTTGAACGATAGTAATTTTTATGGTAATGGTTTCTGAGCTGTTTTAACTTCTACATATTTCGGTGTTAGCGCATTTATTGATGTTGTTGTATAGCATTAACATTAGTTGTAGTTTTTCTGTCCAGTTATTGGCATTATTGCTAGTCATATTCACAGATTCCAATACTTCCTTGACACTTCTTCAAATCAAGATCTCAATAATTGTATTAGATGTGATATTGATTATGGTTTGGTTGAGGCAAGGCCAAGGGTAATTTTTTATATGTTAATTAAGTTGTATGTTGGTCTATAATTAACGTTTCTCAATTGTTTCTGTACAAATTGTGTTTTCTACACAGATGCAATTGAAAATTTCGAGGAAAGTTTTATGTTTGAGTTTGGTTACTTAGTAGAAGACATAGTCAACATTTTCCTGTTTTTTTTGTAATTAGGTCATCGACTGAGTCAGTATCGCTGTTGCAGTGTATGCTATTTAATGAAGTGGTTGTTATGTCCAGGAATTGTTGCTCATATCTTGTAGGTCCTCTTGGATTGTTTACATTGTGCAAATTTTTGAAGACAATCTTCTCATTACAGTCAGTCAGTTGAGATATGTTGAACTTACGAATGCAAATGTATATTGATTACATATTAGCAAAAACTATCATGAATATCGCATCTTTCATTACAAAATTGATGGCATCACTTTGTAAAGAAACTCAAATTCATATCATACATAGATCATTTATTTATTGCTAGAAACCACACACAATTGACGCATTAATGGCAAAGGTGTACAAAATTTTACACAAATGTTATTTCATATAACATTAATTTACATATAAAAATATTTAACTTTTTGCAACTTCATAAATCAATGTAGGTATATGTACATAATTTATATGCATAAAGTAATAATAATTTACATGTTTTATCATAATAACTAACTGAGTATAATGTATGGTATAAAATGAGTATTGACTTTACATTTGAAATTTAATTTACACTAAACAACATATATTAGCAGGAAATTCCTGACATTTATTTATATTTAAAGCGTTGGCCGAAATTTCGCAAAATAATTATAGAACTAATTAATTATGGGCTAATTATGGAGATCGATACAATTATGTAACAGTTTATTCAAAAATGTTGCCTTAAGTTTAAAACAGACATTAGTAAAGAAGTTCTTAAGCGAGGTTTGCTATGCAAGGCGCATAATCCAGATTCAACATATTTTAATATGATGAATTTAAAAATTTCAATATCCATTAATTATTTACAATTTCGTACTAGGCTTCTGAATATGTAGTTAAGTTAAAAACTTTCTTGTAAGGTGCATCTTTTTAAAAACTATGATTGCAAACCATTAACAATTGCAACTGTTTTGCAATCTTGCCTATGTATAGCAGTTGTGACCTGCACAGGAAGCGACTGGAGAGCGACTGGTTGGCAATTAGTTTAACAGTGGAAATTAACCAAAAAACAAATACGATCAATACTAGTATTATACAGGGTGTTTACTGGGAACCGCATGCTTTGGAAAAAGCCACAAATTTTTAAATGTTGAACAAAAACTTTACTTATTATATGCAAAAATGGCTTGGATTTCTCTTCGGATGGCTTCCTTCAACTCTTGTATTTGCGTAGTTTTTCAGCGTAATCAGGTGATTTCAAGAAACACCAAAGAAAGAAGTCTCGGGATCGTCAAATCAGGACACCGTGAGTGCCAAGGAACATCTCCAAATCGAGAAATAACTTTTCAAGGGAAAGCTTGTCGGACACGCTCCATAGAAATTCGAGCAGTGTGGGCCGTAGCCCCATCTTGCTGGAACCATATGTTTCGCATTGCTATGCGATGACGGCGAAGTGAGGACAAGAAACAATTATTAAACATTTCCAAGTAAACGTCTGCGTTAAAAGTAACCCCACTTCACCTACCGCACACCACACTGTCACTCGGGCACTGTGTAACGGTTTCTCTTGCAATATTTGCAGTTTTTCTGGACACCAAATTCGACAGTTCTGCTTATTTACAAAACCCTCCAAATGAAAATGAGCCTCGTCGCTCATGAATAAAACTGCATTTTCGTTTTTGTCCAATATTGCCAACATTCGCTGACAAAATTGTAAACGCTGTCTGTAATCACCAGGGTTCAGTTGTTGACATCTCTCTTCCTTAGCGAACGTTTGGGGCTCTCCAACGTAGCGACGTGCACACGATCAACATTCTCAAGCATATGAACGGTTTTTGTTGGTCCTGGAGGTTTTTTTTATTAATTATCCCGTTGTGTTCACAATATGCATCTACCTCAAAATTATGTTACAATCTGGGATCGGCAAAAGTCTCGTTGGCTCTGTATTATGGACTCTTTGTTAGAGTAAAACCGTCTCATAACAAAGGCGCGGTGTTCAAGGTCCCACAGTTTCAGTGTAACTGAAACTTCTAACTAGCCTCCGCACTGTATAACCTTCTCAACTGCCATACCCCACTACTTGCCATGTACTACCCAATAAAAAAACATGCGTTTCCCGGTAATAATATTTTAACCTAAAGGTATTTTTTCGGTAGATGACCTCAGGTATTTAGCAATAAAATTGCACTGCATGAATAGATCGCACAACGCAACTAATAACTGATCTATAAACAGCTATGTTCGTGTGTGGTTGTAAATTGATCGTGCGCCCAGCTGGTTTGCAAACGTCTCAGAAAGTTGTCGTTGGCTTTAGGCTATGTCCAACGTAAACGCGCTTTGCGCGGTGCTGGCGGTGCGTTGCGTCAATGTAACAACCGTCAACTTCAACTACGGACGAAAACCAATCAACTGAGCAACACGATAATAAAAAAATTCAATAATCGCGCGACTATACTGTCCAGTAAGGAAATCATGAATGTTTCTTTATGTCTTTGCTAGTTTGCGTAAATGTGAGAGCCAAAACTGCAACTGCGGGCACAAATAACGCAACTGAGCGATGTGATAGTACAAAATCTCTACTCGTGCACGAATTCATTTCCCGATAAGGCCACTGTCACATTGAAGCAGTGCGCATTTCACGTCTACGTTGGACATAGCCTAAAATGACCTTTTACTTACTATTGCCGGTGATCACAGAAAACTCCTCTTTTTTTAATTTCTAAAAAAATATTTTCGCTTTATTATTTTATTTAAACCATAAGGTTTCTCACAAATATTGAGGAAACTATGGGTCATAGAGAATAATAATGTACAGGGTTTTAACGGAATAAAATTAATTACTAACTGATCGTTCTTGCCGAACTCAAATCGGTAAACACATGAAAATTCAGCAACAGGCTTTTAGTTTTGATTAAAATTTTGCAAAGATCGATCATACTAACTGTTTAACATTAGTTTTCTAGAAGGGTTTGGAAGATCGGATCTGCATTTGCACATAACCAATGTCAATATAGCTAAACTCTGTTTTTCTAGCCACAGCATTCTATGAGATATCAACCACGTCGTGCCGCTGAAAATGTTTCCCAAGTGCAGACGGAACGTTTGAAATAAATCACAATAAAACCCACAAAAACAGCTGGGAAAACAATAGTTTATCCATTAATACACAGTTAGTTAGAAACAATATTAAAACCTTGAGAAAAATAAAGAATTTAATAAAAATATTATCATCATATCGCGAAAGTCAACTGAAAAATTTAAGGATGCGCTGTTTACTAAAAATGTTACCATCAATGAAGCATATTGTTTAATAAAATATTTATAATTCTTAGTTTTTCTTGTTTTCATTCCTACACAGTGTGGCACTGCCAAATGGAATAAATTCGATAACGAATAAAGAAGGGCTTGTAGGAAAAAACGTTTGATTAGTATTTTTAAATGTACATTTTTTCAACAACAAAAAAATATAGGGAGTGTCATGTGACAGTGGTCAATACCAACTTTCTTATTTTAAATGCAAGCCCCTGTATATTATTAATTTATTAGATTCTCCAGTAAATTCTAGACATAATCCATATACAATATCCTACTCCTATCTTCAACTGTTCGGAAATATTAAGTGTTTTAGATTTATTACCAAAATTAACATTAAAAATAAAAATTATTTTATTTCACAAATTCGCTACATTATACTCAATACTATATTCCAATTTAGCTCTTGATATTGAGATAGTAAGCATAAACCATTCCTGCGTTCCGTATTACTATTTGAACAAAAAACAATTTTGTGTATTTTCGTTAAAACTCATAGCCCTAGCATCTTGTTGTTTGCCTGCATGACAGTGGTGATCAGTGTCAGTGTTATTGGCGTTTGAATTTCATTAACTGTACGAAATAATATCAGAAAAATGGTTCATTTAACAGAAATGCACAAAATAACCATTCTATAACTGATTAGTTATGGAGATAACACACGGAGCGAAACGGAAGTTTCCCGCTTATTTCACGAAAATTTTCCAAATTTCCTGCCTGTATCCCAGGGAACAATTGACAAAATAGAAAAACAGGTTCGCGAGCTTGGTCATGTAATGCAGATAAAAAAATAGCTGTCAATGCTCTAAGTGATAATCCGAAATTGGATATTATGCTTGAGTTTCAAGAAAAGCCACATAATTCTAATCGAAAAGAAGCGTTAGCCACACATAGAATTAAAGGAAACTAAAATGCATCCTTATATAAAGATGCCGACTCAGGTGGTCATGGGAGAAGATTTCGATAGGAGAACTTATTTCTCTGAACAAATGATGGTAAGGTTAGATAACAATGTGATCCAGTTAGAAGATATTTTGTTTTCTGATGAGAGCACATTTACACTTCACGGTCATGTTTATCGTCAAAATCGCCGCTATTGGTCTAACGAGAATCCTCACTGGATGATAGAGAAACATACGCAATAATCTGAAAAAGTTAACGTTTGGGCAGGAATTGTTGGAAATCATATCGTAGGTCCCTTTTTCATTGACGACAACTTGAACTTTGACCAACTTATATCCTGAACCAGCAAACCCACAAGTTCCTGCCAATACAATATAGTTTCAGCAAGATGGGGGACCGCCCCATTACGAAATCAATGTCCTGAAGTACCTCAACTTTTTTTTTCAAATCGGTGGATTGGGAGGCGCGGATCGATAGAATGGCCAGCACGATCTCCTGATTGACGCCATTGGACTACATTTTGTGGGGATATGCTAAAAGTACTATATACAAAACTAAACGCCTCAACTTAGATGACATAAAAAGACGAATCACGCTTGCGATTAGATCAGTTGAGTAACGTAAGAAGATATTTCTGTACGCGATTAGAATGTTGCCAAGACGTTCGTGGCGAGCATTTTGAACATATCCTACATTGATATTAATGCTTATTTGTTTTTTTATAATATTAAGAAATAATCAGTATTACTCATTAGGTTTTTGGTGTAATGTAGAGAATTTGTGAAATAAAATAATTTTCTTTTTTTAATGTTAATTTTTGCAATAATTTTGAAAACACTTAATATTTCGGAAACAGTTGAAGATAGGTTTAGGATATTGTAAACGAATTATGTTCTGAAAAAGCCAAAAAATAAATAATATTCTGGGGCCTGCATTTAAAATAAGAAAGTTGGTATTGGCCACTGTCACAAGACACAACCTATAAATTATTTTTTGTTGAAAAAATGCACATTTAAAAATACAAATCCATGCGTTTGTCTCTACAAACCCTCCTTTATTCGTTATCGAATTTATTCCATTTGGCTGTTCCATACTGTACATTCGAAGGTACTACGATATCTGGCAGAGGATGTTTCGCACTCTGTGATGATAGCCTGTTACGATTTGAAGATTGTCTGTCGATTTCGCATTGTGCATCATACCTTGAGATCAAACCAGTTCAGTTTAAGTAATTGTTACTGATTGTGAGTTTGCTATTGAGCACTCGTTTTTTATATCAGTTACTTTGGTACATCTTTTTTTTTAATATCGTATATTTATCGTCAGCAATCAGTACTTCTATTAACTTTAGTTTTTAACTTAGTCTTTGGAAAAAATGCACTGACATTTGGCAAAAATTCATTTTAATTGTGTCTTTCAAAACAGATACCACTAAATTTTGATGCAACAGTTAAAAAAAAATAAAACTAGATTCACTAACAAAATGACAGAATTAATATATCTGTAAGACATTCCTTCAAACCGCCCTAAAAGTGTTATGATTAAAAACATAATAAACTAAATTTTAATCTGCTTAACAAAAATCAACAAATAGCGCTATGTTTCACTGTCGAAAACAGAAAGAAAATATAATGGAAAATGGTACTTTCGCTTTAATAAAATATACTTGCTAACAATTCTTAAAAAAACAACAATGACTCGAGTATTAATATTAGACTTGTTATTAGTAGGCTTAACCCTGACCAATCATGACCATGCATAGCTTCTCCTAAGAAGAATCCATCTGCATTGCCACCAAAGAGTTTAATGTACGTGTAAGAGTTTGTCCGTGATTTATATATTCTCTTATTTCATCTTTAATATTTCCTCAAGTTGGGAAAATTATATGAATCGTGCAATTTGTTTCCAAAAAAATTTTAAATCGCTAAGCGCTTTCGACTCCTGTGAGAGCCATCTTCAGAGCCTAGGTTAAAGCGAAAATGAGTTCACAATATAAAATGTTCGATTTTAAAACAATGTAAAGATTGTGATCTGAATACACAATGAATGTGTATTAGTTTAATACTTCCATATTTATTATGAAATATTCCTAGACAATTAGTCTCTACTCCTCGTAAGCTTCCAATTTCTAGAACTTCTTCATTTCCAACAACAAGGTACTCTTTGAACACGCGAGATGTAAGACCGACATCTAGGATTTTCAAGAGAATCAGTACACATAATATATATTGTCTTGCGTACAAAGGAATGACATCTCGAAGAGAGTATTCAATATCTTTGACAGGTGAAGTAACCTGAAAATTTTATCGTGACATTCTGTCCTAGGAGTTAAGGGAGAACAGTAATTACACGGAACGGTTCCAGATTCGGAACCTCTGTGTACTGATTCTCTTGAAAATCCTAGATGTCGGTCTTACATCTCGCGTGTTCAAATTTAACGAAATGCATCAAATGCATAAAGAAGTGTTCGAGAGGACATTCAATTGTGGGAAGCGCAACTGATGAAGGTTCCCGACCAGAAACAATATATATTATATTAATATATAATATATATTGTCTTGCGTACAAAGGAATGACATCTCGAAGAGAGTATTTAACAAGGTACTCATTCAACCGTCTCCACATTCGTAGCTAACCGGCTAATTGATATTTTTCCTAACCATATACGAAAGATTTTCTGTGTCTTCTGCAAAATATAGTCCGAACAATGTGTCGTTTCCCAGTTTCAGCCCTATATATTTAAATTTTTTGGACTTTCTGCCTGGGGATCTGGCAAGGTAGAATATAATATGCTAGAAGACTAACAAAAGACCTGTTTCAAACTTTTGTTGTTTCGAATGGACTTGTTAGTCTGTTCTCAAATTTCATTGTGTTTTTTTTCATAGATTTTATTAAGTTTTTGTTAATATTCAAATTTTCCATTCTTCTTCTATTCTATTACTGGATAATATTTAATTATTTATCTTCGTTACTTATCGGTACACGTCATTACAAAGCTAGTAACACTTACATATAACTAAAATGAAACACAAATAACGGTAAACATTTGAAACTATATATTAACACACCTAAAACATAAAACTATCAACTAAATCCTCTAAAATAGGATAGAAGCATTTTTGTAGCAAAAAAATGCTATAAAAGTGCTTTGATTTTATCGGATAATGTTGTATACAATTAAGTGGCAACAAAGTAGTTTCTTCCAAACAAGTTTTTAACAACTAAATACACATGGACAATAAAATAGTTTAGAAATATAGGCCATTTTAAATTAAATAATAGACTTATTAGTCTCTTTGTGCTAAAAACAATCTTAGTTTCCTAGAGAACCATAATATGTCCTTTGGCTTTAGACAGTCCTCTTAAATTTCTTGTTGTCCGTTGCGAATTCCCTGAATATTCCATGAAGAAAAATTCACAATCCATTTTCAGTGCTGTGAGCGGTTACCAAAATTCCAGTTCAACATCCGAGACTTATTTGCATTGCGTTTTTTTTTTTGTTAGCCTAAGAATATAATTTCGGAGTATCCTTTTTCTTAAGTAGATTGCGTTTATTAGGGCTAAAGACAATAATTGTGTTAATTTTGTTAATAGTTACTTGTAAGCTGTCAAATGTGTTTAGGGATTATTGAATACCATGAAGATACCATGTTATCTTAATTAGGATGTACTATTTATATAATAAGTCAGTGAAATATTTAATTAGGGTGTTTCTGAACATCCTGAATGAAGAAATTTTCCATTATTCCTATAAAAAGCTTAATTAAGAAAAAAATCATAAAAAACATTGAATTTTGAGTAAATTACTAAAATACTTAGATAATTATAAATTTCCGTGACAGCCTTTATGGAGTGTCTTTGTTTAGAGGGGTTGCGTTTTGCTCAAATTTTTGCTCAACATTAACTATCCAGTTACTATGTGTATAGAGCTAGATAATACTAATATGATACTTGTTACAGTATATTAAAGTAACGTCTTGTTAAAGTTGTATTTTGTCATATTCGAATTAACATAGAGAATGCATTTTTAACATTTCTCTTTTTGCCCGTCATAGGGTATTTTCTGCTATTTTTTTTCCTGCAGTAGATCAGTATTTGAAACTGTAAGTGAACAACACACTTTGTCCAATTTTTTTCTTGACAACAACCTTCCTCGGGATTCAACAAATATTAAAAAAAAGCCACACAACTCTCTAAATATTTTGTTTCATATAAAATAATTAATAATTCAAAGCAAAACAAAAAAAGAGCGGCAGTCATTTGAGACTGATCGATGGAAGCGAAAGCTTCTTACGAAATATTCTTCCATTTTCTCACTGTCTCTATTTTTAGTGTTATATACAATATACGGATACCCTTATAATATCACTCCGGATTTCTGCCCCTGTCACATAACAGCAATTTTCTCCTAAACTACTGAACGGAAGAGGTTGAAATTTGGTATCAATGTATAGTTTGGTGATCCGATCGGGAGTACATATTGAACAAGAAGAAATTTTGATTATAGGGGTACTTCTGGGGGGAAAAACTAAAAAATCGACTGTCCCACCCCCCCTGATCTCCAAAACTACTGAGCCTAAAATTTGGAAAAAAATAGGAGATATTAAACGTTGCCCGAACTTTTCAGGAAAAATAAGGAGAAACCATTAATATTAATTTTGGGGAGCAAATTATAGAATTAAATGGAAAATAAAAAATTATAATTGTTTCTAACGGATCATGTAATATATCAAATCATAGGGCTCATTATGACGAATACAAATATGTTTTGTTATTTTTTTTAAATGAATATTTTAAAATATATTTAAAAAATTACCTATTCTCCCCTTTATTCCACAAACTATAAGACCTAAATTTTTTTTACAGGAAAAATACGAAGAAATCCCTAATCTTAATATTGGGAGCCAATACGGAAAATAAAAAACAAATTCTTTAACGCATCATGCAATACATCAAATGAAAGGGCTCATCTTGAGGAATACAAATATATATTTTTCATATTTTTAAAATTAATTGTTTACAAGATATTAACAAAGATATAAAAAAATCTCATTTCTCGCTTTATTTCTGAAACCATACTATCTAAAATTTTGAAAGTAATTAGGGGTAATGGGGCTCACTTGAAATTTTATGTTCAAATTATGCAAATAAATGGACAATAAAAATTCAATTTTCAAACGCATCATGTATTATACAAGATAAAAGGCTCATTATCTGAATTACAAAGATATCATATTTTTAAATCATTTGTTTAAAAGATATTACCAAAAATATTAAACATCTACTTAACTCCCACTTTAGAAACTACACTATTTAAATTTTGAAAAATATATTTTATCTGTATTTTTAAATAATTTGAATAACAGATTTAATAATTTATAATTTAAAACTTGACCTATTTTGTCCTTTATCTTCCAATCTACAGAGCCTCAATATTCAGACAGTAGAATATAGAAGGCTTCCCTGAAAGTTTATTAGTAAAATAAATGTTAATTTTTGGGTGTCAAATTAGAAAATTAAACACATATATATTCTTATAAAAATCAAGCGAATCCTCAAGTGTATATTTTTTATAAATTTAAAACGCTTCCTTTAAACGATATTAGGGTAAATTTAAGGAAATGCACTCATTCCCTACTTGTCTGAAACTGGAATATTAGAATCTTGAAGGTGGTACGAAACCCTTAGTATGCGAGTCCAACTCGCATTTGACCAAATTATTCTTTATTTGTGTAACTCTCTTAGTAATGGATATAAATATCAGGTAAATTAAAATAATTATCACTATTTTGTTACGAGTCAAGTCTTAATCCTAACTTAATTCTTAAACTAAATATATCTGTAAAGAAATTTAAGTATAGATATTGAGTAAGTGTTTCTGAATGGTTTTGTTCATCTGAATTGTATTTGAAGACAAGATGTCAAAGAAAAATTCGTTTTGTTCGTAGCTAAAATTGATAAAAACACATACCATTTATACAAAACAATAAATTATTAATCTATATATTCAACAGTAGCAACATTTAAAAAAAAATTAAGTTCTTATTCTATGAAATATTAAAATAAGTTATTCATTTTATGTGAATTGAAAATAGTAATAAAATTAATTAATAATGACATAATATTAAAAAGTATAATTGTTTTCGGTTTCGAACCCGAGAACTTAGGATATGTAGCCGTGGACTTCAAACTCTGGACCACTTGTCTTCTATTGAGTGATCAACGTACTTTGTTTATTACAATAACAAAAGATGTAAACAAAGGACGTTTTGCTTAATGTGTATCTTTCTATTGGTCTATATTCGTTGACAATATGAAAATTTAATGCCAAGTTGCCTTTTTGTGAGGTATTCTTTTTAATTTTTGACGTATGTCATGTCTCCAATTTATTATATCACAAAGAGAGAATTGGAGTGTTTATTAGAACGAAAAGCAAATTTTGTGCAGGTATTCTATATTACTTGGATTATTACATTAGTTTATTTCTAATTTATAATTGATTCTCTATAAACCAAGAGACTTTTAATATATCACCTGGTTCCTGTTTATTAAACAGAGGACTGAATTGGATGGGTATTTCAAGAACGAAGCAAATGAAATTTAAAGTTATGCATTTCATTCCCCTATTCATCTATTTTTCATGTGTAAGTCTGGGCCTTCGTTAAGAAGCTTTCGCTTCAAATGCTTCAATAATAAGCTAAACACATGAACAGAGCCAAACCTGCAAAAATTTTTTCAATTTCAAAGTCGAATTATATTTGGATAATACCACAGAACATACACATAGTAAGTAATACCATAAAACGATAATTTTGTATATGCTCTAAGGGCCATAATCTATACTATTATAAAATTGTAGTTGTCTGTTTGTTTGTTTGTTTGTTACCTCATCACGTAAGAACTACTGAACTGATTTTGGGAATCTTGTTTTGTTGCAAAGCTTATATTTTGACTTAAACTCTGGTATACATTTTATCTCCCTACATTGACAGAAACGGTAGATATAGAGAAAAATCTACTACCACGGTAATACAGACGAAGTCAATTGGTTCCAGCGCATGCACCACATTTTAGATATTTACATCAGCATAATTCGGAATATGCCAATTAAATGTAACATGTTTTGATTAAAAAAAATCCAACTGACATATCAAGTGTTATTTTACAGGATGTTCTATATATAGGATAGGTAGAATTAAATGGATTTAAAAATCTTGAAAAAGGTATATTAGGTGGCCCGTAAGTAAGCGTATATACAATGTGGTTGAAATAAGGGGAATGTTATACGGGATGCTTCAAAAAAGATTTATTGAGTGGAGTTGTATATACCAGGTGGTTAAAAAAAGGGTGGAGTTGAATTACATTTATACAGGGCGGATAATAAATGTTATATTGTTAGGGCCATAAGTAGTTGCATATAAAATATAGGTGAAGTAAGGGCAAAATAGAATTATATTTATACAGGGTGGATAAAAAAATGTAAGCAGTTAGGATATTTGAATTTTCTTGAGCTATTATTATAGTTATGAAATGGGTTGAAAAATATGGGTAACGAAGCAGTTGAAATATAAGATGGAGTGGAATTATAGTTTAAAGAGTAGTTAAAAATTTGTTTTATAAACACAAGTAGTTCACAAGTAGCATATTATGGGATGGTTGAAATATGTAGCAGAGTATAATTACAGCTATATCTACAGATGGGTTTAAAAAATATAAAGATGTTGTGATCTACAACCTGTTTCATATACCGGATAGATGAAATATAGGGTGGACTAGAATTCTAAGTATACAAGGTGGTGAAAGAATGTTATATAGGGTGGCCTATAAGTAGTTGCATATACAAGGTTGTTGAAATATAGCGTGCAGTAGAACAATATGTATACAGTGTGGATAAAAAAATGTATAAAAATTTTGGAGTACCTAAATTTTGCAAATGAAGGATGGTTTAAATGAAGTTTGTCGAGAAATTATATTTTATACTGTGCATCAGAAATTATGAGGTAATAACGTAGCTCATAATTAGTTGCAAACATAGGATATTTGAAATATAGGGAAGAGTAGAGTTAAGTAGTTTAATATTTAAAAATTGTTGCAGTTTTGGTGAATTTTATTGGGAATTGAAGGATGTATATTCATAAGGGTGGTACATTGACAGGAAAGGAAGATATCGCGAAAAAAAACGACTACCATGTTCGATAACACACCATTAGTCAATTGGTTCCACCGCATGTCCCAAATATTAGATACTTGCATCAGCTTAGCTTTTATTCAAAATTTGTAATTTGCCAATATAACATGTTTCAATAAAAAAATAATCAACTAATACATCAAGTGTTTTACAGGGTGTTCCATATATAGGTTATGTGAAAGTTAGAGCGGAGTAGAATTACATGTATTTAAAAAAGGTATATTAGGTGGTCCCTCAGCAGCTGGATATATACGATGTGGCTGAAATATGGAGAAAGTTATATGGGGTGGTTCAAAAAGGTATATTGAGTAGATCATAAATAGTTGCATATACAAGGTGGAGTTGAATTATATTTATACAGGGTTGATAACAAAATGTTATATTGTTAGGTTAGAGAAATGGAAGACCTGCAATATGGTGAAGGTGAAGGGTGATTTAAATGAAGTGTGGAGAGAAATTATACATAATACTGTGGTTAAAAAAATATGAGGAAAAATTGTGAAATAGTGTGGCTCATAATCAGTTACACAGATAGAATATTTGAAACATAGGGAGGGGTAGAGTTAAGTAGTGGAGTATTTAAAAATTGTTAGATTGGGTGCCCAATAAGAAGTTGCAGTTTGGTGAAAATTATTGAGTAGGGATGGATTTATATTTATATAGGGTGGTAGAATAGAACATGAGCTGTTGCATATATGCAATATCTGAAACATGGGGTGAAGTAAAATTATAGTTATACAGTGTGATTAAAATAATGTTAAAAAAGTTGCATATACGAGGTGGTTAACATATAAGGTCGAGACAAATTATATTTTCCAGGGTGGTTAAGAAATGCCAGAAAAATGGTTATTTAGCGTAGTCCATAAGCAGTTGCATAGATAAGACAGTTGAAATATAGAAGGGATCAGAGATCAAAGAAATAATTGTTATATAGCATAAGGATGGAGCAGAATTATAGTTAGGTAATTAAAAAATGTTATATTGGGTGACAAATAAACAGCAGCTGATACATGATGGTTGCACTCTAGGATGAAGCAGTTACACAGTTACACAAGCTGGTCCCAAAAAATGGTGAATAGAATTGTTATATAGGGTGGCCCAAAATATTTATAGTTATGTAAGGTGGTTCAACAAAGTTAGAAAAAAAATTATATTCGATAGCCCATATGTTTCATAAGTTAATTTTTGGCAAAGAATTATACATTCCATACGCGGATGAAACCGCGGGTAACGGCTAGTTATAATAATAAAACGATAACTTTTACTTTATTCTTGTTAAGTCACACAAGGTATATGTTCAAAGGCCGTTATTAATGTACATTACATGCTACCTCGGAAGTATATGTTCTACAGTGGGATATTAAGGAATTTAACAAAGTCCAAAGTCAAATACAACACTATTAATTCATGAAAACAACTTTTTGAAGTTTTACATGTTAAGCTTTTCCCAAATAAATTTTACTTATTATTCAGAAGTCTTAATGTAAAATATTTACTGGATAATATGAAGCTAGTCAATACATAAATTTAATGGCAAGTTTAATGGGGTTTTTTCTGATGTTTGACATATGACCAGTCTCTATTTTAATGTATCGCAAAGAGAGAATTGGGGTTTTTATTAGAATGAACAGCAAATTTTGTGCTGTATTGTATATTAGTTTATTTTCTATATATTATTGATTTCTTATAAAAGAAGAGACTCTTAATATATTACCTGGTCCCTGTTTCTTACACATAGAATTAAATTGGATGGGCATTTCAAGATCCAGCCAGTGTGTAGTGTCGGTCGGTCGGGTCGGGTAGGTCGGGTAGAAATAAATGAAATTTAAAGTTATGCATTACATTCCCTTGCTGATCTATTTTCATATGTGCTTTCGTTTCAAAAAAGTATTTGCCAAATAGATGAAGATTTTAATTTATACAGATTACTTTGGATATTAGGAGGATACACTCTATTCAGTTAAATTGATTTGAAGAGGAAAAACTCCTATCTTCCACGCCATAGGCGTACTCAAGCTTATTTATCAGGGGGAGTATCATGTTACATAAAACGCTTGGCAGAGAAAAGACAACGTAGAAATTATATTTTAATAATAATGTCTCGTACAGTAGTTCGAAATGCGTAAGGATTAAAAATACTTCTTTTTATTATGACCACTTAGTATTAACTGTAAATGCAAATGTGGTCAAGAAGGTTTTGCGTTATTTCGAGGGGAGGAGGTGGAACTCCTAAGTCCCTGCCACTCATGGATACCTGCGATTATCAGTGTGACAAGCTGACCCTAGTAACTAATGTTTAAATATATTTTATAATACCATGCGTTTCGTTTGCAGTTTATATAGCAAATCCACAACGATTAAAAAACATGAAATTTAACACACTATACTAACTAAAAGTAGAACAATAAACTTTTATATTAATTCGTTATCATAAATCGATTTATTTGAAATGGTTAAAATGCAGGTGTAAAATTTGGAAGTGCTGAGAAATATTTTATAATTTTACTAAATTTTTCAATTTTGATTTCAACATCCAATTACTAAAAAAATCGATATAATTTATATTACAATTTAGCTGACTTGTTAACAGTTTATGTTCACAAGACATCCAATCAAAGTGACTAGAGCAAGTTCGCTGAAGATCCATTCCCAAGTTGATATTTGCCTTAACTTATGGCTACAGTGGACTTTGTTAAATCAATTTTCCTCAAACAAATGATATTACTCTTGTCTAGCAGTGAAACTTGGAATATGTTCTCTCTTGATTTTACACAAGCTGCGAGCGAAGTTCTACAATTTCGTGTCTCATAAAGCGTCCAATACTGTCAGCTCGATTATTGTCGAATATGAGGTATTCGGTTTGTAGTATATAAGCAATAGCAACTGTAGGTACTGATGCTTGTATGAAGACTTTTTTCAGCATTTTATTGGACAAAATTCCATATACGTTCCTCCTTGTTTCGGCCGCTTTAATAATACAAATTACAACAACGTTAAAATTAATATCCTAACATTTAAGTTCAGCCGCAAAATAAGGGTTAAAAACATATTATCTTAATTAACATTATTCTGCCTACAATTTTTTATTACAATTAATGGGTTTTATCTTACAAACATCAATAAAATTATTGTTTCATGTATCATTTCCGTAATTTAATTTTGGTAATTTTACTAATTATATTATGTTTCATAGTTCTGTGCAACTGATTATCCTTCTTTCATTTTCTCCTTTGGTATCGTTATTATGTCTCTGTTATTGTCTTCTGTGTGTAGCGTTGTTTCACTATTCCCCTTCGGAGATCCTGTTGGTCATCCTCTAGTGAGATTTTCTTGTTAGGATTTTGGCAAAAAATAAAAAAAAATGCCCTAGAGAGATGGAGTCAGCAATTTTATGGCTCAGGGCAGGTTTTTCAGGTCCGGGGGGGAGCAGTTCCCCCCTCCCCTGTACGCCCATGCTTATATTCCTTCAATACCATTCATACATTAAAGAAAATGGCAAAATCTATCCTCTAAACCGACGATTAATGTTGAACTGAGAATAGAAGATTGTCAGTTCATTTTGAGAAAGTAATAGTTAGGATAGGAGTATTACGGGAATGATCGACAGCAGAGTTGTAGACAGCGAAGACGTGAATTATTGTGGTAATAGTATAGGTGAAATTTGTGATTTTTAAAGGAAATATTTATTCTGAATTTATACGCAAATAGAGAAGTTTTAGTTTTGGTGTCAGTCAATAGTTTTAAACCCATAGAGTACTAGTAACAGTGGTGTTAGAAGTGTGATTACGTGTGGATTAAAATGAAAAATGATGGATGGGACCAGTAAGGAAAATTTGATAAGAGTTATCGATAAGCTATTGGAGAAATGGGATAAGACAAAGACGCAGCAGCTTCGTGAGGAAATGCAAAAAGGTTTAATGTAAGCTTTTAATGGGAACATAAATTTGAATTAGAAAATCTTACACCCGGAACACATGATATGCAACAAAATCTTTTAGCTACTATGTAAATGAACAACACTATTAATTGAAAGTTTGTTTTTCAAATTAGGACAAAAAGCTGAAGAAGTACAGAGGCAAGATGAATTATAAATTAAAAAGAAACAATTTGTACAATTAGTGCAAAGAGATATGCAAATCATCAGAGTAGTTAATCAGAAATGACAGCTTATGAAATCTAATATAACTGAAATAAATGCTGAAATTAATATTCTAATAAATAAATTAAAAAAAAACGACTTCAAAATAAAATTAACTAAAAAGCACGAAATAATTTATGATACAACAATTAAATACTTTTTATGAAGTCGGTGCCGATCGAAAGTGAAAATATTTTGGGAAGTACATAGATGAGTTGTACTTCGCAACTTCGCTGTTCAAATTGGCACCTTTTTATCTTTTTCCTTTTTATCCTTATTTCACCCACATAGTATATGCTACTTCGTATGGCCCTAACAATATAACATTTTGTTATTCACCCTGCATAAATATAATTCAACTTCACCCTTTTTTATTACCTGATATATATAACTGGTTATAGTCCACTTAATATATCTTTTTCGAGCCACCTTGTATGACATCCCCTTTATTTCAACCACATTGTATATATGCAGCTACTTACGGACCCCCTAATATACCTTTTTTCACGATTTCTTCAATACATGTAGTTCAACTACGTTCTAAGTTTTACCTATCCTATATATGGAACACCTTTTAAAATTTCACTTTAAATATCAGTTGAATTTTTTTAAGCGAAACATGTTACATTGGCATATTTCGTATTTTGAATGAAGCTAAGCTGATTCAAGTATCTAATATTTGTTGCATGCGGTGTATTACCCAAAATGGTAATAGTTTTTCCCCTATATCTGCCGTTTCTGTCAATTTATGGAGATAAAATGTATGCCACATTTTATAAGACCCAATATAAGCTTTGCAACAAAAAAAGATTATGAAGAAAATTTTTTTCTCTAAATAATATTCATAAGAAAGTTTTCCGTTTGAGTTCAACATCTGAAGACACACTGTTATAGAAACCAAATGAGAATCTCCACCTTGAAGTTGATTAACTGACATTTATTGGGATTTATTTCCAATCAACATTTAAATTACTTCTCAACAGAACTGATGATACTATAATTTGTAATCAAGTTAAAAACTTAACATGGAATGATTACTGTTTACGTTTTAGTTCATGTAAATCTGTTTGTGAAGAATAACTTTTTCTCTTAAAATTATTATTAATTATAAAAGAAATCGTTTGATTTATGAATACACACTGTATATACATATTAGCTCACATTTGTTTTGATTAATTCATCTTATTCCCAATCTACCACAAGTTCCGAACAATCAATACCAGCAACTGCATCTAAGGTTGTAATACTGACGAATCCACCAAAACATAGACTCTAAGTAAATAGGTAAAAAGTTTTTCCCCATTCTCTAAGAAACTATACTGACTATGTTATTGAAAAAAATACCTGACTACTTGCGGATATCCCGGAACTAATCCAATTTCTTTTCACTTTGTCCCACGTTACGAATAAAATTTTCCAAATTTTAATAATACCTACGCCTCCACCAAGACATATATGAGTATATGAGAATAAGTAAAAATAGTTTTTCCCCATTTTCTAAGAAACGGTACAAGCTGTGTTAATGAAAAAAATATGGGACCACTTCGCTATCCCCCTAAACTGGACTGAGTGAAACGGTTGAAATTCCTTTGGTGAACAAACATAAAAAAGCAAAAAAAATATAGATACAGTCGAATTGAATTGAATTTTTGAAGTCGGTTAAAAAATATGTTGGATATTCTCCAAAATAAAGTCAATATGAAATCATTTCAATTCAGTGCAAAGTACAGAGTGAACTATCCAAAATCTAGTGGAAATGGTGATTAAAAATTACCAACAAGACTTAAAAAGAGATATCAGAACACCATAAGTACTAAGAGCTCCTTTATAGATCCAGCCATCTTTGGTGGTTGTTTCTTGTGATCCATGTACAAATGACAATTTGAAACAGTGGTTTCAACTAACGGTTTGTATATCCATCCGGAAATTTCCTGAGATAGCAGCAACCTAGTCATCAATGGCCGAGCATTCGTTAATACCAATTTTCGGCGAATCCATGTCATTACAGACCAAGGCAGAGGTAGTGCTACAAATAGTGAACAACAGAATCCGGCATTAGTGTATATTAGCGGATATTGACGATTATTTCGTATTGGGTATGAACCTAATCCCTCACATGGATTCATGTTTGCCCCAAGATACGCAATCATTGTGTTGAAAACCAGATTTCCGGGTCGAAATTATTATTGGACAGTTAGATAGAAATTTTGGGAACTGCGTTGGAATGGTGGATTTGGGCAATTAGCTTATGATTATTGGTTAGACGGCCTATAGTTAAAACCGGACCAGACATACCAAGTTGAGTTCTGAATATGTCAAACATCGAACTACGAATTGCCAATGGTGAAGAAATAGCTTTAATTCATCGGATGTTAAGATCATATAGAGAAGCTGTTTGAAAGTGAAAAGAACAGTAACAATCAAACGTCAAGGGTTCACCAATAAAAACAAGACACATTACGAACATGCCTAATTAAAAAATGGAGCCTGCAGTTGCAAATAATAAGAAATTGGGAAAAGTCTATATACAGATAAACTTATTAGGCATCACAGAATGAAATAATAAGTTTAGACTGCATTAATAGTCAATCCTCGATTTATGATGATCCCCTAAATAAAAGCCCTAAAACTTCATTATATATGATACTTGGAATGGAGAAGAGAGAATACAATAACAATAATACGATTAAACAGTGATTTTCAGAGCCGTCCATAAACCAAGGAAGTTTCCGAAATGAAAATATAACTATATCAGAAATCTAGGTAGTATATCTTAGTATCAGAAAGCTAACAACAGACATGCAATGATAAAATCACATATTTTATTGTCATTCTTTTCATTAGTTATGAGTAATGATTTTTTTCCCAACCCTCCCTTGCAAAGAAATTCGGTTCTTAACCATCACCCACCTTGTATCGAATTTCACTAAATCCGCCACTGTGCCTCAATCATCTCGAAATTTTTGGGCAAGTATCGCAAAGATAGGTTTTTATTTCGAGGATTCCAACATATTCCTTCAGAAATAAAACCAGTTGTTTCTCGGTGTTTTACAGCTCTATGAAGCAACATATCAAGATTTAAAATCTCAATAAATATATTTTTTGTACGTTTATGACGCCATGAAATAAAAGTATCGACGGGTGAATCCTACGTTTTATTGAACTTCAGCGAAGACTTTTACTGGTCATAAATTATGCGTATGGCAAGCTTGAGGTCTTATATTTTACATGTGTTATTCATTACATTGTATGTTGTACAAGTTGTGTAAGGAACTGGATCAAGCCAGTTAAAGCTGATATAAAAATATGTCTATAAAATAAGGTTCACTTTTGGATAATTTGGAAATTATTTAAACTTTTTTTCTCAAAAAATTATTAACTGTCTTCCAAGTAGAACTAAAAAGTTGAAAATAATTACGTCCAAAAAATAATAGTATACTGTACAATAAATAGCAGCTAAACTGTGGCTCCTATGCACAATTTAACGAATGTAAACAATAATTTTGTACAAATTAATTACCTACCTCTATAGTATATTTGTGAAGTCGCTGCCACGCAAACCTGATATCCAGCATGGCTTACATATGCACTACTTCAACAAACTTAATTGTTACTTGGCTAATTTTGCGTTCGGTTATCAATTTATTACTGTTTTAAGTTCTTATTTATACAACAGGACTTAGTATGTTTTTATATAATGGGCTCAAACTCTACCTACCTACATCAAGGGTTTCTGTGGGGTCTAAGTATTTTGCTATTTATTTCAATTCATAGATGAATTGTCGTGACGGCTAATGTATAAAAATTTGTTACTAGCAGACAATTTAATTTTTTTTTGTAAATATTAAACGTACTGCAGATTACTATTTTCTACAAGAAAATGTGATTACTATTAGCGATTATTATCGTTTACAAAGGAAAAAGGTCGTCTAGATATCTTCCATGAAAGAGAAAAATTATGATTTTGATGTTTGATTTGAAAAAAATTAGATTTATTAAATATATTAATCAGAAATTGGAATAGCCAGTAAATTATGTGTTATTATATTTAGCAACTGTAAATCGTCTTATCGCAAAGATACTTTAAGTGTACTTCTTTGGTACCCTCTTGATTACAAAATACTTTGATCGCTTGACAAAAAATTTATAATTATCATATGTATTCTTTGTCACTGTCAAAATTTTTTGACAAACAGCACAATCCACATCAGTGCGAAAATTTTTTGAAAATACCTCGAAAGGCTCAACAAAACGATTGACAACGTTGATAAGTATAACACTATACCATACCATACACTATTTATATACAGGAATAATGGTTGATCATTTTAAGACATCTCTTTATCTCAGAATAACTGTCAGGAAGAATTTCTGTACGGACAGCCAGTAATCCGGGCAATTTTACGAAATTGCCTTACTACACTTTTTTCTCCAAATACGATTTTAAATACTTATCTGTTGCAGGAAAAATTTTGAGGAGAGAAAACCCCAATGAACAGACAAATTAATACAAGATCTCCTCAACAATCTTTTCGAAATTACTTAAGTATTTAATTGTTTGTTGCATAATGTTTAACTGATTATTCATTATACTAATTGAGGGCGGATTATACTCAAATAATTGCTAAAGTTTTCTTGAAAAGTTGTAAAATTTCGTCATCAGTTAAATTGAGACACACTCGATACATAGTCTTTATAGTTACGGTATCTATTTTAAATCTTAAAAACGTGAATATAGAAAAACTCTCTCTGTTGATATCCACTTTAATACTAATACAAAATCATATTGGATTGTTAATCGCTTGAGTGTCATTTTGCAATGTCGAATAATGTGTTTTACTATCATATATTATTATTACGATGGGAATTACGAACCATAGAATTTTATTTCTGTCAACATTATGGGATGAACTACATGGCACTTTAATCACACGTTGTTATGTGACGTAATAGAATAGAAAAATTTAATTGAATACTGCATTATAATAGAAATCGGTAACGGTGTATGGATCATAATTAAGTTATAGGATAAACCTCGTTCTCTCATTATTAGGTAAATTATATTAAATTATGTTAGTTTAGATAATATAAGCATTTGCAGTTTTCAACGGCTCAATAATTTTGTAAGGAATCTGCAGTTGAATTTTGTGGTGGGATCATAATATGGGCAACGTTATGGATGATATGAGTGACTGAACATTTATGTCCCTTTTAAATACAACAATATTATATATAATACTATAAAATTAATTCTGCACGTTGTACGTCAAGAACCGTCAAGTAGAGATGAGCTTATAAGCGATTTTCAAGTCACCAGTATACCGGTCACAGTGACTTACAAGTCACCGTTTTTCTAAACAGTGACCGAGGTCGCTGTTTCAATGTCTGTATTGGTGTAATGTTTTAAGTTAATCAAAATCAAATAGGATGAGGGTAGGTCGTATGAGCGTTCCCGTTCAAAGATTTTTTAGTATCAGACGAGTGCAAGATCAGCCACGGTTCAATGTGGCTGATCTTGCACTCGTGCAGTACTGCTAATAATTAATAATTACAGAAACGGGGGGATGATTCGTTTTCATGTGCTTTTTCATGTTAGAATTTGTTGTTTTATAAAAAAAATCTAAAAAATATTGCATTTCGCATAGTGAACAAGATCAGTCGAAAAAACTGTTAAATCTCAATTGTTTTTCGACGTTTAGAAGCATTTTTTCCAGTTTTTTTAACCGACTCACAAAAACTAATAGAATTGAAAATATAAAATAGTGTTTGATATATCTAATTTGACTTAAAACAAAAACTCAAACCAATTAAAATAACATATTTAATGCAAAACTAGATATACAAGACACACACCGACGACATGTGAAAAAAACGTTTGTTGTTTGTACCGTCGCCGGTAGAACAAACACCATCTCAAGACGATACGACTACACGAGGTACCATGCAGCGGGCACGCAGTTACCCAATTTACTGCCTTGCATAGAATTAGGCCGCTGCCTGGGGTCACCGGCTGTGGTCGCTGGCTGTGGTCGCCGGTAGAACAATAACGATCCCATGAAAATACACTGTACAAGGATTACGTAGGTCCGTGCGTGAAAGTCACCGGTAGAGAAATATCGCCCATCACTACCGTCAAGAGAATATCTCATGCATTAATGGTTATACATATAATGAAATTTTGAATGAATAGGTGCGTTCTTGGTTCAGGAAGTGTATTAGGTCAGACATGTGCAAATGATGTGGAGGCGTAAGTATATCTTTGTAACTTAGGCTTTGCCAATTTACTTCTGCATTCAGAGCATTCACTTTCAAGATATCAACAGCAACAATTTATTTGTGTATGTTGATTTTGATAAATAATAGTGTCATTACTCGTGCTCTTTATACACAATGGTTCAATATTTCCTAACATATCTGAATTTGATTTTTATCAAACGTCTTTTTGGACTCTCTGTGCACTATTTTTAATCTCAATGTATATTATAAGTCAAGTTAGGAGTTACTATTTTGAACTCGCGATATTGTTTTATACATATATATTTTTTTTAAAGGAAGAAAATGTAGAATGTAGAACAAATGTTATTTGTAAGATCGTTATTGGCTTAGTTTGAATAATAGCATACAAGTGTTTTTTCAAAACATGTATTTAGAAAAACTAAAAACTAAATTATTTGATACTTTGCTGTTGTAAAAAAAATACATCTGGTCTGCATAAGGATAATTGCGAAACGTCTCCAAAACCAACATTTATGTCTCTTTGAGGAGAAAAAAAGTCTGTCCCCAATTTGACAAAAAAATAACAAAAAAACTGAGATAGATTTGTATTGCTTTTTAATTTGACGTAATAGACATGCTATATTTCTTAAATTTTGGCTGATATGTATACCTTTGTTGTGTATGCACATTATGAAAATTCTGACTTGTTCTAGTTTATAGTATTGTAGAGATTTAAAACTTTAAATTTAATTGAAAAATGTTTTCTGTAAAGGACAACACGAAATGTCTGCAGTTTTGCAAAAATACTTTAATACGGTGGTCTAAATTACAAATTTTAAATAAGCAAAGATCTGCATAACAGTTTAATTAAATTATAAAATTATAAATGTTCACTGTCATAGTTATAGTCTTGTTCATCCCCATTAATTATAAGTTGCTTTACTAATTTGACCAACTTCCTTCTAGTCCGGGACGCCAACAAATATTGGTTGAATGATCTTCAACCAATACTTAGGCCATGGTCATATCAAAGAATAAATTATTTAGTCCGGACAAAAAATTATCACATTGTCAAAGAATGTACTTGACAAACTAAATATAAAATAGGTAAAACTATATATTATGATACTGATAGCTGGGCAACGGTGACCTTTATACTTATAATATATTGGTATTAAGGTTAACTAAAGATAGCCACGTAATAAAATGAAATCGATTTATCAGAGAATACGCGAAACCACAATTCTGTCGCCTTCCGACTAACATAAATCCGTGTTGAAATATTCCTAACCCTAACTCACTGAGATCCAATCATTAGCAGTTGCAGGATAATCATCACAATCGATAAGCTGCATAAATAATACGTTTAAAAATAGAAAATTCAAATTTTATTCTGATTTCCGAACAATAACGTTTTAAACTTATTTATCCATCAATACAAAGATGAATTACACGTCAGAAATAAACACAGAAATATTTACAAACGAGTATAAAAATATACAAGAAGAGTTTGGAACTAAATAATTAATTTAAACATTTGACATCATATTTCAGGAACAGATTTTGTATTAAGCTTATGGAAGAATTAAAAATGTCAAATTTCATAGACGCAAATTTTCTCACACATAATAAAGATAATAAGTTTTAAGAAAAAAGTTAGCTTATTCGTCTTTCACACATCCATATTCATATTCTCGTAATACATACATACAATCATTTAAAAAATAAGAGACAATTTCAAAAATGTCCCAGTACGAATTTAGATATATCTAATCTAATACTATAATACAAGCAATGTTTGTATATATATATATATATATATATATATATATATATATATATAGACTCTACCAGTTTACACGTCCTATCCAAAGGTTTCAATTTCGCAGTGACGCCGAAAACTATCCCAACTGAAAGAATCATTTCTCAAGTTGAGGTAGCTTTGGTTGAACTAACAGATATTGAGGCTGAAGATACTCGTCAAGACATTGCTAGAGTACTCCGCACATCAAAGCCACCAAAATCAAACCTAACTTCTAACGAAAGACATGCACTAAAACAACTACGTAACAACGATGACATAACTATTCTTCCTGCCGACAAAGGTAACGCGACTGTTCTTCTCAATACTAAGGACTATGTTCACAAGATGAATTCCCTACTCCACACTGCAGACTACGAAATAATAAACAATAATCCTACTACTTACTTAGAGAAAAAGACTAAGGAAATCATCAACAGGACACAACTTCCTCTTGACATTAAAAAGATCATCATTCCTCGTGAAAAGTCTTCTAAAATTCCGAAAATTTACGGACTACCCAAAATTCATAAGCCGGACATTCCTCTTAGACCCATTGTCAGTTCGGTACAATCCCCGACCCAAGAATTAGCCCGGTACTTAGCCAAAACCCTTCAACCTCTAGCCGAGCAAGCATCCTCGTACGTAAAGAACTCTTCTTCCTTCCTAGATATCCTAAGTGGTTACAGAATTTCAGAAAATGACATCCTAGTTAGCTTCGATGTTGTATCTCTTTTCACCAATGTCCCCATTTCAGAAACGTTAGATATTATAAAAACAAAATACAATATCTCTTCTGACATTATCAAACTTGTACAACACTGTTCCTCTAACACTTATTTTTCATTTCAAAACACTCTGTTCAAACAAGTCCGTGGGGCCCCCATGGGTTCACCTCTTTCTCCAGTGCTTGCCAACATTTTCATGGAACAAATCGAAACCCAGGCCCTAAACTCGTCTAATTTAAAACCTTCCTGTTGGCTTAGATATGTAGATGATACTTTTGTCATTTGGCCTCATGGCAGAGATTCATTAGACTTCTTCCTACAACACCTCAATGGTATACATTCTAATATACAATTTACAATGGAAATCGAGTCCGATTCTTCTCTCCCGTTTCTTGATGTCCTCATAACAAAAACCAACAATGACAGATTCTCACATACCGTCTATAGAAAACCAACCCATACCAATCGATACTTAAATGCCCAATCACACCACCACCCTGCCCAATTGAGTTCTGTAATGAAATCTTTGACTCTCAGATCTATTCGTTTAACAGATATTGACAATAGACAAAACGAACTTAATAATCTTCAACAAATCCTTCTACAAAACGGTTATCATCCGGACCACATTGCGCGTATAATTCATCAATCTCAACAACCCCCAATCACACCAACCCCGTCAGAAACAGAACAACAACATCAAAAAGCCGTACTTCCATACATTCGAGGAGTCACTGACAAAATAGCACGGATTTTACAAAGACATCAAATAAAGACTATCTTCAACACCACTCAAACTATAGGCAACTTAACCGGTAACCCCAAAGACAAAGTACCTAACGAGGATCGAGGAGTTTACGAAATCTCATGTCGCGATTGCCCACAAAGCTACATCGGTCGTACCAACAGGCGCGTTAACCATCGAGTATATGAACACTCTCTGTCAGTTCGTAAAAAAGATCCGACTTCAGCTCTCGCGCATCACCATATCCAAACAGGGCACTCTATCAACTTCGAGGACAGTAGGACTATCATATCTCTCAATTCTCTTAGGGCATCCACTATTCGCGAAGCTATCGAAATAGAAAAAAGACCTCTCTGTCTAAATAGACGCGATGACAGTACTCGCCTTCCCACAGCTTGGACCTCCGTAATTGCCAGATTAAACAAAGCAGACACGCCCACCAATACCCAACCAATCACAACACAGCCTCATCACGTGACATCTTCTTCTAACCCAGCGCTACCTATAAATAAAAGAAGCAGAGCAGACTCAAATTCAGTTCAGTTACCTAGTGACTCTTGGGGAGTAGGCAGATTGAGGCCCCGAGTTCGATCTAGACTCTGAAACTCTTTTTCACTTTTGTCTCTTGATAATGGCTCCGAAGCAGGAGTCGAAACGTCGAGTATTCAATAAATTCAGACGCGGTTCTCACCCGGAACCTAGCTTAGTTCATATATATATATATATATATATATATATATATCTGTAATTGAGTTCTGGAAAACGGCTCTAACGATTTCGATGAAACTTTCGCATGCATTTGGAAGTTTCGATGGATAGAAATCGATTGGTGAGGGTCTCATCTTTGGGAAAAACCATTTTACAGAGAAATTAAGTTATTAAAAAATTTATTGACAGTTTGTGACAATCAAGGCGGCGACTTAGTAATTTCAAGGTGTTCAAAACAGGGTGATTTGGTAACCTACGTAAGAGTGATTCCTGTTGTAAAAATTCTTTTAATACAGGGTGATTTGTTGACCTATTTGAGATTGAAACTTTTTTTAAACATTCTTTCAATAAAAATTGTGTTTGTATGTTCCGAACATGTAACTATTTTATGCCTTCGTCATATTTTCCTAGTATTATATTTTTATACCTACACATTTCAAGTTTTCAAGGAGAAAAAATTAGCAGGGTAGGCAATTTTTGGATGAGTAAGATCTCATGATTTCGCATGTTAATTTGATGCATATAATATGAATTGGTGGTGTAAAATTATAATTATACAGGGTCTTTAAAAATATGTTAGATGACCCATAAGAGTTGATATGCAGGATGGTTAAAATATAGCGTCAAATGAAAGTATGGCTAGAAAAAAGCGAGAAAAAATAATTGTGTAGGGTACCTCATATGCAGATGGAAATTAATGACATACAGGGCAGAGCAAAAGTATTGTTATGCAGGTCGCTAAAAAAATGTTAATAGAATGTTTTACCTATAGGGTAGCTTATTAGCATTTGGATTTACAGAGTGGTTGCAATATAGGATGTACTGGAATTATATATAAAAAAGGTGGTTAAAAAAAATACAATAGGTAGCCATAAACAAATGCATATACTGGGTAGCTAAAACATATAGTGGTATGAAATTATAGTTATACAGTGTGAATTAAAATATGTTATATTAGGTAGCCTGTAAAAGGTTGCATATATAGGGTGGAGCGGAAATATAGTTATACAAACTGTTTAGAAAAAAAAATGAGAGAATTTGGCCAAAAGCGGTCGCATATACAGGGTTGTTGGAATATGGAATCAAGTGGAATTGTAGTGTGATTAAAAAATGTTAGAAAAAAATGTTTGGGTCGGTTTTTCATAAGAAGTTGCATATATATGATGGTTGACATATAGGGGGGAGTTGAATTGTAGTAACACCATGTAAATAAGAAATGTAAGAAAAAAATATTGTTAGGGAGTTTAAATTAGTTTACATAGCAAATGTCCGATTATTTGGATATATGTACGTTTATGATAAAACCTTGAATTTACGAGTGAAGCTCGGTCACCCAGGTACTCTGGAATGATACATCATATAAATATACCATAATTACCTACTAGGGAATTCGGCATCCCAAGTATGCTTACTAGTCTTCTTTGTTGACCGGCTCGCAACTGACACCATTTTGGAGTTGATGTCGGAAATGTGACACCTGTTCAGCCAGTAAGGGTTTGAAGGCCTGGACCAAGGGCAGGGTACAACAATACAATATAGGTCCTTTTCCCGAGAGGGGGAAGAACTACATTCTGGTTGCACTAGATTACATAAGCAATTTTTTTATTTTTCATAATAATCTATCTATAATTTGCCACTCAAAATTAATATTAGGGGTTTCTCCATATTTTTTCTGTAAACTTTGGGCAACGTTCTATATCTCCTGTTTTTTGAAAATTTTAGGCTCAATAATTTTAGAGATAGTGGGAGAGAATGTTCGATTTTTGTAAAATTATCCCATTTCCGACACTGATACCGAATTTCAATCTTTTCCGCTTAGTAGTTTCGGAAAAAATTGGCAGTGATGGAAGAGCAGTAATCTATATGCGTTTCCGAATATTGAGTATATGGCATGTTTTCGAATCCGACTCCGGAATCCGAAACTATATATATTACCCTACGAGAAGAGAGGGAAAAACATCTAGAACGCTATGATTGCAAAAGAAGGCGGTGGGCAGACGGCAGAGTTGAAGTTGAGTTGATTCGATAGCATCGCACGGATCATCTGTGCGGTATTATCATCGTTGTTGATGTAAATCAGTTGAATCTCTGTGATTTATTTTGGTCGAATAAAGACATTTATATTGAGTGTAAAATTTTAACTCAAGGAAAATTTATACTTTTTCCTTTATTTTTTATATTGTTTTTTACATAGCTCTATTGTCAGGTGTCTAATTAAAATAATTACAAATTGCAGACGATATCAATGACAGATCGGGTATCTATAGAGGCACAATGCTACTGTTTTTTTCATAATATCTTAAATATGATGATCAATATCCTGCACATTTTTCACGTTATTAGTGGCATATCATACTTTTTCTTTATAGATATTTATGTTCGATTAATTTTTACATATTTAATTTGTAGTAAATTTGCTTTGGTTTGTTTAATCACTCATGTAATGGCAACTGTTATCACAATGTTAGGTAAGTGTTGAAATATCTTCCAGGAAATAAAAAAAATAGTTGAATTATGAAAGTAAAAGTTTTACTTAAACGTGCATAAAATTTATGAATATGAACACAGATTTGCCCTCATATGTTCATGGAAAAATTAATTAATTTATTAACCATACAAAAATTTCCATTATTGGGATACCTTCGAAAACAGAATTTTACTTATATTTTTCTACTTTTACCCGTGGCTACATCTCGAATGTTAAATTGGAAGTAACAGAGTTTTTTTTCGGTAAAGGATTTAAAGTAACGCGACAGTCTTTTGTTTTATAGCTCTATAAAAGAAGCATTTTCCTATTACATTGTCTGTAAAATTCACCGCTTCGAATTTATTAGGTTCTTCGTTCTCGCACTTCAAGTAGTAACGGACCAGACAAGAATAAATGCAAGTATTGTTAGCACTGGAGTAGTACAATGATACAGATTGATTTTATAGAGTACACTTTCATCCTTGTTTATTGTTAGAGTAACTGAAATGCAGTTGATGCTGTCGATTACGTCTTATCAACATAATGGTGTTAAACTGTGTGACTTTGTTTGGCTCGTTAAATTGACGCATTTCCTAGTAACTAGAATAGAGACTAAACAGTTTTTTTTAGTTCAATAATACATAATGGTGTTAAACTGCGGGACTTTGTTTGGCTCGTTAATTTAACGCATTTCCTTGAAACTAGAATAGACACTTAACAGATTTTATTAGTGTAATGATGAGGTATCTTCTTCGCTTATTTTCCAAATTTCTGCTTAAACTATAGTGGAGACGGAGTAAGCGTACTAACTCACGTACATTTTAAATCAGCTGGTATTTTAGGGATAATATTAGAATTTTCCTCAACAAATCATCCTTGATAATATACTTAACAAAGAGCATGCAAATAAATTCTATAAATGGATGATTGTTTTAGTCTTCACTTGATGAAAATTCATTTTTAAGATTACTCAAAAACAACAAACCTTGGTTAAATGTTCACTATTTGATTACTTTTAATTTGACATATGTTTCGCCAAGTCTGGCTTCAACAGAAATTGGAAGTAAATACAATGAATGCTAAATTTATATTTCTTACAAAGAAACTACAGATAAGGTAATAACATATTTGAAGGTCTTAATTCTGGGGAATTTCAGAGGAAGTGGGCAGGGGGTAGGTTTGGTAAATTTTCCATTTATGAAACATTGTTGACAACAGGTGTTAATTATATATATCATTTCGAAATGGATGTTGAGATTAAGTAAGGGAGATAAATTGTTATCAGTTTGATCGTTTAAGAGATTTGAAGAATTTTTTTTGTTAATTTCGAGGGATTCAATTATATATAATTTTTTACTTTTGTTTTGTAAATGTAAAATTTCGAATGTATTTTGAGATTTCTTTTAATAAGTGGCCAGCAAATGTAGATTTATTTTGTTGTTGATTTTCAAAAGCTTTAGTGTGTTCACGTCATCTTGGATTGAAAGATCTTCCATTGTGACCAATATAGAAATTGGGGCAACTACCACAGTTCAACCTATAAACACTCGGGTTAAAATTTTTTTGACAGTCTGATCTTTGTCATTTTTTATATGTCTAAATAAATTGTTGTTTGTTGTGAAGGCTGCAGGTATATATATTCCTGTTCTTTAAACATTCTTTTATAATGATTTTCTTTAATTCTCTGTTTAATAAGTTATCAATAAGTTGAGTGGTGTAACCGTTATTGACAGCCATGAGTTTGGTTGTTTCAAGTTCCTTATCAAAGTCGGTTTTGTTAAGTGTATTGTCACGAGTGTGTGTAACATACAGTGATATGAAGCAAGTTTATGTTGTATGGGGTGGTGTGAACTATTGTGGATAGTAAGGTCAGAGTGTGATGGTTTATGATAAATAGAGAATGCGTGTTTGTTGTCTTGTCTTTTAATTGTTAGGTCTAGGAAATGTTGTGTGTTATCTGTTTCTGTTTCAAGTGTGAAATTTACGTTGGGGTATATTTGGTTTAAGTTTGGAATGTATGGAAGTATGGAACCCGCTCACAAAAATCACCCAATTTTTACAGAACAGGAATATATATACAGCCTTCACAACAAACAACAATTTATCTAGACATATAAAAAATAACAAAGATAAGACTAACAACAATTCTAACTCGGGTGTCTGTAGGTTGAACTGTGGGTGTTGCTCCTATTTCTATATTGGTCACACTGAAAGATTTTGCAATTCAAGTTGGCGTGAACACACTAGAGCTTTTGAAAATCAACAACAAAATAAATCTACATTCGCTGACCACTTATTGAAAGAAAACCATATACCTCAAAATACATTCAAATTTTACATTTATCTTTTTAACTTTACAATACATAAAATTGGGGGTTAGGAAAGGGAATTTTCGACAATTTCTAATGGAACCGCGAGAATCAACTTTTTTTATTGGACGGATATTAAAGAAAATGCTATTGCGATTTTGCTATATTTTTGTGGGGTACTAACGATTTATTTTTATTTATCAAATTAATTGTTTTTTATTGTTCTACTAGTTAGTAAAGCCATATAATATGTTCAGTATTTACAGTTGAGCTTCACCTGTTGGTTACAGTACTTGTGGAAAATTTGTAGGTAACATTCTCATTTTTTGTTTTGACAAAACTATAGATAACAGCTCTTTTCAAAACAAATTAATTAGAGTTTTTGATTTATATTTATCAAAACTGATATTCTTCAAATTATTTGCTCTTATATTATGTATAATTATACTAATACTTTGGATTGAGCTGTCTCATCTATTTACTAAAATATTCTAGCTGGGAAAACTTTTGTAGTTTTCGTTAAAATCAATTTTGATCAGGTTAAAATATTAACCCTATTCTAACTGCTAATAACTTATCACAAACAGAATAATAAGTCAAAAATACAAAAAAATTCGTTGAATTTCAGATTCGCGAAATGTTTTGAAACCAGGAACTGCGCTGCTGATTATTTCCGCCTAATAATTAGGTTGTCAAATTTGCCTCAAACTAACATTGGAAAGTTTAAATAATCTCAAACATGTGTTACGAATTTCCCTTGCAAATTCTGGGATATGAAATAACAAGTATTTGTTTTGAAAAGTTTCGAAACTCTGCAGGCAATTACATTTTCCAATCTGGAGTTTCTCATGTTCAATTTGAAACTCATACTTTGCGGAAAAACTCAACAAACCATGTAAATTCAGGAGATTCCGATTTCGAATAGTAAAATTGGAAATACTGCAAATATTTTAACGTTTTATTACCTAGTATTAGGATTGTCAGAAAAATCATTAGTGAAGTTTCAGAATGTTAAATTTAAAAATTATGAAAATTTGAAGTCTATTCATAAACACATTAACAACTAGGGTTCTTTCAAGGTAATTTGCTAATTCAGCAGAACATAGGTAAGTAGTATATATATTTCTTAGTACAGATTTCAATTAAAGCAAATATAAGACCTGAAGGCAGCATTGTCAGGCAAAGGGTATTCTAAGGTAGTAATACAGTCGTACTGACATGTTGATCTGATGTTAAATGATGATAATCCATTTAAAAAAAAATTGAAATAACAATAAATGTATATATTACTATTACACGTTTTACATTGTTAACAGATTTTTTGGCTTATTATAATTTATGTTTAAATATTTATTTAAAAACGTTCAAAAACAAGAAAAAATATGAAGAATGAAACAAAAAGTCAAAAAGTCAATTACTCAAAAATTCCTAGAAAGTGATTACAACACCACCTATTGATATCAATTTTAAATCTAAATGAACCAGTAACTTTCTATAACACACACACAAATTAAAAATCGGACAGGCAAAAATACATCAAATCGATTTAACCATTTAGGGGCGCTCTAGTGAGTTACACACCTAGGTATAGAAGTATATACATGCACACCCGTCTAACATCTTTACTAATTAACAATATATATATCATAAAGCCATTGACAACACGTCTACGTTTGGTATTCCTGCAATATACGCAGTTTTATTTCTAATTCCCCAAAGAAAAATAAAAATAACATATATATGTCTATTTCATTCAAATATATCACCCTTTTAAATTGAACAAAAAGAGAGGCAGTCATTTGAGATTGAAAAATGCAAATGAAAGCTTCTTACGAAATAAACTTCCCTTCTCTCTTGATATTCCTGTCTGTGTTTCTCTTTGTATCATTTTTAGCAATGGATATAAATTTCAGGGGAATTAAAACAAATTTCACCATTTTATTGGGACTCAAGTATTAATAATAATGTCTCATTTAATTCTTAATTTATATATAACTACCAAATGACTTGTGACTGTGTAAATTAATTTTTATTTATAATATAAAATTTTGTTGCATTATAATATGTCAAACATACTTCACTTATTTAATATACTAGCAATATATAAGGAGGTCAGTGTAGGTACAAAATATTAAATATTGGGAATATTATTTAACCAGATATTTTTTCAATATCACAACATCTCCACATCATTTCTTAAAATAGCTGTTATAATATAGTTTAATTTGAATCATAATAAAAATAATGTAGCAACAGGGTGGATTTTAAACAACACCCAATAGGTTTTGTAATATTTCACAGATATCTAGGGACAATAAATTTATTTTCTACAAACCTCGGTTAAAAAAACCCGGTGGTTTAACAATAAGATTATTTTATATTTAGCAATTCACATCATATACACTCTTTCTGCACCAGATCACCTCTTGACCTTGATATTTAATGCTTTCAACTGGAGACTTCTTCAGTTTCAGTTTAATTCAAATGTAAGTTTGTCATCTTTGTCTGTATCATATATAAACTTGGCGTTTTGTGCAGCGTTATAGTTTGTTATTCTTGTCTCTAGCATCCATAAACTTCCCCTTTTTTGTTCTAATTTGACATATGCCAAGTCCCTCATTTAAACTATGGTACAAACAGAACAAAAAGCAAATTGTGTGCTGGTATTAGAACTAATTTGTATGAGCATTTCAAGTTCAGGTCGGAACCAGTGTCGAAACAAATGTATTTTCAATTTTTTCATTACGATACTCGTCTATTTTCATAGATGTCCCACTTACATATCCGTTAAGAAGCTTCCGTTTCACAAAGGTCTACTAGATTAAATTTTCTAACCTACAAATTTAAAAAGTAGGCGAGAGATTTTTTTTATGCAAACTATGATGATAAAGCTCTCATTCTTATGTTTGACAACCATATCTGCATGTACATGGACTAGTTGTTGTTCAGGCCGCAATTACGTTAAGTTTTCAGTAGCATTTAATTTGTTTTGAGCGAAAGTAAGTTACTTTCCAAAAAAAAAAACAAAATAATTGCTATCAATAAAATAAATAAGTCTACTAAGAGTTATTATCTATAGCTTTCTAAGCCTATTTTAATACTATTATTCCAAATATTAAAAACATGTTTGAGAAGGGTTTTTGTACTACTACAAAAAGGATGTAACATTGTCGAAAGTCTAAAAGTGTATATGTTCCTTTGCCTATGGGGTCCATGGATTATAAACAATATCGGAAATGGAGGAAATCAGCAATTCCTCCTTCACTCAAAACAAAACATGCGTTACCTCTATTTAAACAAAAAACACAAAACAAATGAAAACAAGCATTAAAATCGTGTTATGGATTGGGCTTAAACGCAATGAAAATTTATCATTACTTAAAGTTTCTTCAATATGCATTTCTTTTATGTTGATACCACTGCATTAATTTCTTTTTACTATTTATTCTCATATTGTGCTCTAGAATAACGAATAATATATGACTCGCCCACACAATTGTCAGGCATTGGATTGCATCCACCCTCGCACTTTCCAGTCTATTTACCACCCACTCGGTATTCACCAAATACTAAACAAATATAGAAACACGATGTCTAGTGAGCTGCCAACCTAATAGTGAAAAATGGTCGGCATAAATCAGTCAGAGATAAACTATAAAATGTGTGACTTTATGAGTCTAATTGCCCAAAAATTATTCGTTAATGAATGGATGTTAACCATAAGGAAAAACCCCTCGTCGCTTTCTTTAGTTAACAATACCGGAAATAATAAAGATTGACGAAGGTTGAGTGTAGAAAGATCCCAGAAGTTGTTGCTTTTATTTCGGAGGAAGATGAAATTTTAGCGACACAAATTTACATGCAGCCATTGGCGAAACCCATCTCATGGTTCTTGCACAAAATTAAAACTTGTCGGTCTTTAAATTTGCCAGATATACCTACATGACTAAAAGATAAAAAGTTAAATTTTGATGTAGCCCACAGAGCGAAAGGAGAGGGAGTAAATGATAGAGGAGCATTGGGCACAGACGCCTTAGAGCATATTTACGAAGATTTCGAAAGGTGAGAAAAAAAGTAGCTAAGTCAGACCTGGTAAAGTCCACGACTGAGATTAGGAAAAATTTAAGGATAAGTGAGTTTGTTATGGATGTTGTGAAAGAAGGGTATGACAAAAATAGGTTTATTTGGGGCGGAAGCACCCGTAGTATATCTTGGGATAGATGATTCCTGGTACCTAGAGAACATATAGAGGAATTTTAGTGAGGAAGCAAACGACCGAGAGTCTCACATACAACACCTCGGAAAAAAAGTATCATAGGAAAAGTAATATTAAAAATAAAACAAAATCTCGGTTTATCTCGAAAAATTATGTGCTTAAAAAATTTTCTTACTCCAAACCTATCAAGTAGGATCAAAATGAAAAGGATTAAAAGGTCATCTTAACCATATTTGGTACTTATTCAAAGTAATTTACAATGTCAGGTTCTCAATCAGATCCATTTCTTTTCATTCAACTCACCAGGTGGTAGCAACTGACATTTTTATATTCAACAAAAGACAGAAAAAAATTGTATTAAAATCTGTTTACATTTACATTTTCAAATCTAAAATGTGTCGTGCAATGCTATATTCTTATCAATATAAAACAATATCAATGCCTACTTAATTAAACAACATCTATTAAGTCATAACTGGTTTTATTATTGTTATATATATATATATATATAAATCTAATTATAATGGTAACGGCTGTTAAAATTAGTATGCAAACGAATTACGGGTAGCAGCCAAAGACTAAATAAGTGTACTCTTTTTTATATGAGAGCTTTCGGAATTCTTTTATTCCTTCGTCAGTCAAATACTGAAAAAGTTACAAATATTGTTGTTACTAAATGTTACATTGTTTAATTCTCTAGAGATGCTAATTTTATTTTGTGAACCTCAACTTTAGTAAGTTACCATTTATTTCATTTATAGTACTTATAATAACAACAATATTTGTAACTTTTTCAGTATTTGACTGACGAAGGAATAAAAGAATTCCGAAAGCTCTCATATAAAAAAGAGTACACTTATTTAGTCTTTGGCTGCTACCCGTAATTCGTTTGCATATATATATATATATATATATCTTTTTTTTTTTTTTTTTTTTTTTTTTTTTTTTTTTTTTTTTTTTTTTTTTTTTTTTTTTTTTTTTTTTATCCGAAGAGGGGGGAAATACATTGCGTACTTAACTAGCACGTGCTAGCCGTCGTGCGGGACTCCCGATGCAATGACTTCAAAGCAAGAGTAAATCGTTGCATTGAAACCAGTATACCGTATACCCGCTAAAACCCTAACCTCTTTCTCCTACAACCATGGTCCCCTGCGGCACTCTTTGTCAATACTACTTCGCAAGGGTGGTTCATTGCAGATGTTAACTGCTCTTACATTGAAAGCCTCTAAAGCCTACTCCTCGAACGTATTGCGGAGTTCTTTGAGGATTGTCTCCGCGTAATCCGATACCAAGTTCCAGGCTTGGGGGCCCTTCAGCATGGCTTCTACTAATTGTTCTGGAACGATATTAGTCTCCAGAATCCTCTCCACTTCAGCACGTTGATCCTGAAACCGGGGGCAGGAGAAGAACACGTGTTCCGCGTCCTCTATCACGTCCGTACACTGTGGGCAGTTTGGGGAGTTTGCCCTCCTGAACCTGTGCAGGTATGCTCGAAAGCATCCATGTCCAGTCAGGAGTTGAGTGATGTAGAACCCAACCTCCCCATGCTGGCGGTTGACCCAACGACTGATGTTAGGTATCAATCGATATGTCCACCGGCCTTTAGTAGAGCTGTCCCACCTCTCCTGCCATTGCCCTAGACTCATGGCTCTTTCATCGCTGTTTCCTGTCGGTTGGTCTTTCTCTAACTTTCTGCGATACAGCCGTCCCCTTTCTGCAGCCAGGATGTCGATTGGTAGGGTAGAGGCAATCACACTCACCGCCTCGTAAGACACAGTGCGGTAGGATGATGCCACTCGAATCGCTGAGAGCCGCTGGACTGATTTCATTTTCCGGCGGTACGATGGTAGCTCGAGCGATTTCTCCCATACCGGTGCCCCGTACAACAAAACAGAAGTAGTTACTGTTGCCAGTAGCTGTCTTCTTATCTGTCTAGGGCCTCCGACATTCGGCATTATTCTAGATAATGCCCCCTGTACCCCAGCTGCTTTCTTGCTGGCCGCGATTATGTGCTCTTTGAAGTTGAGCCGTGCGTCCAGGAGCACCCCCAAATAGCTGATGAAGGGCTGCGACTGTATGTAGGTGTCGCCTATTTTGAGGGTGATGGTTTCCCTTGCCTTTCGACTGCTAACAAGAAGTGTTTCGGTCTTTTGTTCTGCTAAACTCAAGTCCGCTGCGAGCATCCAATGCTGAATTGTGGCTATAGCGAATGAGAAGGTTGTTTGTATCTCCTCTATGTGCTTGCGCACTATGATCAATGCCACATCATCGGCGAATGCCACTAGCCTGACGCCCTCAGGCAGACCGAGCAGGAGCAGGTCGTTGTACATTACGTTCCATAAGAGGGGGCCAAGAACAGAGCCCTGAGGTACACCTCCTGTGATCTTATAGTCTACTTGCCCATTTTCAGTTTGGTACAACAAGATGCGGTCCTTGAAATACGCTGAAACCATTCTGCGCAAGTACTGCGGCAAGAGCCTCCAAAATGCGGTCCCAGCGGGCCGAGTTAAAGGCGTTCTTGATATCCAGGGTGGCTATTAGACAGTACTTTTTTCCACCTCTTCTCCATCTCTTTCCCGAGATAGCCTCTCTGGCGATGTTGGTAACGAGTGTCACGGCATCGATGGTTGATCTCCCCTTTCTGAACCCGAATTGGTTGGTGGAAAGTTTCGGCTCAACGTAGGGCTCCAGCCTATCTGCTATTATCCTTTCAAGGAGTTTTCCCGCAGAGTCCAACATACAGAGGGGACGATATGATGACGGTTCGTCGGGAGGTTTCTTTCCCCCTTTAGGGAGGAGCACAAGCCTCTGCTTTTCCACTTAGTCGGGAAAACCCCCTGCTTTAGGCAGGTCTCATACATGTGTAGAAACATGTCAGGCCTATTGGCTATGGCGCATTTTAGCGCGATGTTAGGTATGCCATCTGGACCGGGAGCCTTACCGTTTTGGAGCCGGTTGCACGCGCCCATCAGCTCATTCATAGTCACTGATGGTATATCTTCGTCCCTCACCTGCCACGAAGGATAAGCGGGTAGCTCAGGCTTCGCAGGAAACAGGTGAGTGACAATGCGGTGCAATGATTCGGGGCAGTTCGTTGATGTCATGGGAGGGGCCTTAATTTTATGCATCACGATTTTATACGGTTTTCCCCATGGATCTTGATTAACTTCGTCACACAACTCCTTCCAGTAGGATCTCTTGCTTGAGAGAATGGCTCTTCGTAGTTGTTGTCTTTTGATCTCATAGTCGAGCCTTAGTTCTTCTGTTGTGACCCTGTCGCGTCTCCGTGCTCGTTGATGCAGCCTTCGTGCTTTGAGACACTCTCGTCGGTGTTGTGAGATCGTGTCGTTCCACCAGTAAACTGGTGGGCGGCTGTTGTTCTGCCGTCTCCTTGGCATGGAAGCATCGCAGGACTTGACAACGCTTGTCATTACCTCTTTGGCAGTGGCTTCTGCGCTTGTTGCTATTGACAATGTTCCTGCACCATAACCAAGGCGAATGAATCAGCATCGAAAGCATTTTTGTTCCAACCGACTGGCTGTGACCTCGCACGACTGACACACAATCTTCGTTTGGGAGTGGTGTTGATTTCCCATATAATAGCTTGGTGGTCGCTATTAGTAAACTCCTCATCGACCCGCCACTCACAGCCACCTTTAATTAGGTTGCTGCTAACGAAAGTCACATCAATAATGGAGCTGGCTGTGCCTTTGCGATATGTGCTTACGTCTCCTGTGTTGAGGAGTACCAGGTTGAGCGAAGACATGGTCTCAAGGAGAGCTCGTCCTCTCACGCTCGTTTCCCGGCATCCCCAGTCAATTGCCCAGGCGTTGAAATCTCCTGCGATGGCGACCGATTCACGCTTCCGTACATCCTCCGCCAAGGTGTCCAAGTCGAACTCCTCGAGCTGTGCACTAGGAGGTGCATAGCAGCTATAGAAGTGAACCCTCCCACTTTGGCTCTCACAAGCCATGGTTTGAGGGTATTTGGGAGTTGTTGGAACGGAAGTTTACCGCAAGCCCATATCGCTGCTCTGTCCGTTGTGTCATATATATATCTGTGTGTGTGTGTGTGTGTGTGTGTGTGTGTGTGTTCTGTGGTTTCCGGGAATTCAACAGCGTAGTTAATTGCTGATCTCTGCCGGGATCGATGACAAAATGACGATGTTTCGGCAGTCACATCTGCTATCTTCAGGTCGGTTCGCATAATTCTCGTAGCCTTCTGCTTTCACTACTAGTTTCTCGAATACATCGGTCATACCAACAGACGCGTCAACCATCGAGTATATGAACACTCTCTGTCAGTTCGTAAAAAATATTCGACTTCAGCTCTCGCGCATCATCATATAAAAACAGGACGCTTTATCAACTTCTGATACAGTAGGACTAACATATCTCTCAATTCCCTTAGCGCATCCACTATAGCGAAGCTATAGAAATCGAGAAACGATCCCAACCAATCAACGCACCGCCCCTTCATCAGGTGACATCCCCTTCCAATCGACCGATAACTATAAATAAAAAAAGCAGATCAGATTCACATTCAGTTCAGTTACTTAGTGTTCTATATACTTTTTTGGTAAGTTATTATTACACAAGGTGAAATGGGATAGGATGTTTTTGTCATATTCTTTCCTCTATCTATTTTGCTTTTATATATTTTTATCAGTCCTTTCCAATCTAGATCTTGTACTCTTCCTCCTATAACCATATTCTGTTTTTTTTTTCGGTACATACGTCAAAGCGTGCAAAAACAATAATAAATAAATTTGTAACCCGATGGTGCTAAATTATATTCACATAAATAATCTCTCATTAAAGATTATTCTATAGTAGCTGGGTGCATCATTCATGCAAATTTAAATGTTACTATTATTACCGTCCCGTTAGAAAAAATGAACTTGAATAAAAATTCCAAGTTATTTTGGAACAATCAAAAGGTGCGTAGAAATTCCAAATCATTTTGGTACATTTTTATAGCAAACAATGCCTTGTATAAAAGTGACTGTTTATTGCATTTCAATTAATATTATTTCTTAATTTATTTTACTTTCTGCCAATTTTGTTTATTCATTCGGGGTTTCTCTCCTCAGATCTTACCTACAACAGGTAAATATTCCAAAACTATAAATGGACAGCAAGGTGTGGTAAAGTAATTTTGGAAAATTGTCTCGATTACTTGTTGTCTGTACAGAAATTCTTCCCACGTATATTCTGAGACAAAAATATGTCTAGAATATGATCAACCAGTATTCCTGTATATAAATATTTAGTATATTGTGTGATACTTAGTATTTGGAGGCGTTTCAAGTTCAACTGGGCGGTCGTTAACCGCTGTGTGTTGTAGCTGGAGTTTTATTCTTAAATTTTCGCTTTGATGAAAATTTTTCTTCTCAAGACACAGATAAGTATCATACAAAACACAAATTATATTCAGGCATATTGATTGATCATATCCTAGACACATTCTCTGAGAAAATCTGTAGGGTAGGATTTCTGTAGAGACAACTATTGATCCGGGCAATTTTTCGAAATTGCTCTACTACATTATGTTCTCCATTTACAGTTTTCTATTACTTATCTCCTGCGGGAAAATCTAAGAAGAGAAACCCCAAGAATATGCAACTTAATCAAACACCTCCTCAAGATTTTTTTCAAAATTAATTTTGGCCTGTTGAACTGAAATAAAGATCATATATGTCAGTAAGATTTATCACATCGTCACATCTCAGACGTCATAAAGAAATTGTAGTTCCATCTGGCAAGTTAGAACTAGTTCTTCAGGATAAAAAGAAGAAAAAGTTGCACAGAAGCGTTCAAAATGTTGCGTGAAACAATTTATATCTCTACATTTTAAAAATTATAAATGTTCCAATCTTGATGTTTATTTTCCTTATGTTGACAAAAAATATGAAATCGATTTTCTTTATAACGATAAGAATCACACCATTTCAAATATGAAGATTTCTCGTGCACAACAAAAACAGACAGAGGCGTTTTTACATTGTCATTGAAAATAATGCATTTTAAGGTAAGGTTATTTTTTTGGAGAAGCAAGAAAGAGGCTTTAAAGGTGTTATGTGGCTAAAGTTCACCCGGTTTCAACCGGGTACATTTGCAAACAACCAAGCTATCTTCTTAGCCGATCTGTTACAACTTATCATAATATTCGATGTAAAAAATACCCATTGTAACAATCTATTCATGTTTCAAACAAACGAACCGAACTCTTTCTCACCCCTATATTCAGAAAAAAAATTATTTAACTAGAAGAAGGTTTGACGTTCGCACACAAAATAATATATTTGAACCTTCTATTCATTGTGTAGACGATCTTTCAGGGAATAGACGAAGGAAAACGAAAGTATCAGAGCAGCTAGTCCATAAAGGAAGACGACATCAAAGTCGGCAGTATTATATTCCGTTCCCAAGATAAATGTGATGGCTACACACATTTCCATTCGTTCTTTATCCGGCATGAGATTTCCCTTTTGTAAAAAGCGCACGTCTTCATGCTAACCAGAAGAATGTAAAGTTGTGGAAGGTGAAAAGTGAATTTGTGAATAACTGTGAATATTTTCTTTCTTTCAATTTCCGACGTTTATTCATATCTGAAAATAGTTTTAGAATAATGCATTCGGGCGAAAATGTGACATAGAAGTGACACAGGTGATGCGAGGCTGACATGGCAGGTAATGCGTATTAGTTTCTGCACGGTTCTCGCATATCAGTTCTTTTATAGTTGTCAGACATTCAGTGTGACTCTGGTGAATATTCCACGTGAGATAGGCGGCGTTTACTACAAAGTGAAAAATACACAATACGGCTGAGACAAAGAACAACAAATCTATAGTTACATTGCAAACTTTTGTTATCTGGCTAGTGAAATGATTTTATTGTTATATTTTGATAATATTGGTATAGACGTTTAAAACAAATTATACCCCCAAAAATAATCGTCTTTATTTACTGGACTAATTCCCAGTAAATTCCACTACAAATTCACTTCAAAATCAGCTGTTTACCACTACGCTATCTACTAAACTTAAATCCTGCTGTACGTCGGCATCTAAATACGATGGTAGTTGTTCTCGATCTTTCCCCTAGTGATTCTACCCTGCTAAAGTAGATAAATTATTTTCTGGTTGCCAGCATCTGGATTCGAGCTAGTTCGTATGTATCCTTCTGGTGACCCAAACGTCATATCAGATGGGAGTCTTAGCTCCTTTGCGAATAGTACCCTGGCTGCAGATAATTCTGTGTTGTTCTGACCTGAGCGATTTGCCAATAGGAAAAGCGAGGTATGCCTATCCCAATTGCGCCAGTCATTGCTGACAAACTTAGTTGGATGTTGTGCCAAGGTCCAGTTTCGGTTTATTAATGCTCAACATCGTACGGACCTCCTGGAATACATTCTATTCAAAGTTCCGATCTTGATCCGAATATAACTTCAATGGGATACTAAACCTGCTGAATACCATCAGCACCGTAGCCACGGTGGTGGACCCTTGATTGGAATTTGCTAAAGAAATCTATTGGGACAATATTGTATTTGTTACTCCTCTCAGACTAGCGAAATGGGTCGGCAACAATGGAAATTCTTTCAAATGGGACGACCATCTTGTATTGCTACATTCTGCTTTTGGTCTGAGTCTTTAAGGCCCACTGGGCCATCAAAGACTTATTGAGGATATCTGGAAAGGTTACTATTTAGGGCTAAGATATTATTTTATGAAAAAAACTAATTCCATGTTTAGGATACAACCAAACAGTAATGTCATTGAAATAATAAGAACACCATGTTTTGGAAGATAAAACGCGAATAATGTTGGTCTACTGATTTACAGTAAATCGAAAATTCATATTTAACAAATTGCAATGTAATTATCTAGCCATAGTTTGGTATATGAATAATCTGAAAACTGTCAATTCAGTAGTCGCTATACGTACACGTCGTTTACGGAACAATTAGGGTAGAAACCCATTAGCAACACTTCATATTCGATGTGGATTCACGTAGGCTATGTAGTGTGCACATTTGTAACACACTTTAACACACTCATAAAAGAATCATACAGAGAATATATTATTTCACCTAACGGCAGAATACCTTGGCAGCGAGAAATGGTTCGAAGAGAGGAAAACTACTAATTTTTGTTTTATAAACGTAATATTTTCATAATAAAATGAACTTACCTGTGATTTTTAAATCTCTACCTATCACTTCCCATACTTCATGGCGCATATTTTGGTCCCTATAATGTGCAGAATGTACATTATAGAGGAATTCGTACTTCCGTACCTTTCCTATCAAAAATTCTTTTTCATGTTGCCTTGTTTCCGTACGAGACCAGACAAATTACTAAACTGCTGCGGGGCTAGAGAGGAAGGTGGAGGGGAAAGGCATCAACACACTTCGGCAGCATCAGAACATTTTGAGTCGTCAGACGTGGGAAGACGAAACGTGTTGTGTTATCGCATCGGTCAAGTGTGTACGCAGCACATGTAAATACATGGAGGAATATTCACACACATGGCACGGGATGGCGTGGTGTGTTGCTAATACGTTTCTACCTTTTTAGAATTACTTTAATGAATCTGAAAGCGAGCATATAGCTGGTATGCGAGAATTTGGTTTTACAATAAGAAAATGTAGCTGGATGCGGGAATTTGGTTTTACAATAAGAAAAAAAATTGTCCGCCTTAGAGCAACGTGTTACAGTCTTAGCCCAAGGTAATTTCAGTATGGGTAATACCATCAATTGAATATTGTGGCTTTACAAAACAATGTCTCTACAACACGGCCGACAGAAAACGTTTGGTTGATAGTTTTACATCATAGAGGCTCTATGGCATCATTCTTATAGTACATGCAATACGTGAAGTACGCGGTATATTGAAGTCATGAAGTGATTGTATGGTGACTCGTAAAATAGAAAGAAATTTGACCACGGATGATTACATCCTAAAAAAATATAACCTGTGTCTATGAGGGTTAATTTAAAAAGATTATGCATGTCCTGATACAGCAAGGGTTATTGTTCTTACAAGAAAATAATGTTAAACTGGTCTAATGAATTTTTCACTCTACAGACTTGTCACACATGGAACATGTGTCGGTTATGATTGGCAGTCAACTGAGGAATTTATCCAGTTATAAGTTTTAATTTTGTATATATGTTATTAAAATTGTTTAGCTCTTATTGGTTGCTCGATTTTTTTTTTTTTGATAGTGAGTTATGAATTATTTATAAAGAAACCTGAAAAATACAGAAGATAACAAATGATTCGGATTGCTTTAAGAGATTTTGCAAAAAATGGAGCAACTCTTTTCAGTAAGTTCTGTAAATGTATTTGTTCATTATAAAAAAGGAGTACTAGTCCAAGCTACCTGTATTTCTTGTCTTAATCCCCCAAAGTATATGAGGGCTAGACTAAATTTCCGAGTCTTCTACCCATTATATCCCAAACATGTTCTATGGGCGAAAGATCGGAGAATCTGGGCGGTCATGGCAACAGATTCAGTCTCTTAAAAAAAGTTTAAACTGACTCAGGTAATAGGAGTCCTAGTCTAATTCTCTTCTTATCAATATGACAAAATATTTTTATGAGTTTCTTAGTGATAATACTACATTAGAAATTAAGGACTGTATGTTTTAAAATACTAAACATTTAAAAGCCTAGGTCTGACCTCGTTGTTACTGGAATTAAGAGATATTTTATACATTTCAACTTTAACAATACTTTTTTAACGATTTTATTGTCTCTGATTAACAAAAGCAGAATGACTTAATAGTCTCGCAAAATATAATTTATAAATAGTGGGACACTGTTTGTGAGTTTGCTTAAAAAACATAAAAAAACTGAGGGTGTTTCTCCTTCACTGTTTCATGTTTGTAGTTGTTGTGCGATATTTTCCTTGATTGTGAACCCATTTTAATAACTCTTTTTTATGTGAAGTAGCCTGTGCCCCAAATGTAGCCCCATTTAAATTTTAAGAAAAGAATAAACCGCTCCTAGAAGAGATTCGGTGTGAAATTCTATATTGAACTTTATAGCAGCGTGATCAATCCCCTATTCACAGAAATTCAGTGAACTGATTGATGCAATTGACTTTGTAATTTAACTGATTTATAATGATAATCGTTCAAATTAGTTAAATCATAGGCCCAATTCTAATTTGTTGACTTAGTGTGGAATTTGTATCACTTCAAGTATCTAAATATTTAATGAAAGTTGACATTCATTATTCTGTTGATGGTCAAATCATCTGAATTTTTCAAAACTATTTTCTACATGTTTTAGATTTCCAAGTTAAAATATTGACTAAGTCAAACAATGAATATAATTCTGTAATAGAAAAACTATCACAAGTAGGAGAAATTCAAAAACGTGTGTTCTCTCTGTTTTCAAACTTAATTGGATTCAGGAGGAATCGATGCCAAACTGAACGGCAGATTCACATTTTTCAACTGTACCTCGGTTCTCTAGAGAAGCTAGCGAATACATGAAATACAAATCTTAATACATAAATATGAATCCTTAATTCCCTTGGTCACTTTATAACTTGAGAGCGACTGCACCATTTTTATTCATAGTTTTTTTGAAGTTGTCTAACACTTTGTAATATGTTAACAAAAAAATTTCCCAAAAAAATGGAAAACTTACCGAATATTTAAACCTCAGGCGTAATTTTGTTTAACTCTTAAAGTTTAGGCCAATTTTGATGCAACTGTTTGTGTGACTTTGAATGGAATCCTGGAATGGTTTAGATTTACAACTGAGCCCGATTTTTACTGTTCCTTAAACGGTTGGTGTCATTGTGTAGGTTTAACCCTTCGGTGGTGAAGGGTTGATGTGGTTTACGAGTCGTGACTTCGGCCCTCAACACTGAGCAGATTTCAACCTCTATATGACGTCAAAACTGTGCAAACTATATGATTTGAATACAGTTATAACTTCATGAACAAAAATAATTGAATTTTTCTATAGCCAATTATTAAGAAAATAATAAATACCTATGAATAACAGAAAGTAACATTCTTACAGCTAGTGTAGTTGCGAGGCAGGTAGGTAATCGTTTGAACTCAATCTGTCGCTTTTTCTTGACTAGAACATTCCATACAGTAGGAATTCCCTTCTCTAAACACAGAAAACAACTACAATTTTGACACAGTTATTTGATTCTTCTGTTCTTTTTTTACTACAGTGATAGCACCTCCCAAAAATATTTTCTGTGTTGCCATGTGACTTTTTCCGTCTAGAGCTCTTAGAGGTCTAGGTCAGTTTTTGAAATGTAGTTCAAGCAGATGCAATGTAAGATTTTCAAGACACTGGCAACTTAGAAACATTGCATTGTATTTGCACAAGAGGTAAATTGCGAATTAATTCCAGATATATTTAACAAACTGTAACAAATTATATTTGCCATTTCCGAGTAGCTCTTGCATTGTTATAAGATTCACATAAGTTGTCACTACTCCACTGCTCCTTTTGTGCGGTTGTAGTCAATAATTATATGTGGTTTAAAACGATCGTCATTTATTTATGGTCATTGTTCAACTAAACTCTTTACCACCGTACTGAAATAAGCACGAAAACAGCTAGACCATTGTTTAAACACTGAAGGCAAAAATTAAAAAAATTGCCTTTTGTCGATGACCTTTTTCGACAATTCTGGTTACTTATTATTTAATACTTTCAGCTGGATACTTTTTTAGTTTAATTCCAATATACCTTTGTCATCCGTGTTTTTGCCATCTATATTATTGACTTTTTTTGCGGAATTCTAATTTGTTATCCTTATTTCTACTATCCATAAACTTGACGTATCTTATATTTGTTTATTTACTATAAATTATTAATTTTCTATAAACGAAGATGCTCTTAAAACATAACACAGAAAACTAATTTGTATTTCATTATCAAGGTAGTGTGGGCTCGGTCCAAACGAAGTGTCGTAATTTCCGTTTCTGCATTTCGTTACCATACTCATCTGCTTTTATATGTGTAAGTGTGGGCTTCTGTTAAAAACCATTCGCTTGAATAATATCAAATTTATTTGGTTCTCAATAGATCAGATCTTTTCTTCTTTAACGTATTGCAAATTTCTATTTCTTTTGAATACAAAACAAATGTACATTTTGTCAATTTTTATGAAAATAAATGTGGTTCTCTGTTTTTTTTTAACAAAAGCAAGTATAATATGAAAATAATTCGACACAAAAAAATGTCACACTCCACCACAGTTCTACGTCTTAGTCCAGGAATATTCCGAGTTTTATAAACCACAGTTTTTAGATGTCCCCATAAAAACGACTCAAGGGGCGTTAGGTCAAGTGATCTTGCTGGCCATTCTATAGTGTCCCTTCTTCCAATCCATTTACGTGTCTCATTAAGCTAATTTCGTACAGGCAAGGCATAATGTGGAGGTGATCCGTCGTGTTGAAAAAATAGGTTTTCTTTATATAGCAACAAAGTTCCATCTTCTATTTGGTTTTCTAACTTGGTTATAAGGGGATTTATCATATTTTCTAATAAGTCCAAATACTATTCCCCAGTTAAATCCTCTTCCACGCATAACGGACCAATAATTTTATTACCGAGCTTTCCGGTCCATATGTTTATTTTCTGAGGATGTTGGTTGTGCTCTTTCCGAAAAACTTGTGGATTGGTGTTGTACCAGTATCTACAATTATGTTTTTGACAAATCCATTTAAAAAAATCCTGCTTCCTCATAAAAACAAATATTTTTAATAAAATTAGGGTCTGCATTTGCCCTTTGAGTCATTAATTCGCAGGGTTCTAACCTTCATTCATAATCATCATCAGTATTGATGTTTGAGAATTCATGGCAAAATGACCTAAAATCTGAACCTGTGCAGCTTCAGTTAAAACTCTATGATTCTTGACAATTTTATTTCCTACACTTCCAGTCTCTTGAAATTTATGAACAAAGTAAACATATACCGATGCCCGATGTTTTTATTGGGTAGTCTGATGAAAAAAATGAACAGTTCTGCGTGCACAGCGTTGTTCTTCCCCGTCAATTCTTTCTCGTAAAGAATAAACCATTGTCGAAATTTGATGGTCAGTATACAACGAAACTACTACTAATAATAAATTGTTTACATATACAGTCACAAATATCTTTAACAAAAACATTTAAGGATTTTTTCTCACTTTTTTGTTACGGTATTTACACTAATGTTATTATTTAATTACAATTCAAAATTTTAAATTTTTTACGGTTTCTACGTCATTGCACTGAAAAAACATAATTTAATTTAAAAAATTGTGTTTCAAAAGATTGGCAAAATAGACACCTTCAAAAAGAGGAACACCTTTGTATTTAAACTTTTAGAAGTGATATTCACCCTCGCTTATGGGTTGAAACTGCAGGGTGATACGTGAGCCCTCGTAAATATAAATAAACTTGGTTTTTGTCTTTTTCTATTAAGGGTTTTTTAAAAGTTATTTTAGGTGGCTAGTTTAAAAATGTAAACCCTGTATATACCCGATTTTGGGAATTTAAATATACCAAACAATCTGCAAAATAAATATTGATTGATTACTTATTCGTTTCAAAGAATATGTGTCCAACAAATACAAATTGCTCAAAATATGAACTTGTCATATTGTAATACTGACGAACCCTAGTGCGTTTTCTATTTTTAAATCAAATTGAGCATCTAGTGATACTCAATTGGCTTTAAAAGTAGAAAACGCTGGAAATTTGATGCCGAAAATCCGCAATATTCGCAGCTAATCTGTAAAATTTTAATGCCGGTTTTACGACCGCTTTATTGCTAATCAGGAAAAGAGTGGGTGTACGCTGTTCGTGTTGTTATTACTAAAATTGCTACCATCCAGATTCATAAACGTTATCCCCTCTATAATCTAGTTTTGTTCGCGACATTATGCTCTGTTCTCTCTAATTGAATTTGCATGTAGCTCATAAAATTTTGAATAATTGTTTGCAGGAAATGGCATATAAGTGTCCAAATTTCTTCTCATATACGTAATGGGAAAGGGTTTAGACAACATTGTCTGCAGAGTTGCTCATTGAAATAAATGACAAAGTTGGAATATTCTACATTATCACTAATTACAAAACAGTTCAATTTTAAAAGGAAAAGTTAGCATGGACAACTATTATCAATTAATGTTTTCGACTACTAAAATTTAGAAAATCATATGAATATTTCTTGTAGAAATACGGGTATAAACTTAGACAAAAATTGTTAAGGTTAAAATAATTTAAATACTATAAGAACATCAACGTCAAAACTCTGGTTGTAAGACTGTTTTTCTATTTCGATGAAATGTGTCGAATTTTTCACGTATGAGTCTGCTACCTCCGGTTGAAGTTGTTGGGCTAGGTATTTGGCTAGCTGTTGTGTTGGGGATCCTATTGAGCTTACTATTGGCCTCAAAGGTGCACCTTCTTTACGTATTTTCCAATCCAAATTCATCGAAATACTTAGAAAAACGGTCTTACAACCAGAGTGTCTTCTTGCGAGTTTTGACGTAGTATCCCTTTTCACCAACATCCCTATCGACGAAGCCTTGGATATCATAATAGAAAAATACAAACTACCTCTTAACAAAGCACTGTCCGATGAACACCTATTTTGTTTACGAGAACTAACGATACAAACAAGTGGAAGGAGCTCCAATGGGATCGCCACTCTCCCAGTTATAGCGAACCTTTTAATGGAGAACTTTGAGGAGTTGGCACTAAGAACAACAACTCTTAAACCCAGTTTATGGTTGCGATATGTGGATGTTACATTTGTGATTTGGCCTCATGGAAGGGAACACCTCAACACATTTTTAGACCACCTTAATGGCATCCATCACAAAATAAAATTTACCATGGAGGTTGAAGCCAACAATAAACTGCCATTCCTTGATGTTCTCATAAATTGGAACGAAGATGGAACCCTTGGCCATACAGTATATAGGAAAGCAACTCACACCAACATACCTTCATGCTTCTCATGACCACACAGCCCTACTACAAGCCGGCGTCAAGACTTTAGTAACCATATCACAAAGACTAGCTGACCAGGATAACATCAAACAGGAAGTGGACAGTTTAAAAACAGGTCTGAGGCAAAACGGATTTACAGACCGAAATATACGAATAGCCCTAAAGTCAAAACCGAGACAAACAGACCAGGAGCATGAGACACCAATAAGCAAGGCTTATTTACCGTATGTCAAGGGTACCAATGACAGTATTGCAAGAATTCTACGGAGACACAATATCGATTCTATTTTCAATACAGACAGAAAAATAAGCACGGTGTTGGTGCAGACTGTCATAAAACCTATGTGGGGGAAACTAACAGAAGAATTCAAGCTAGACGTGATAAACACCTGAACGCCATAAGAAAGCAGGAAAATACAACATCCACTGCGGAACACGCCACCACGACGTCACACCGAATAGACTTTGAGAACACCAGAGTTCTGGCAAATATAGAACACCCGAAATCAATACACGTAATAGAGGCAATTGAAATAGCAAAGAGGTCTTTCAGTCTAAACGCACGCAATGAAATCCAAAACTTAATTATTGGAAAATTCTATTAAACACCGTACCGGCCCGGACCCGTCCTATAACAACGCAATTGGAAATAACCAATCAGCAAGCGGGAGGCGTGGCCACTGAGCGCCAAGGGTAAATCACACGCAGCCATTTACGGTGCCAACCGATATATATATATATATATATATATATATATATATATATATATATATATATATATATATATATGTTCTGAGAGCTTTCCGTAGTCATTACTATGAACAAGGCTAGATTCCGGGTGTGAACCGCGTCTGAATTTATTATATACTCGGGAGCCATTATCAAGAGACTCTTGATAATATATATTATTTCTAATCCATTTATTTTATAATTCATTTCTGAAAATTTTACATTTATGTATTTTTTTAAATTTAAATTTTAAAATTAATACACATTTTTCAAATTCTTCATAATTTAACTTTTGTTGAATCTAGTTTTTAAGTTAATCTGCAGAGGCAGATAGCTTACATTTTTATTCAGATAATAAAAATGAAATGTACTAACAAACTCGAGTGCCTGCTGTCGGTTAGAAAGCTCATTACACACAAAATATTTTCTAATTAAGCTAATGTTGTCTGTGAGCTGTATAAAATGTGACGTACTTGCATCTCTCCAAAAATATAGTAGTTGTCATTTCAACTGTTTATAAAATTCATAATCAAACTGAAAGACGTCAATTAGTCTCAAAATTCATGTGATATATGGTTAATTGAGGAACAAACATTCCGCTTTTAATATCTCTATCTGGCTCCTTCAACCGTAAACTTTCTGAAACCGTATACACGGAATGTTTGTTTTTCAAGAGAACTTAATAAAACAGGAATTTATTACACAAGTATTAAAAAATATATTACTAAATATTTTGTGAAATGTGATATATTATTAATTTCTGTGATATATAGCAGGGAATTTGAAAATTATTCTTTCAAAGTTAATGATTACATGGATATTAAAATAAATAATTGAAAGACATAAAAAACTCATGAAGACAAGGTACAGGCAGGCTTTTGTTGAGACCTTACCTAGATGACAAAGATAAGCATACATCTACAGTTGCTGTGTCAGCTGAAATAGTATTGAAGTTCTACTTTAACATGAGAGGGATTAAGACAACTTTTGTATTCTTAGAATAAATAAGGTTATTAAACCTTTTTTTCTGAAATAAACGGATGTATTTGGCGCAGTAAGTGGGATCTGTGTATTTCTCATAATTTTGTTGATTACATATTAGCAAATATTTCTTCAGAAATTCTATTTTTCAACAAAATATTGTCATCAACTAAAAAGGTCTAATTTTAAAATTTTAAATACACATAATTTAACATTATCTTACCAACTAGACAAACATGTGTACAACAACACAACAACAAAACTATTGATACTAAATTTGTCGACATTTATGGTACGTCACATAGTTAACACAATAACATTTTACACACACACGTTTGTACAAATTTTGTCTCCATTCCATTTAGAGGGCAGCGTCGTACATTCTGCACGCGTAATTAACATCATTTCTATCATTAATTGACATTTTATTTTTTTGAATAATTTCATGTAGTTCTCTTTTTCTGATGTTTGGTTCAGTTTTTATAATTTTAGTATTTCCGAAATTAAATAAATGCCTTTTTGAATTTTCGTGTTTCGTTAGTATGAGACTTAATTCTATTCTCAAGGTATTGGGATGTTTGACCTATGTACACAACACTGCAATCTCAACAGGGAATTTCATAAACAACATTACTGTTTATCTTGTTTGAAGTTTTTGTCTTTAAATTGATGGAATTTTTTTATAACAAATTATGAACTTTATGGCAGTAATCTTGTGCTTTTTTAAATATCGTTGAAATTGTGTAGACAACCCTTTAATACATGGTAAAGTTAGATGTTTCTTGTTTTTTGCAGTTGTTTGTTCAGATAATAAGTTGTTTCTTTCCTGACTGTGGTGTTGTTCTTTTTGTTCGTTGAAAATGTTATTAATCATTTCTTTTGGGTAGCTATTAACCTTTAACGCTTCTTTAGCTTTATTTATATCGGTATTCTGTATCAGATAATTTTATAGTTCTGTTGGCTAGATTTAGCATTAATGCCTTTTTTCTGTGATAGCGGGTGGCTTGAATTAAAATTAAGATATCTATCAGACCATACTTGTTTTGTGTACTACTCGGTGTAAATATTTTCATTGTTTTGATGTAATGTCATATCTAAAAAAAAATATGTTCTTGTTGTATTAGGTTTCTATTGTAAACTGAATGTTATCATGACAACTGTTGTGTTAACTATGTGATGTACCATAAATGTTGACAAATTTAGTAACAGTAGTTTTGTTGTTACATTGATATTCACATGATTGTTTAGTTGGTAAGTTAATGCTAAATTATATGTATTTGAAACTTTAAAATTAGACATTTTTAGTTGATGACAACATTTTGTTGAAAAAGGACGCATGTGGCGTTTTGTACTTTATCAAACAGACTTTGTGAATCGCACTCGCTGCTATGTGGAGGTATAGTAAATTATGATTTTAAATCCAAAATTATTGGTAATAGCCTTTAGTGTTGCAAGAAGTCGGAAATGGAAAATAAAATCAATGTTGGTACATCCTCTTAATGATCAACGATATGTAAAAGGACCGTTTGTTTCGCTTTATCCTGATAAGTTTTTAAACTATTTTCGAATGTCTATTAACACATTCAATGATTTATTAGCAATCGTGAGCCCTCGAATGACTGTTCAAGACACCAACATGAGATTTGCGATATTGCGCTACCAGCTCTGCAGAGATTGACAGTGACACTGAGGTAAATTTAAGACAAAAACAATGTTTTTTTCTAATTAGTTTCAATTAATGGTGTTAATTATGTACTAAGAACGGGACACTTTGCATTAATATTTAAAAATTACAAAAATTTTCCATAGGTAAGTATTCTTCTTGTGCAGCGCCAGCGCTTTTTTAATTCCCCTCAGAACAGACACAAGGAGTTTAACGTCCAACGCTCAACGTCGGAAATCGAACAGTGCTCGATAAAAAAGTGCCGCTCTTTAAAACCGCTTTCATGTGAATAAATACATGGGTATACATTTGGCCGATTTAAAAGTTTTATTTTACAATGAGCCCCTACATGTGAAACAAAGAAATAACTGTTAGAGTTATTTGATAATGGTTTTCCCCACTGTAGTGGGAACTTGAACTTTATTTTTTTTTTCTAATTTGAAGTTTAGGAGTTAAAGACCACATTACGTCAATTTGATGATTTTGAAAATCAAACGTTAACCGATTGGGTTATGTTTTTAATATTTCAGAAATAATAACTGGCACCGCATCCGTTTGTTAGTTTGTTTCATGTTGGAATGTTGCAGACGTTCCTCCAAGATCTTACTTGGCATTATCAATGCATTGTAAGTCTATTATATATATATATATATATATATATATATATATATATATATATATATATATATACCGGGTGTCAATTAAGTCCCGGATCGGATGAATATTTACTAAAGTACTTCAATTTTGGAAAAGGTCAAGATCACTCCTTTAGTAACTTTGCCCAAGAAATCCGATGATGACCTTGAATTTGACCTTGAACCTTATTTTTGAGGTTATTCTGAGGTCAACTTAAATTTTTAAATGAAAACTCCTATTTTTTATTGCGGAATCTGAAAGAGCGGGAAATTTTACGTCTGGACATGTATTGAGGGATGGGGTTGAGGCAACCACTAGAGGTGAAATAGGGGTCAAATAATGACATCTTCTGGCTTGACATTTCTTACCCGGGGGTTTTGGAAGTCGCTGAGTTCGAATCAACTAACGAAATTTTAAGTTTTTTCAATCCAAGATGGCGAATTCAAGACAGTGGATGAAAATCATAGATATAGCACATTTTTGGCTGAGAATTTCTTACTGAAGGGGTTTTGGGGGTCGATGAATTCTAATCTAACCGTAAAATTTTCCGCTCCTTTCAAATCCGGTATCAAAAATAAGGGTTTCTACATGAAATAACGAGATTGACCTTCAAATGACCTTCAAAATGAGGTGTAAGGTCAAATTCAAGGTCACCATTGGGTTTCTCGTTAAGACTTACCTAGACTATGACATCTGTTTTGTTTTACCACTGAACTCGTGAGATTTTTAAGAAGTCATTATTTGAGCTCTATTTGACCTCTAGGGGTTACCTCAATCTCATACCTCAATAAATGTCCGAACGTAAAATTTCCCGCTGTTTCCGATGCCGCAATAAAAAATAGAAGTTCTTATTTAAAAAAATGAGGTTGACCTCAAAATAACCTCAAAAATGAGGTTCAAAGTTAAATCCAAGCTCACTATCGGGTTCCTTGGTCAAAGTTACTAAAGGAATGACCTTGACCCTTTCCAGAAATATATATATATATATATATACTCGTCTGTCCAAAAAAAAAACGAGTTGAATTATTCTGAAAATAAGTTTGATATGTGATGGAGGCCAGGTGTAGAACTCGGTTTTGGAAAAAATCGATAGTTCTTTGAGACCAAAGGTAGTGCAAATATGAAAATTGATGGGTAGATTCTTGTATGTAATAACAAATATTGATTCCTTATTTTTCGCATGCTGATTTATTAGATGGGGGATTGGGGTCCACTTTTGTTTCTAGAGAATTCAATATTTTGGAAACAGGAACTAACAAAGTTGTGAAAATTGGTATATAATATTTCGTTAACCGGAAAAATACTTACATGAAAATGAAGACCTTATATTTGAAGACGCGAGATGTAAGACCGACATCTAGGATTTTCGAGAGGACATTCAATTGTGGGAAGCGCAACTGATGAAGGTTCCCTGACCAGAAACACTATATGTTATATATAATATATAATGTATATTGTCTCGCGTACAAAGGAATGACACCTCGAAGAGAGTATGAAGACCTTAATTCTTTAAATAACTAAATTGGACAGGGGAGGTGGCATTGAAGAATTCTATTATTTGTAGAGGACATCATTTTTCGGGAAAAAAATCATGCAACAATTAAATTGCTATATGTTGTCAGTTTTTTTCGAAAAATATTTTCTCACAAGTTGGTAAAACAGTATTTAGTCTAAGAGATAAAGCCGGTTTTTGCTCGTCATCGAGAAAATGGACAGAATGTATCGTATCAAGTTCATTTCCTGAACTACCGAGGATAGTTACAGGGTGTGAAAATGGTATTTTTTTGGTCATGCTCATCATCGAGTAAACGTTCCAAAATTGGCTGCATACAAGATTGTGATGCCTTTTAGCAAATTCCCGAAAGGCATCTACCTAGAGCGTTACCATCAAGCTGGCGAGAAGGGGTAAACTTGTCAAAAATTGGGGTGAACTTCGTCATTAACTAAAAAGAACGCCAATTGCACAATTTTTTTTGCTTACACAAATGAAATCATAATCCACAAGGACGTACAGCTAGATGACATAAATATATTTTTTCATGATGTCATTAATGTGGTCTGTATGACGTCATACGCAATTTTTTTAAATGCGAAGCCACATTTTTCATTACTGATTTGGAAAGAGCGGAAAATTTTAGGTCCGAATATGATTTTGACCATGACCTTGAACTTGACCATCAAGGTCATTCCCAGATTAAAGTTTATTTGAGAAATCAACCAATTATAGCCAAATTAGGTGTACGGAGGGTTTTCGACGTCGCTGATTTGGAATATGAAATATCAGTTTTTGTTTGAAAAACTGGTCCGCCCTTTTGGATTGCGAAAATCTGATTTTAGATTAGTTATCAGATTTTGAAAATTGGCAATTTGAAAAAAATCAACCAACCTACTCCCAATTTGGTATACGGGGGTTTTCGACGGCGATGATTACGAATATGAAATCAGTTTTTGAAAATTTTCAAAACAAGTAGTGGCCAAGTTCAACGTCAAATTTGTTGAATAAGTCATCATTCGGATCAGGATTAAAACCACCGATTACCGTTAATTGGTTGTGCTTCAAATGGTTGACTTTTTTCAAAAAATTGGTTCAGATTCGAAATCAGCGAGGTCGAAAACACCTGTGGACCTATTCTAGCTATAATTGGTTGATTTTTCAAAAAAACTTTGATTTTCGAATCACCCGGAAGATCAAATTCAAGGTCATGGTCAAAGTCATATTCGGACATGAAATTTTCCGCTCTCTCCGAATCCTTAATAAAAATGTGGCTTCGCATGTAAAAAAATTGTGTATGACGTCATACAGACCTAATGACTTCATGAAAAATCTATTTATGTCATTTATCTGTACGTCCTTTTGGATTATGATTCCTTTTGTGTAAGCAAAAAAATGGTTCAAATGGTGTTCTTTTTACTTAATGACGAAGTTTACCCCTATTTTTGACAAGTTTACCCCTGTCCGCCACCTTGATGGTAACGCTCTAGGCAGACGCCTCTCGGGAATTTGCTTAAATATATCACAATCTTGTATGCAGCCAATTTTGGAACAAAACAATTTTCGCACCCTGTAACTATCCTCGGTTATCACTTCCACTGGCGCCTGCCTAGAAACGTGATGTAGTTCAGGAATTGAATTTAATACGATACATTCTGTCCATTTTCAGGATGACGAGCAAAATCCCGCTCTATCTTTCTTACTAATTTATCTGTACTATTTGTACATTTAAAAGAAATAGGAATAAGAACGGTTCTACTTGCACCACAAGTGGAAGATGTAGGTTTGTTAACATCCATTGAAAAAACATTATGATTCAATCATTTGTTCAAATTTAGTAAATGACGCCTAAACTCTTGAAATTGGACTTCTTTTAGGGTGCAATAAAATATTTTCAAATATGCCATTAATAGCACGGGTATTATATGTTCGTTACACCTGCTCTAGTTCATATATCAGGTAATTTAAAATCGATTTCGAAGACTGAGTCGGACACATCAAAAGACAGAAAATTATGAGATTTAATAAGAACCTGGAGTAAATAAAAATTAAAGTTATTAAATGATTCAAAAACGTGCTTTAAAATGAACATAGTGGCCAAGGTTAGAGATATTCAAGATATAATCAGAGAATTTAATTTGAAATTTACGGTGGACAGCCAGCTAAGTTATAAAGTTCTTGAGTTTGCAAGCACCGAATTTACTGAGATAATTATCTTCACTTTTAAATTACTATGGTTTGAGGTAGCCGAAACGGTTTCATTTGCATGTGTTATAAGTGACAACAGATCAAAAAAATCACGGTTCCCTCTTCTAAATATTCTGTGTTTTTACAAATAAACACAATTCATTTGAATGCACCTAGTTCTTAAGCTTTTAGTTCCCGGTATTATATTTGACACCATTTCCGTGAAAGTTTCAAAATTTATACTATGTTTTAAAATGCATATCAACCTTAAAGCATAAATTAGCTAAGAAGAGACTGACACAGGATTCGCTAGAGCTGTAAGATATATTCTCAATTACGATGTAATTTATAGACGTTATAAATAGGGCTTATTGTGCAAAGGTCAAATCAAAATAAACTCAGAGCTAATAACCTAGTTTTACAGAAAATAAACAAGTCCCTAAAGGAACTTTGTATTCTGTGAAACATTACAATTACGGATAAACGGAAAGGGTCCCAAGAGCATCCTTGCTAGAATTTATATACGTTTCGATTATCACTTACCCAAACAGGTGTGAGCCCTAAATGGAGTCGCTGGAGAATGTTTACCTTTGTTAGGTAACATGGGAATTCTATACCCATATATGAATATTAGGTTAAAACTACCGCAATATGACAATATTTTTTTCTGTTTTATGTTGGAGGAAATTTTATAATTTTTGATGCGAAAGCTTCGTAACGGAGGCCCACACTTACACATATGAAAATAGATGAGTACCGAATTGAAATACAAAAATTGACATTACATTTATTTCGACAAGTCGTCACCAACCGACCCATGCAACTTATTTCCAAGGACCAGTTTATATATTAAGAGATATTCGTTTGTCGAAAATCAATAAATAAATAAAGAAATATAAAATCCATTTAATATACAATATTAGCACAAAATTTGCTTTTAATTTTAGTAAACTTTCCAATTGTCTGTTTGCGATTTCTTATATTAGAAACTTGACATACGCCAGAACAGCTTAGAAAAGGGCACTGTTACCAAGTTTATAGATGGTAGAGGTAGAGGCAAGGATGCCAAACTTACATGGAGACTAAACTGATTATTTCGATATTTGTACCACCTTGAATTTACGTATCAAGCTTTGTAACCCAGATACTAACAACTTAATATTATAAAAAAATATATCTTCACAGAAAGATCTGCGGGGTTTGAAAACTAAAATAAAATTATCACGTCAGTTTTTTCAATTGTATACGAGGTTCGTCAAAAAATAAGAATTTTGTCTAATAGTAAAGTAACTTTATTTTGTCAATATTGAAAATCATGAAACGAGGTTAAGAAGAGCTGAAAAGTACATCCAATTAAGCCGTTATATCACAAAACGCAAAAAATTAATAGTTTAAAAAAATACAGACTTCTTCAATGCATAATAATAACGGCACAAAAGAATAAAAACAATTCATTTGGATATTTTAAATCAAAAATATTATATGATGTCAAGCCCGAAAAATATATGTTTAGCGCATATATTGCTTTATTAATTATTAACAGAAATTGTTTAATTTATAAAGCTGTTCATATTTCTATGTAAATGTAATTTTTAAAAGCCGAGAGCACCAAACATGTCGACTCGGTGAGGGAAAAACTTTTAATACTAACGATTATTCTTTAGTTGGATTTAGAGATAGTGTGATAACAATCACTCAAGAATGTCCTATAAATAATGAATATCGGGTATAGATGAGAATCGATTGTTGTTTTTACATTCCAGAAATAATGACTTCAGAAGTGAAGAAATTGATATTAATAAATGACGTATACATACATTAAATATATTAGGTAAGACGTTATAGACCAATCAATAGAGCAAAAATTAACTGATAATGTGTAAAAAATACTATCAGGATACCGACTGTGCCATCACATTAACAAAGATTCCTAGCGATATTTTGCTATGTTTTCCACTCGCAACTATGGTTTTTTACTTTGTTATAAACAATTGAAGCAAGAAAATTACGTTTTTTTCTTAGCATGTTTATAAAATCAAAAATAATAAACTAATCTCAATGGTGTCAACAGGTCAATTGTAAAGCATGAAAATACCAATAAAATGAGCCCAGACTAGATCCGATTGGATCATTAGTAACAGGGAAAAACCAAAAATACTGAAAACTGGCGGATTTTTTCAAAAAAAATCGTATCTTCGTCACTTTAGAAGCTGTAGAACTGGGCTTGTAGGAACTGATAGTAATCTACATCTATTTTATGTATGCCAAAACCAGGCGCTATCGGTTTATTAGTTTTTGAACAATTGTGATATAAAGTTTTCTGTTCACTATTTTTGCATTGTGCCCCCATGCGTCATAGATAATCAAATTTCAATTTAGAAAAAAGTTGTTGAAAGTAGAGGTGTCATTCTACAAAGCCTCTATTCTCATTTTTCACAAAATGTCTGTGAAATATCTGAAAAATGTTAGCAAACATAACAAAAAATGGGCGAGCGTATGAATGTATCCAAAGAGTGGGGGAAACACGGTTGTTGAGGGGAAGCGTCTAGTAATATATAGTAGAGGCACATACATAGATCGTTTTCATATTTAAAATCCTCACAAGTAAGAATTTTTTAATGACCGCTCTCCTTCCATGTTCCGTAAACCCAAAATCCACAAATTAAAGCAAAAACGTTTTCGAGAAACCATTTACATATAAATATATTAATAAACAAACAGTTCTCATATGATATAATAAAATCGAACAAATCACTCTGTATAGAAGTTTTTTTTAACGATTGAATTCTTTCACCATCTGTCAGAGTGACAGTTACTATCGACAATAATTATTGTTAGCAATTCCCCTCAACAACCGTGTTCCCCCACTACTCGAACACATTCATACGCTCACCAAATTTTGTTCATTTTTGCAAACAGTTTTCGTATATTTCACAGACATTTAATGAAAAATGAAAATAGAGGAGTTGTAGAATGATACCTCTACTTTCAACATCTCTACTCTGAATTGATATTTGACGATTCATGTCGCATGGAGACACACTACAAGAATAGTGGACTAAAAACTTCAGATCGCAATTATTCAAAAACTTATAAACCGATAGCGCCTGGTTTAGTCACGCATAAGGTAGATACCAATTACTATCAGTTCCCACAAGCCCAGTTCTAAAACTTCGATAGTGACGGAGTTATAATAATATAAAGAAAACCGGTAAATTTTCCAGTATTTTTTGTTTTTCTCTGTTACTAAAGATCTTATCGGATCGATCCTGGGCTCATTTCATTGGTATTTCCATGCTTTACAATTCACCTGTTGACACCATTGAGATTAGTTTATTATTTTTCATTTTATAAACATGCAACGAAAAAAAACGCAATTTTCTAGTTTCATTTGTTTATAATAAAGTAAAAAACCATAGTTGCGAGTGGAAAAGATAGCAAAATATCACTACAAATCATTCTTAATGTGATGGCCCCAGGCAGTATCCTGATAGTATTTTTTGCACGAAAAAATCTCTATTGATTGGTCTATTAGTAAAACACTTTGTTTTCTGGCAATGTTCTCTCCAATCAGTTGTTGTATTTTAACCAAATGCCCGTGTTTTTAATAAACATAAAAAAGTTGTTAATATTTCCAAAATTTTATAATTAATTTCAAAGAAGTCTAGAGCGATTGGGTCATATTTCAGTTCCCTAATTTTTCATAATACGTTTGGATTAATTTGCAAATATTTATAACCCCTAAGAAGAAAAATTTCATCCCATAAAGTGGTTACGAGTAGGGAACCAAATATATAACATAGCCCTAATCTTTCGGACAAAATTGAGAGGAAAGTACACAAGATCCTCAAAAGTTTCAGATACCGCTCGTTTCACTGAGCGCTTCCACTTAATCTTGATTATAAATCAGTCTGAAAAATGTAAGATTTTCCAATTTTTTCTCCCTTTTAAACGATTTATTAGGGTAACTCGTCTTTGTCCTTTGAGTATTATTTAATTTACGAAAAAAGTAGCCCCAGGACAGCTTAAATTTTGGATGTTTACAAATAATAATTTTAAATTGTTGTTAAATGTCCAATCATCATCATTGGTCAACAAAATTTACTATATATCAGTTTTGATGTTGTGATTTTGATAAAAAATAGTTTTAGTTTAAAATTCAAAACATTGATTATATATTTCACAAAACTATAGACTTTATTAAGGTGTAAAAAAATTATTTTTTATCTTAACTTATACCGTGCTAACATCTATTTGGTTATAATCGATTTAACTTGATTTTAATTTCACTAGAAAACTGATATAAAACATTTAATGACAAGGGAATGGCTAAATAGAAATACTTATCGGAAGGGAGACGAGATTTCCATGTAGATTTAATATCAGATATAGAAATGTAATCAAATAGTCGAATCAATAACAATAGTCTTTGGGGTTTTACGGAGAAAACGTGGAGTTTTGTGTATGAGAATTGTGTAAATGAGAATAGATGTAGTTATTTATGAATGATAGAAACGATACGTGCGTGAATTGTAAACAATGATACCTGAATAAACAAGAAAATTATGAAACTTTATATTATTATTGATGGGAAAAAAATAATTTAATGTGAAAATAAGAAATAACTACGAGTTCACAGATAACAATTACTCTATCTTTCAAAACACTTTTAAGTAATTAATATATTTATTTATTTTTTAATCGTAATTAACACTTCGTCAAAGAAGCCAACTTCTACAAACGTAATTTCTATTTTTAACAGGTTGAACATTTCTTAATTTTCTGCAATAATTGTCATTCAACTGTACAATATAAAATAATTGTTCACATAGTATCACGAATAACTATCAATATGAGCTAATACCGATGTCAAGTACTTTCATAAAAGACTATACATAAACCAGAAATACCATACTTGAAACAATAGAACATTTTAAACATCAAATACGCCACTTTTTATTTGCGTCATATTAGGCCTTTGGCGAATGACAAATATCCTGCCTTCTAACATCTTACAACCCCTTTATTTTTGTTTCTAAGCTGCTTTATTTTAAATCTCTTCAAAAGGCCTATACTAAATGTAAAAGAACAAATTTCACCTCTTATTATGCCGTATTCTCTTTACAGATTGTGATCGAGAAGAATTTCCTATTTATGTCGTCATTGTCGTCCAAAATATATATCAATCGCCAAATTAAGAATTTGTGACTACGAAAATTCTGATAAATGATGAAGTGATTCTGATACTGAAAAGAATACTTGAAAAAGTTGAGAATGACTTTATTGGAAATTTTTGTGGTAGATGATAAATAGTGGTTCCCCGAAAGCTTCCACTGAATTATTTAAAACTTTTTCATAATATGAGTAGTCTAGATTCACTCTATGTAGCAGGTAAAGTTTCAAAAATTGTTAATTTATTTTTAATTAAATTATAAGTTAAGAGAGACAGAGTTTTATGTCTAAAACGGAACCGTTTTTGGAATGCTCTTGGGTATTCCACTCACCATTTTCTTCAAAACTACTGTACAAAATGATGAACTTAAGCAGAATTCTGTAGAACAATTAGGAAGGGTATATTATATAAAACAAAAACAATTAGTTCATAATTTTAAGTACATAATTGATATTAAAGACATTTTTAAAAGTAGGACTTACTCATCTTATCTCCGCTTTACGCATAATTTGCAGGAAAAACAAAAATCTGGAAAGGTAATACAGGTCCCTTGGTATTAGAATCAAACAGGCAATGGACCAAAACTTGTTTAAAAAGGAGCTAGTGAAACTATATGATCCTAATGAAATCTTATTAATATATGATCACAATAAAAACTTATTCAGTTTGCCAAGTAAATCAGAATAATGTTAGTATTGGCACTCGTTTCTTCAGGGCACATACTAAAATGGAGATTAATAAATACTGAAGACAATCCATTAAGTACCTAGTAAGTTGTAAATATCTCTTTCCAGACTTCAAACAATTGAGGCAATTATTTTTCCACTAAGAGTAAATAAGTTGTAAAGCACTTCACAAATTCACCTTTTATTATGTAATAATCTTGATTTTACAATACAGAGCAGCTGGGCGGGGTTATGAAGTTTGAACGGAAAATGAGCGTGAAAAGTGTAATATTCTTTCTGTTTATTGTTCTTATCACTCCCACTATAGAAAATGTGCAAATTCTTCCAAACCCTTCAATGAATATGAATAGCAAAAGCGTTAGAGCGGTACTTGTAAGCAATATACAGTCGGTATGTGCACATCTAAATAACCAGAAATGAAATTTTTGTTAAATTAAACCTTTTGCTGGAATACTAGAATGTCTATTTACAATCGCATATGATAGCAACTAATTAAAAAGTCATAATTTAAAGGTGCTGAAGCTATTTAAAGTAAGTGAGGCAAACTAGAAGAAAAAATGAAATCGACTGTATATTTAATGATAATAATGAAAAAAAAAGCTAATGCACATAATATATTTATGAAACCGCATACAAGTTGGGTGAATGAAGTCAATGAAATAATAAATAATACAAAAACAAATAGCGTTAACATAATAACACGTTACCGAGGAGGAACCCCAAATCCATTTTTCTGGTGCTCAGGAATGAGATTGAGATAACGAATTTTATCTTGAGCATGAAGGGTAAAGATGGTGATATTGACAAAATACGTACTAGAGGCACTCAAAACATTGGTCAAACCTATAAAAGAATTAGTGAGAAAAACAGTACTTTTGAGGTTATTCTGAAATTTGACGAATTACCAAATGTATATAAAGAGCTAAATAATAATAAATATGTAATGAAAAAGAATCAGAAGGTGGATAAATTATAAGATGATCTAGAAGAATAATATATGAATAAGAAATTATAATACTGAAATATTATGGTATGACATAGAAACATATAATATTATAATCTAAAGAACTATTATACAACTGGACTCCATTTTATTCTTAATAGTGGAATTTTAAGTTTTAATGTAAATTTTAAGTTTACCAAATTTTACTGTTTAGATATAATATAGATTTTAGTATACCTGTGTACGGGTACCTATGTGCACGTCTTTAGGATTTTAATTTCATTATTATTTGTAGTGTCTTGTAATGTTTGGTCAATAAATATATAAATAAATAAAGAGCTTAATAGGTACCAGAAATGATATTACAGAAAAATAATCATAATCAATTTGGGAAGCAGGATAGATTAAAAAACATATACATATAATATAAAGTCGGTATGTGCACATCTAAATAACCAGAAATAAAATAAAGGACAAAAATTGCATTAAAAGTTGTGTTAAATTAAACCTTTTGTTAGAAGACTACTATGTCTATCTGCAATCGCATATGATAGTAACGAATAAAAAAGTCATAGAGATTAAAGCAAAATTTAAAGGCGCTGAAAATAGATCAAATTCGATGAATCCATAGGCCTAGGTCTAGGTTAAGGATAAAATACCAGATCATAAATATCTAGGTTAATAGTGTATCAAAAATTTTGATATGCATTCAAAAAATAATTTTGACTACAGAAATTTGACCACAAATTATACATTACAATTTAGCTCCGATTATGTTGTTTAGATTTCGCAGAGTTAATAGCAGATTCCCTACATTAATAAAAGCAGTCATGAACCCTGAAAATGAAGCGAATATACTCAGCACTAAAAACAAATTCAACAAAAGTCAAATAGTAAAAATATTTCTACCGTAGATGACAAAACCCCTGTACTACACATATCTATTGTTAACTGTTGGTGACACCGGAAAACCAAAGGCCCAAATTATCATGCTGCTAAAGACCAATCCGAATGGTACTTTTCCACAAAATTATCGCCCTATTAGTGAACTACCAGCCATAGATGAACTGAACGTAATTCCAGAGCAACAATTTGGATTCAGACATCGACACGCCACCGAACATCAAACTCTACGCCTGTTAGAATACACCTCAGACGGACTCAACCGGAATCGAAGAAAAATCTTCGTCTTCTTGGATGTAGCAAAACTCTTTGACCGAGTATGGCATGACAGACTATTGGTCACTATGGTCCAAGTAGGATTTCGTACTAATATCATCCAGCTAGTGGGTCCCTTTTTGAAACATCGAAGAGTAAGAGTACTAATAGGCCAGGAGCTCTCAAAATACTGGACCACCGAGACAGGGGTTGTCCAAGGAGCAGTCCTGTTCCCGATGCTATTTTCACGCAGGCATCCCAAGACCAGCCGACGCTATAATTGCCAAGTTCGCAGACGACACCGCCATATGATGCAAATCTTTTAGATTCGAGCCAGCCACTCGACTGCAGCAAGCCACTGACGATTTAGCGGAATGGTGCCTTCAGTGGAACATAGCCAGGAAACCTGACCGTAAACGGCAGACTAATTTCATGGAAGAATGACCTTGGAGTCATCATCGACGGGGGTTGACTTTCACGAGGCATGTCCGAGAGACTCGTAACAAAGTCCAGGCTGCCCCTGCCAGATTTTACCCCCTAACAGGAAGAGAAAGCAAGCTGGGGCTCTTAAATTAACTGAGTCTCATCAAGACAGTCATCTTGCCAATGTTAACGTATGCTTCAAGAGTGTGGGGACAGACCAGCAAGAGCAAAAGGCAGAAGCAAAACTGCATTAGCATGAGGACCTGAGTTAACTCTCAGGGGGTGGATGGCAAGGGAGCTAGGAGTGTCCTCAGTAATTTCGTGAACGGCAAATCCTATATGGGAATGAAAAATTCTTTCTGATTGATGTGTAAGATCTTCTAAAAAGGTTATAACTATTTGATATTTTTCCAACATTCCATTTTTACAATTTCAAGATTTTAAAGCAAAAAGTGCTAGTCAGGCGATTTTTGGACATGTAAAAAGTTACCGTGTTCTCATGTTAATTCGAGGCACACAATAAAGTTACCTTGAGAAGTTACATATTTATATATAACTATAATATCTTGTTCATATATTGCGGAAAGATCTAACAATTAATAATAAAATGAAAGAGTGTAGGAGATCCCTCGACAACAAAACATGTTGGCTCATGGACAAAAGAAAACTTAAATTTCGGGGAAGTCATTAGAATCGCCGAAAATAGAGAAGAAGAAGTGGTGATCGCTAATCTCTGTTAGAAAACGCCAAAGAAAGAAGAAGATGACGTAATGAATAATGTTGATAGCGCTTTCTCGGTTGTCTGTTCCTTAAGTTACACCAAGGAAAAATTTGGTTATAAATATCTTTTAGTGACGCGATGTGGAAATTCAAATTTTTATTGATATTTCATAAACAGCATATTTGCGTTCGCCTCACCTTGCTATTTTTATGCATGAAAGCGCAATGTATTTCTTGACTGAATGCAACAGCTCAGTAAACAACTTTAATGGAAAATTCTCCGCCTTTCACCCTCACACGATTAGAGGCTCTCTCATCTTTTAAACAAAACATGCAGAACCTAGTCGTATAAAGAAATCTTTTCCTTGTTGCCTCAATCCTTGCATAATACCCGAAAATCTCGACTTTATATGTTCTCCATCACTTTTTGTCATTTTGTTTCCACATCTCGTGGGATTCGCGAATATGTGAGGGTGTAAAGTAAAACAATTTTTCTTGTGTCTTTTCTCAAATTTTATGAACACTTCAAACTTTTTCAGTGTTTAATAAAGACAGCAAGCTTTTAATTCCAAACTTTGTCTCACATCTAATATAATTTTTGTGAGACAGTGTCATTTTAGAAGTACGTTCCACCATCCCTTGTCGAAATTTAAAACTAAGGCATTCGTTAAATAAACGAACCGTTAAGTTCCTATTTTTGAGTTTTCTGTGATAAGATTACAAAAAAAATCCATCTAAATACTTTATTAATTCAAATGCCACGTACTTGAATACAGTTACAGCAGGCATTTGTAATCTACTTCATAAAAGAGGTTAACTTACACAATAGTCGAATACATTAGACTCTGAGGACTACGAATTTATCAGAAACTGGAAACTGAATTACAGTAATAATTTTAAATAACGAGCTACCAGATCAGCCCTTTACACGGATCGCATAGATTAACCAATTTAGCAATTAACTGTTGAAGAGATTCAAATTTTATTACTAGTAGGTTACTATTCTCAATTTTATTCACCCTAATGCATCAAAAACTACAGCCCATAGCGAATAGTTTATATTTAAAAAAGAACCGAGTTCAACTAAGTGAAAATGAAAACGATTTAAAAACCGTTTGTAATCAATCACTATTTTCTGATATATCTTGACTTTTAAATTGGATACAAATTTGAGATTTACTTTGACATTACTGACTTTCGCCTGTAGTTATATGAAATGTCCTCTGAATCCATCTTACAATTTTTAATTTTTTCAAAAAAAGTGCGCTAAAGGAACCCGGCCAGTTCTCTATAATTTGTATTATTTTCCTATTTTTACACATATTTTTTAATTTTATTTTTATTTTTTATTATTATTTGGACCACTGTGTATAAGTATAACTCTAGTTTAGCCTATATTGCAACCCACTGTATATGTTTCTGTGTATTGGTCACCCAATTTAACTGAATTGTCTATCATTTTGTGAACCACATTGTATAACTAAAATTTAACCACCACGATATTGGAACAGTCCAGATATTTTTTAAACCACCCTGTATAAGTACAAATTCTCTCCACTCTATTGACTGTTTCTAACATTGTTTGTGTCACCTTGTATTCGTATAATTTAATTTCTCTTGATCTATCCTATATAACAAAATAATTTCACATTTATTAACTAATTGTATAACTATAATGTTAATTACCCTGTATTTCTAACACTTTTTGAAGTCACATCTGTTACTATACTTATACCCAACCATATAATTCAAATATCCTAACTGCTTACGGTAATATAACACATTTTTTATTCAACCTATATAACAATAATTCAACCCCACACTTATTTCATGCACTTTGTTTACACAACAATGTATGTTTGGGGGTTATTCGATATTTTTGCAAAATGTTGACATCTAGAAACATTATTATAGGAGGTTTTAATCAGGCGAGACTATTGACCACTTTAAAACCCCCAGATGAAGAATGACAATGAAGTATGAACTCTATTTATGGTGCCAGATATTGTCGCTCTAATTTTGAAAAGTTGACCACTAATAAATTGTATTGTTAATGGAACCCCCGATTTTTTTTTCACGTTGCCTTAGAATTCATTTAGTTTCTTTCTCTCCGAAATCGGAGTCTGTTTCTAGCAGTTGCTTCTCAAGAAATCAAAATGCTTAATGCTCTAAGAATATGTGATTTCTGCTCATTCATAAAATATTGTTTCGATCTTAGAAGGCTGTGGGGTTTAATTTACGTGCCGTCTAATGTGCAATTTCATTACTTTTCCAAAGTTATAATCAATTATCTATATTTGTTTCTAATATTTTTCTTTTAATCGTCAATTCTATATTACTACGGAGTTTTTTCCAACGCTAAGAAGTACAGTTGCTCATGGAAAACAAACACAAAAGATTTCCTTAAATCTTTATGAAACAGTCAAATACTTGAAAGAGAATTACCAATAACCTACAAAAGTAAAAAAATAGTTCAGTAAATAAATGACAACATAACTTCAAAGTAGATGTTCAAAATGGTAACCTTCTTGTTGAACATTTTTGGACATCTAGAATAGCTGCAGTCGTAATCTGCTAGTATAGTAATAGTATTATAGCATTTAAATGTATTTTTACCTACAAAAATCTACTTTAATATGAAACCCATGCGAATTTCATACCAAACAAATTTTTGATTGAAGAGAATATTCACGTTTGACTTGATTTCCAATAATAAATAATTCAACGCTGAAAAAATACAAAGGATGAATACCTTTTTAGACAAGTTATGTAATTTCCTGATACGTATAAATCTCATCTCAAGTTTTTACACGACTTCAATTTGTTATCAATACGCCAGCTCTGATGTCAGGATTATGGGATTTGTTCAAAGCAAAAAAAACTTTAGATAAGTGATCGAGATTAATGAGATAAAATACGGGTTTTATGGTGAATTCGATGGGTTTCAGCCCTAATGGATTTGTTAAGAGAAACCAAAGGAGAGATAAAACTTTTTTGAGAATAATTTTAAGGTTTTGTCAATCAGATGTTAAAGTAAACAGGAGAACAAAGTATTTGTAGCCTTCGATCTTCAATATCATGATAAAAGTTGGAAATTCTGACATTTGTGCTTACTTCTAAAATGCCAAAATAGTATATCGTTCGGGTTGAACATACTATTTTTTACTACGAATGGGGGATCAACCTTTTTTTTTGAATTTAATTTGTTATTTTAATATCGTAATAACAATATAAACTTTGTAATGTCAATCTGATTTCTTTAATATTGACAGTTATGTTGCTTCATTTGATGTTGTCAATTTATGTGAGACAAGGATAGTTTGCGTGTGCTCAGTATAATTTGCGTGAGCCAAGTAAACTTGACGGTCGCAACAAAAATAGTTTGCTTGTTCTAAATATAATTTGCGTCTCCCTAGTAAACTTGCAGCATTTATAACACTGCGTATATTTAAAAATGGGCAATTAGCACTTTTTCAACCACAACAGCGAGCGCTAAGATATACTACTTATCCCGCATGAGTAATAAAAAAGACTTTTAGACTTTTGTAGCTTGTTATCTTTCAATTTGTAGTTTACTTGCTTTATGCTTTTATTGCTGTACCAATATACGGGGTGTCCCGTGACGGCTGAATATTTGTTAAAATACGTAATTTCTGCAAAATGTCAAGGTCATTCCTTTAGTAACTTTAACCAAGAAATCTGATGGTGACCTTGGATTTGACCTTGAACCTCACTTTTGAGGTTATTTTGAGGTCAACCTCGTTTTTTTAAATAAAAACCCCTATTTTTTATTACGGAATCGGAAAGAGAGGGAAATTCTACGTCCGGACATGTATTGAGGTATGAGCTTGAGGCAACCACTAGAGGTCAAATATAGCTCAAATAAATATTTCTTAAAAATCTCGGGAGTTCAGTGGTAAAAGAAAACAAAGGTCATACCCGAAGTAAGTCTGAGCGATGAACTCAACGGCGACTTTAGATTTGACCTTACACCTCATTTTCAAGGTCAACCCTTATTTTTTATACCGGATTCGAAAGGAGCGAAAAATTCTGCGTATGGATTAGAACTCAGCGACCCCCTAAACCCCCGAGTAAGAAATTTCCAGCCCAAAATGTGCTATTTCTATCTTGAATTCGCCATCTTGGATTAGAAAAAAATAAAATTTCGTTATTTGATTCGAATTCAGCGACCTCCAAAACCACCGAGTAAGAAATGTCAAGCCAAAAGAAGTCATTATTTGACCTCTATTTGACCTATAGTGGTTGTCTCAACCTCATACCTCAATACATGTCCGGACGTAAAATTTGCCATTCTTTCCGATTCCGCATTCAAAAATAGGGGTTTTTATTTAAAAAAATGAGATTCACCTCAAAATAATCTCAAAAATGAGGTTCAAGGTCAAATCCAAGCTCCCCATCGGATTTCTTGGTCAGAGCTACTAAAGGAATGACCTTGACCTTTCCAGAAATGAGGTAGTTTAGCAAACATTCAGCCCTTACAGGAGTTAATTTACATCCGTTTGTGAATACTATATGATAAAAGCAACTATATGGGGGTTTCCGAACCGGCCAGAGATACAGGGTAACATAAATAAGAAAAAAAGTTATGCTATTCCAAGGCCAATCAGGTGCTGTATCGAAAAATATCCACAGGGGTATTCAAAACAGGGAGAAAAAATTAACTATGATTTTCAAAAAATTTCTATATATTCGCCATCTTGCAAACATATTTGATAAAATTTTGTATGTTTGTGTTGACGATTACGGCCAATCGATTAACGTAACCACCGTAGTCAAGTGTTACGTCTTGTGACCGCCATATTGAATTTATCCGTCATTGAATAAAAGAGCTATTCAACCACGTATACCATGCCCATCTTGTGATGACTGAAAATGTATATTTAAAAAAATAGTTTTTCAGTTGGTAGACTCTGAAACAACATGCCTTTTTTGTTGTCAGAGCTATTGACCCCTCTGTCAAAACTTTTTATTTACTTCTGTCTGTTAAGAGTTTAATATTTAAGTCATTTTGTTCCAAAGCTAAATGAAAACTTTTGCTTACAATAATTTACATTTTCTGTCATCCAAGGATGGGCCAATTGTACATGTACATTAGGTGCTATTTAATGACGTATAAATTATATATGGCGGCCATAAGAAAGTTGGCTATGGTTACCAAAAATGTAGAAGACCTAGAAAAAATCCTTTAACGTCAATCAATTGGGGGGTAGTCGCTATCGCAAAACTGCCAAATTCTATCAAATTCGGTTACAAGATGGCGGATATGACCAAGTACTCGAAAAAACAAAATTTATGTTTTTTCTTGATATTTTAAAGAACCCTGTAGTTATTTTTATTTAAATACAACACGTGATTCGGCTTGAAATAGAACAAACTTTTTCCCATTTAAGCCAACCTGTACTGCCGTTTTGGAAATCCCCATGTAGTTGTTTTTTAATCGATTCTAATCGACTTTCAAAAAGGACGAGGTTATTATTCGTCGGCAGGTTTTATTGTATGTAAGTATGCTCATACTCTAGAGAAGATAGTATTTTCAATTGCAAAAAAAAATACACAGGTGTTTGATTGGCTTTTCTTGAAGATTGTATATAAGATAACACATAAAAACTGTTGTTAACAAATGTTTATTCTTTAATTAATTATAAGGAGTGTTTAAAGCTGCAAAAATCGCTATTTTAGCAGTTTTTTCAAGTTTTCAGCAACTGAATTAACAGTTTTAATGTCGAAAATAAGTTTGTTTTATACGTAATTTCAATATCTATTGAATGATAGGTTCATATAGCCGATTGGATAATTAGTTATTGAGCTATTTGGAAAACACTGTAAAAATACACAATTTTCAATCGCCCATAGTTATTATTTAAGATACGTTGAAATTTTGAAACTCGGCAGAATTTTTCATTTCAAGTTAATATTTTGACCATCTGAAGGAACATATTACTTATTAGATCTCTCAGTACAATCCCTCATAAATTAATTTTCTTTTGGTTTTGTTTTGTTGTATGTAAAATCAGATTGAAAGTCCGCATTTTGGTATTCGGAATTATATAAAATGTACTGGTGGGAGAAGCACCTTCCCCTCATTTTACTACTGCGTTCGAACTGAGTTTCATTTTAAATCGCTTTGATTCTTTCCCAAATGCCATGCCAACTGTCAAACTGTATGCTGATAGCCCAGAGACGAGAAACGGTGGCATATCATAATTACTCCATTGGAATGTTATATTTTTTGGGCTTAGCTTGCATTTGTCAGGTGACGCAATTTTATTTTTTACATATCAAGGGGGGTTAATGTTAAGTTAAATTCAAGTTTGCGGTGTTGCAACCCCACGGTCGCCATCTTGGAAAAGCCGTCAAAATGATTTTTATGGTTTATCTGACAAACTATTAGACCTCACAAAAAAGAATATTTAACATTTTTTGTTGCAAATAAAATTGCCTACAACTTGTGTGAAGTAACTTTTAGTCAGACAACCATAAATAAATGAGTTATAAAGAAAATTAATGAAAATTTGAGAAGAAAATTTCTAGTTGTCGATATAACTTTTTTCTAATCATTTTACAAAAAAATTACATCAGACCATTTTTATCGATGGCGTTTTAAGGAATAATTTGCATTATAAACTTTTTAAATTTATTCATTAGTCAAGTAACTTCATGGATCATAACTATACATTAATGTTAATGATTTGCTATAATTATATTGTTGACATTGATTTTCTATTTTCTGACTCATTATTTCTTTTCTAAAGTTTTTAATTGTCAAACTGCGATCGACTTTGTTTCAAAACTCTGACAATTAAAGTCTGCAAACCAATTACGAGGGTAAATCATACATTAACACATTTTTTTATAAATTAATTGAATAACATTCTACACAAATGATTCATTTAGCAATTTTCAATATACCCTCCTGTATTTTCTGTTCATAGAATGTTTGAGAGCGAGTTGCAAGCCAACTGCGCATGTGCTCCTCGACTTCCTCATTTATTCCAAATCGTTTTTCTCCCGGTAATTCTTTCAGAGGCAAGTCAGGGCTATAAGGAGGGAGGTCGGGGGCTTCTCCTCAGCCCATTTCTTACTGTGTATTCCTTGTTTTTTGTTTCAAATTCGCGGCTTTTATCAACCCTAACAACTGGCATTAGTAATCCATATTCAATGTACGTTAGGCATGTAGAAAATCGATAAGTAAAAAAATCGTCGCAAGGACTTTTCCAGATGAGAGACAAGTTTTGAATTTTATTCTTTTTCGCCACTTTAGACGATGCGCTCCAAAAAGCCTTCCCTTCTCGCTGAAATCTATTTAGAAGTCTTTCAACGATCTAGAACCATTTTGTCTGATCCTAAATTGATCAATAATTGATTAAACACTTGCATAGTTGACACCTAATTCTGAGGAAATTCTTCCATGTTTAAGCGGCGGTCACGTTCAATAAACTGTCGAATACTGTTGGCATTATCGGCTGTAAGGCTTGTCCTTGTGTGTCGATCATGGTTATCATTCTCTTAAACCCTTAAATTTTACTAATACTATCCCCTAACTGTGCCTTCAAATAAGTAGGAATTTCTGAGGCTTTAGCGCTTTTACTGGTTAAAAAACTTTATGATAATCTGTTGTACAACAGGCGAATGTACCTCTAGCTTAGTCATGGCTGTACTCTGTACCCGGCTGGTACCCCAGTGCCCATAAACCAAACATCTACTCCAAACAACATAATCTAGCTCGAAACTGCGTTCTGAGTAGAATAGCAAAATTTCCGTTTACATTTGATTTACTCTCATAAAAAAACTTAATTTGCTTGGAAAAAGCATTTTAAACGTCATGTCAATTTGATGACATATTATTTTTCTACTACCTTGAGGGGAAATCAGGATTCCGTCTGCTAATATTTACGCGTGGCCCAATACCAAAAGGCTGAATTTCAAATTAAATTTACGGACAATAAAACAAACCCAAGAGAATATTAATATATGATGAGTTGTACCAAAAGATTTGATAATAACATGTTCCATTTAGATTTATACAAAAGTAATTTAATCCAGAATGGGAACGTTGTAAACGTTACCAAAAATAAAGAGCTCTCCAAAAATATTACATTTGTGAGAAAACCTTCAAAGCCATGAAGTTGAAACACTTATTTTCGATAGGCAAATGAAACTTTTTGGTTCTAATTTTTATTAGATGAGAGTTACGAGTGATTGAAATATTCACATTTTTGGGGAATAACTCATTTATTAATTAACCAATCTTATCTATCAACATTTCATTTAGTAGGTTCTAAAAATGAGCATACAACACACTTACCTTTGAGATTTAAATTTTTATTCTGTTGCTGAGAAGTCACAAAAACTGCCAAAATTAGTGTTTTTGCTATTTTAAACACCTAGTATAATTAACTAAAAACTAAGAATGCAAAAATGGTATTAAAATAATGCTAACTTCCCTACACTATCAGTGATTATCCAAAAACGGCTAGGAAAATTTTGACGATTGTTACAGAGAGGTACCATATGACGTGAGATTTACGGTTTTCCACAAAATCAGAAGAAACACTAATTAAAGGACTGTCCTTCATTTCCATGAATCTACACTCATTTCTCTAAAACGGCTCAAGTAATTTGAATATTTTAAATTTGTACTATAGAAAGAGATCTTCCAGCTTACTTGATTCCGTATACTTCTCTATAAAGTAAAATATGCGGTTATTCTGAAAATGTCAAATTTTCATCCTAAATATCTAGCTTAAATGTCAAGATATGTCATGAAAGTATATCGTACAGGGTGTCTGAAACAGTTTTCATTTTGCTGGGCTTAAAGTCGAGTAAAATGTATCGAAAAGAAAAGTTGTTATGTGAGCGATTTCTTCTATGCGGAATACGCTGGTAGGTGTGTGGGCGTGCATGGAATTACAAGCGTAGTTAATATATATATATATATATATATATGTTAGATGAGAATATTATGCACGTGTACGTTATCAAGTATCGTATTTCGCTGACAGCTTCCTTCAGATCCGTTGAATTCGTTGAAACCGTGGGAATGCAATTCAGCAAAGTAAATGTTATAAATGCGAGACTTGCCATCCCACGGCATTCATTAAGATAGTTCATTTCATTCAAGTAACTTTTATATTTTGTATTTTTCAACTATTGTTTTGTGTATTAATTAAATCAATTTTTTTAAAAAGTGACTTGTGTTTTAAATAATATAAAATATATATTTATATATATATATATATATATATATACAGGGTGAGTTTTTTTTGATGATCAGTATGGGGATCTCGGAAACTAGCAGAGATAGAGCAATGGTTAAATTGGGAAAGATTTGCAGTTTTACTGGCCCAATTTAATGACACATTCGGATTTTTGTAAAAAGTCATGGCTTACTAGATATTTTGAACAAACTAAATTCTGTCGATTTAGTCAAATCCCTCTAGCTCCCTTGTTTTTGATTGTATAAAAAAGTGTAAATATCAAAGTTGAAGGGAATTGTATCCCGAATATGATTGTCATGTCCTCGTTTGCGTGACAGCTCTCGTTTTTGAGATATGACGCAAATTTATATTTTTTTGAATGGAAACTGTAGTTGGCTATGACCTTAAAAAATTGGACATTTTTAGAGTTTTTCAACGATATAATACTCGATATAGTTATTCATAACAATAACGCAGTTTTTTTCTCTTATTTTCACTTTTAATGTAGGTAGCCATGAAAAAGATTGTTTTCACTTTGACGTTTCCTCATTTGAGGGTAATTCCATTAGTAGTGCTGAACCGACAGTCGATATTAACAAGTTTTCGTGATAAAATGGAATATTCTAACGAAGAAAAACTGAATAGGGTGGAATGTTATATCATATGCCATAAAAATTCAGTTCGTGCAGCTGAGGAATACTTTCATAGATATTTTAATCGTCATCAACCTGCTCTATGTACATTCAAGAGGCTTTCCGATAGTTTACGCAGATATGGATCTTTTACTAAACCACCAAAGGAACGTAATCAAATTAACGAAGCAGTACAAATAAATGTTTTTGCAATGGTAAATCAAAACCCATCTACATCAACTCGTGTGATTGCGGCAGAAGCTGGCACATCTCAACAAACTGTAGTTAAGGTACTGAAAGCGCACAAGTTCCACCCGTACAAACTTTCAGTTTCTCAAACTTTGCATGTTGGTGACGTATTTTGTTTTGTACATGGTTTAGAGACATGTGCGTTGACAATCCAGTTTCCATTAAAGGTGTTATGGTCAGATGAAACTAGATTTAATAACTGCGTTCAATAGACACAATAAGCATATCTGAGCTAAAGAAAACCCTTTCCATGTAGAACAAAGACGACCCCAGATAAAATTTGGTTTTAATCATAGGGTCTACTATTATGGGGCTTTTTATCTATGACGAATCACTTTCTGGGGAGCGCTATTTGCATTTCTTGCAATACACTTTTCAAGACATGTTGCATAATTTGAATTTGAGAACTCGTTTAGAAATTGAGTGGTTTCAACATGATGGAGCACCTGCTCATAACTCGTTATTAGTAAGACAACACTTCGATAATATCTATCCAAACTCTTGGATAGGAGGAAACGGCCTACGCGAGTGGCCAGCCCGGTCTCCCGATTTGGCAGTTATAGATTTCTATTTATGGGGTGCGCTAAAAAACAAAGTATACAAAAGAAAGTATGAGAGAAAGTTGGTTACCTAAGGGAGGCGGTATTACAAGCAATTGAAGAAATTGATAGGCGGTCTGTGAGGAAAGTGGTAATGTCAATCTTAAAAAGAGGCAATTTTTGTCTAAATAACAATGGTGGACTTTTCGAACATATATTGTAACCACTATTATGTACTTTAATTTCTTAAGTTTTTAGTAATTACCTACTTATTTAGTTTTTTCTAATATCTGATATACCTAATAAAACAATCGTTCAATGTTTTTTGGAATAGTTATTAATAAATCAATCTATTTCATGGCTAACTACCTTAAAAGTGAAAATAAGAGAGAAAAGCATCCATAATTCCGTTATTTTTATGAATAATTATATCGAGTATTATATCGTTGAAAAGCTCTAAAAATGTCCGATTTTTTGAGGTCATAGCCAACTAATATAACATAACAAACGAGGACATGACAATCATAATCGGGATACAATTCCCTTCAATTTCGATATTTACACTTTTTTATAAAATCAAAAACAAAGGAGCTAGAGGGATTTGACTAAATCGACAGAATTTCGTTTTTTCAAAATATCCAGTAAGCCATGACTTTTTACAAAAATTCGAAAGTGTCATTAAATTGGGCCAGTAAAACTGCAAATCTTTCTCAATTTAACCATTGCTCTATCCCTGCTAATTTCCGAGATCTCCATACTGATTATCAAAAAAAACTCACCCTGTATATATATATATATATATATATATATATATATATATATATATATGTATATATATATATGTTATATCACACTTTCAAAATTTCTCTTTTTAAAAAAAATTTTATTTATACTTCACAAATAATTAAACTTTTAATATAAACTTGAAAATAATAATAATAAAACTTTATAACAATTAAAAGGACAAAAAAAGAGTGTTAAACTAAACTAGACAAATCTGTAAGTAATAATGAATGATGTTACAATGAAAAAGTATAATTTATAAACTAAGAACGCTGACTAAGGTGTCGCAGCGGTTGCAGTTCTCACGGATGTTCGTCTGCGGGTAACTGGAGACGACACGTGTTATGCTGACTCAGCTTGAGAACTGTTGCTAGGTTGTTTCATATAAGTCGATGGAATAACTTATATAACAACTCCCATCCATATAAAAAAGTTGATGCTACAGCATCGACTAAGGAGACTATGGAGTTTTACCCTGGGCTTGATGGTTGATGGACCTGGTGGTGGTGCTGGATCGGCAGAAGGGCTGATCGTTGGAGGCTTCTGGAATTTCTTCCTGATGATGCTCATGGAAAGGAGGGCCACCACAATTGCGGTTGTTGCCATTGTGATGATCGTAAACCAGGAGGTGTGTTTCTCCAAGAATGGTTGGTCTAGGAGCTTTTCCAATTCCCTGGAGTATTGCCTAAGCTTATGGTTAGCGATATTCAGGTCTCTGGCATCCAATTCCTGTAGTCTCATGGGTTTCAACTTTGGAAGCTGACTGATGGTTGGCAGGTTGTCGCAACAGTTGTAGGGGATGTTGACTGGGTGACTCTTAAGTGTGATGTTGTCAACGTTGTTGGTGGTCCTTCTGGCATGGACCCTGGTGTTACCGATGAAGCCATTGCAACTGGGTTGGATGGTCAATAGAGAATTTGTCGAAATGGATTGGGTAACGACATCTTCTCCCTTGCACTTGATGTTGATGGGCAACTGTCCGGAAATCGAGATTAACCAAAGGTTCAGATCAATCTCTTGAATATTATACTCTTCGGCATATAATATTAAAGGCTTGCAAGTTGAAGGAAGGGCTACTGGCTGTCTAAGAAGCTGTGCTTCGCAGAGGGCTTCTTTGTCTATGGTGTGTGGAATAACTTTGGAACAGATCTTATGTTCTTTAGATAATGGCTTACAGTCACTCAAGTCTTCGAAAGATGCGTACAATAGCGAATCGTCATCTCTCGCGATATATTTTAATTTTGTTGGAAGAATATGGTGAAATCCTGTTCGATAATCCAAAACTGGGATAGGATACAAGCGGTATAGTGTATAAGTTTCAGGATTGACTAAGGGGATTTTTAGTACAAAAACAATTTTAGTATTGATTTGAAAAGCTTCCAATTCTATTAGATCGATGTGTCGAGCAACATTTGAACTATAGGTTGGAAGTGGTAAGTTATTTTCATGAAGTGACTGTGATATTTTCTGAAGGGAATCGACCAAATCTACTGGGTTTATTATTGAACTATGTAAAATTTTTAGGCGGGCGAAAGAGACTGCAGTTAATACATCGTTGAGAGTATCTTCAATGTATACGTAACTTTCCATTAAGCTTTCACACAAATCCAAGACATTGGCTTGAAGTTCATAAAAAGGAAGATCGTCTGTAATGAACTCAATTGACTTCCTAATTGCACCAATATTTTCCGAAAATATTTTCTCTTCGGACTGAAATTTTTGTATTGTGGTGTTAAGGTTCTTAATGACCGAAGTTGTTACGGATAATTGTCGTTTCATTAAGTTTTCAATTTGATGTTGGTCTTTAGTTATTTTATTTATAGAGTCACTAAAGTATTGTCCGTCTGTTGCATCTAAGTTACCGGAAATAGATTTCCAAATTGATCCCAGTCCATTAATTAGTCCGCGTTTCTTTCTGTTGGTACTGTAAGTCTCAGTGTCAGCGAAAATTTCTGTATATTTGATGTTAACAGATTTTGATATTTGTTTCAGGAGGCTTACGTGAGTCTGTACTTTTGATTTGAATATTTTAATGTTAGTTTTGTTGTCATTAATAGTTTCTAAAAGTCTGTTCAGTATATTGTCGTTGTTAGAAATAGCGTCTCGAAATGGGCTTAGATCTTTGTAAAGAAGGAGTGTCCACTTGTCATTAGAAATTTTAAGGGTTCCTTCTTCATGAAAGAAAACTCCTATAGTATTGTTAACAGGCGTAATGGAGTACTGTTGAAGGTTCGCGACTGAAAACAGTCCACAGAATCTGAAAAAAGGGATTTATTCAAAATAGGGTTTTAGTCTGTCAAAGTTAACTTTAGTTATTTGGTTTGTTTGTAGATTTATGACGGTGGCAGAGTTTTTTCGTATTGCGGTAATTTCGAAGGGGCCGTTGAATTTGTTTTCAGCTTTGTTTTTGATTTGGGACTCTTTTACGTAGACTTTGTCACCTACTTTGTAATCGGGTTGTTTAGTAGAAACGTGTTGGTCAAATCGCACTTTAGATTTTTCTTTCTGTCTTTCGGTTTTAGCACGGGCGAGTCTATAATAATAGTCCATTCTGTTATTTAGGTCTCTTACGTATTTCGAAATAAGTTTTTCCTGGTTGTAAAGGGTTTCTGGAGGCCTACTTGAAGTGTGCCCAAATATAAGTTCGTAGGGCGTGAAACCGGTGGTTTTATTTTTCGTGTTATTATAACAGATGATGGCATAAGGGAGGACATTAAATGGATGTTCGTTTGGATGTTCCGCTGTATTTGCCCTTATCATTTCTGCTAAGGTCGCGTGAAATCTTTCAATAGAACCGTTTGACTCGGGATGTTGAACGCTGGAGAATGTCAGTTTTATGTCGTATAGTTGGCATAGATCCCGCATTAAAGTGTTGTCAAATTCACGTCCATAGTCACAATGGATGCGAAGTGGGGTTCCGTAATGTTGAAAGAAAATCAGAAGGGTGTTTAGGACAGTTGAAGCTGTTTTGTCGTTAATGAGGTAGGCTTGCGTAAATTTCGTGAGTTCGTCCCTAATAGTGAGTGCATGATTTCTAGATGGGTATTCAAAGATGTCAATGTTAATACGTTCGAAAGGAGTCTTGGGTGTTTCCGTAATAACAAAAGGTGCACTTAGGTTTTTCCTACAGAACTTTACCTTTTGGCAAGTTTCGCAGGATTTGATGAATTGTTCTACAGTTTTAATTAAGCCGGTCCAATTGTATTTTTCCCTAATACGTCTGATAGTTTCGTTAATGCCACGATGGAGGTTGTTTTTACCAGAGTGGTATTGTTGTATTATTATAGGAATTTCGTCTTCGGTAGGAGTTGTAACAATGTTTTGGCAGATTTTCAGTTTGATTTCTTTGTCGGAGAGAATGAAAGATAAAATTTCAAGAATGGGAAGTTCTATGTTATTTTCTATGCAGTATGTTTCGGAGTCGTTGAATTGGTCTTGGTTGTTATAAATAATTTTGAAAAGATGTGAGACGACAGTTTCAGGGTCATAGGGCAAAGGTACAACTAAGTATTTTCTATGCCTGACAGATTTACTGGCCATGATGTTAGGAGTGTCATTACTGAAATTAGGTTCTTCTTCGAAAAAGTCATCAATAATTTTGTCGTGTAAGTCGTTAGTTTTGTTTTGCCAAAAGAATGTAACTATGCGTTTGTGGGACTTGTCTAAAGGTTGAGAATTGGATATTTCAATTTTAGAATAATCGATTATTGATTCAGTTTTGTAGAGTTGAACAAATCGATTAAACTCAGCGATAATTCTTTCGTCATTGTCAGAGTTTTCAGGTTGTTCGGAGTCAGTTTCGTTGTTAGCGAAAATTTTGATTTTGGAAAGGAAATCAGCACATTGCTTGAAATGGTTGATTTTGATGCGAGAAAGAGCATCTGCGTTTTGATTTACCTTGCCGGGCTTGTACTCGATCTTATAATTGTATTCCTCTAGCTTAAGGCGCCATCTGGCTAGACGACTGCCAGGATCTTTGATGGAAAAGAGCCAAGTAAGCGGACGGTGGTCACACAGGAGTGTAAACCTTCTCCCAAAAAGATACGGTCTGTAGTGCTTAACAGCCCAAACTATGGCCAACAATTCTCGTTCGATGGTGGAATATCGTGTCTCTGCAGCACAGAGGGTGCGAGAAGCGTATGCAACAGGGAGATCTTTTCCCACAGGGCCTTGAGAAAGAACCGCTCCAATAGCAAAAGCACTAGCATCAGTAGTGAGCAGGAAGGGTTCTTCAAAGTTTGGATATATCAGGATTGGGTCAGATACAAGGGCTTGCTTCAGTTCATCGAAGGAAGACTTGCAATCTGCGTCAAAGATGAATTTGACGTCTTTTTGGAGTAGTTTAGTCAGAGGTTTAGAGATCTTCGCAAAATTTGGTATGAAGCGTCTGTAATACCCAGCGAGACCAAGAAAAGATTTGATGTCTTTTGGAGTTTGGGGTTGCGGAAAGTTCTGAATACATTCAACCTTTGAAGGGTTTGGTTTTACACCTTCTTGTGTGATAAGGTGGCCAAGATAAGCCACTTCTTTACGAAGAAATTCGCACTTATCAGGTTGAATTTTGAGGTTAGACTTCCGAAGTCGTTTAAAAACTTCTGTTAACCGGGAAATATGTTCATGGATGGTCGGAGAGTAGACGATGATATCATCCATATAGACGAGACAACGTTCATTCTGTATACCCAGAAGAATATTGTCCATGACCCTCTGAAAAGTAGAAGGTGCATTTTTTAAACCAAATGGCATACGAACGAATTCGTAATGACCATTTTCGACAGAAAAGCCAGTCTTAGGAATATGTTCCTCTTGGATTTCCAACTGGTGGAACCCTGAAGCGAGATCCAGTGTCGAAAAATATTGACACTTTCCAAGTTGGTCGAGAAGATCAGAGATATTTGGCAGAGGATATTTATCATCTACAGTCAATTCATTTAATTTCCTGTAATCGATAACTTCTTGGGGACGACCCATACAGGGGAGGACCAAGGGGATGAGGAGTGCCTAATGATACCTTGTTCAAGCATTTTTCCAATTTGGGTTTTCACTTCCTCTTTATGTACTTGAGGATATCTATAGGATTTAGTGAAAACGGGCTTTGCGTTGTTCGTATCAATCGAATGTTTAACCTCGTTAGTGAAAGTCAAGACGTCACCTTCAAGATAGAAAATGTCTTGAAATTCCAAACAAAGATCAGTGATTTGTTCGCGTTCTTCGTCATTTAGATGTTCAGTTCTAATTTGTTGTCTAATAGTCGAGTTTCTGTCTATGTATTGGGGTTCATGATAATCGTCTGTATTGAAATTCAGAAGAGAGTGAGTTTTGTTTTGTGGTTCCAGTTTTAAATCAGAAAAAGTTACTGTTTTGGGCATCGCGTTAGCGTTGATAATGGAAGTTAGAAATTCACCTTTTGAGTTAATGTGTACGAGTGCGTTTGGAAGTCGTACTCTGTCAATTTCTTGAGTTGGTAAGACGGCGTCGGTGTTAGAAAGATCGCATTTAAGTTTAAAGATCTTTTCTGTGCGTGCCTCAATGGTTATTTTGTTTTGTGTAGGTGTTTGTGAAGTAATATTAGGCTTAACGTTGAGTGTGTCGGGTACATCAGTCAAGGGTTGATCGTTATCGGGAACTTTGTGTAAAGGGATGGTTTTAAAATTTGTTATTAGCTGTTTAGATTTTAAGTCAACTATGCATTCATAGTGTTCAAGAAAATCCAAACCTAGTATGCCGTCAAACTCAATGTCCAAATCGTATATGAAGACTTTATGTGGGTTACGTGGAGCGAATGGGATTAAAGTTGATTGTGAGATGGGAATTTTTTCGTGGGTAATACCTTGAATAGTTACCCTTTCAGGAGATCTTTGGGTGAAATTCTTTACGGTATTTTCTTTGAAGATAGAGATACCAGCTCCGGTATCAATAAGTAGTTTGAATTTAGAAGAAGCGTCAAGAATGTAGTAAAGGTTTTTAGAGTTCACAGTAAGAAGTGGGCTTAAAGAAATAGTTGCTCCGGGAAGTTTAAGTCGGGGTTCAGATTGTCGAGATTCAAGCTTTGAATCTGCGTTTCGACTTCGCACAAAGTTGTTGTCGAATCGGGAGGTTGGTCTAGGCTCGGAAGCGCTAGAAAATCCTGGTATTGATGGCTATTAAAGGGTTCGATAGGAGTATCTTCGAACGTTTGTTCAACGATAGGATAATTTTGAAGATCATCCTCATAATCGTATGTGTTATCATCCGTATAATAATTGTAGTCTGAATAATTAGTGTAATCAACATTTTGGTGTTGATTGAAATGGTGTGTCCTTTCAGGACGGTTATTAGGATTGTTTTGTATTACCGATGGGCGATAATAGTTAGGGTTCATTTGAGACCTAAAAGGGGGTCTCTGAAAGTTTTGTGGACGAAACTGTTGTCCTTGTTGAACAGGGGGTGTGTTTGAGGGGAAATTTGGCCTTGTTGGTTGGTTAGGTCCAACAGGATTTGGCCTATGGTTTTGATTGAATTGTTGAGAATTGTTTTGAGTTTTCAATCGGCAGTTTACGGCTATGTGGCCTAATCGACCACAATGAAGACACTTAAGTGGTTGTGTCGGCTTTCGAGGTGGGAAATTTGGTTTGAGAGGAACAGATTTGTTTGTTTTCTGATCCTCGAAATAAGAAAGTTGAAGCTCTCTCCTAATCCGGGAGTGTGCCTCTAGAAGGTCTTTTGGGTTACTGGCACGAATTACTTGTCCTAACCGGGGTTCTAATCCCGTAAGAAGAGTATTCATGACCATAGTATCCACTAGAGTGGTCTGGGCGTCTTTTTGTTCTGGACTAAGCCCAGCAGTTTTGTGAATGCAGGAGTGCATTTTCGCACTCAAAACTTGGAGTCGATTATAAAATGTCAGTGGGGACTCATTTGAAAGTTGTTTCAGACGTTGTAGGTCATGAATCAGGGAAGAGAGATCACGAGAATCTCCAAAGTGTAGGGTCAAGAGTTGTTTAATTTCAAGGTATGATCCGGGATTCCTTGAATTAACTAACTGCGCCGCTTTCCCTTTGAGTTTGTTCTTTATATGGATCACTAATAAATATTTTTGATCCGCCGTGGACATATTATATGCGCAATTACACGCATCTATAAAGGTTCCCAAGGAAATTTGGTCGCCTTCAAATTCGGGTATAACGGAAAATATTTCCGTTAACCGATATCTTTCGGTTTCATTGATTACCGGTGTTGGAGAAGCTTGTGCCATTTTTATATTAGTCGATATAAAAGAATTGGAACAAGGGTGTAAAGTTTATAGAATAAAATGTTAAAGGGTATAGAGAATTAATAAAATGTAGAATACGTTAATGGGAATAACGATTGTTTGAATTATAGAACAGTATGGTAATCAATTAAAATAGTAAATTCAAATAAATCAGTTATTCAAAAAAAAACAATGAAATAAGTAAATCAGATATACCAATATCAATAAAATAAATCAAATAAATATATCAATAAAATAAAATAATTCAGTTAATGAAATAAATCAATGTTTCATTTGAATCAAATATATCAAAATAAAAATCAAATTGATAAATATGTAAAATCAAATAATAAAATAAATCAATATTAATCAAATCAAATAGATTATATCAAATAATTAAAATCAATGTTCAATAAAATAAATCAAATAGTATTTACTTAAAACGAATGACGATTCACCATTACTTACATCAACAGGAACATTGAAAGCGCCGTGTTCTACGTTTGATTGCAGTGAGGACTTCTTCCAGGTTCGTTGTTCCGTTGAGGGATAGGAATCCGCCGCTACCAGTTAGAGTACTCGTGTTCTAGTAACGTTAGACGGATCCTACTGACTGCGCCAATTTGTTATATCACACTTTCAAAATTTCTCTTTTTAAAAAAAATTTTATTTATACTTCACAAATAATTAAACTTTTAATATAAACTTGAAAATAATAAAAATAATAATAAAACTTTATAACAATTAAAAGGACAAAAAAAGAGTGTTAAACTAAACTAGACAAATCTGTAAGTAATAATGAATGATGTTACAATGAAAAAGTATAATTTATAAACTAAGAACGCTGACTAAGGTGTCGCAGCGCTTGCAGTTCTCACGGATGTTCGTCTGCGGGTAACTGGAGACGACACGTGTTATGCTGACTCAGCTTGAGAACTGTTGCTAGGTTGTTTCATATAAGTCGATGGAATAACTTATATAACATATATATATATATGTGTGTGGGTTCAAAAAATCCTACAAGTAAATGTGATGTTGGGTTGCATATGAAGGATGGTCAAAACATAAGGTGAAATAGATTGGAAGTTATACAGGGTTGTTAAAAAAATGTATTGGATAAGGCTTTATCTATAATAAAATATAGTTTTTTATGGAAATACGCATCCAGACGATTAATTTAAAATATTTTTTGAACATCATTTTTGTTTAGAACAGGCAATAGGTATTTGACCCTTTTTACCCTTTACACACAGTTGAAAATTTCAGCGTTGCTTTGCTTTTTGAAAAAGCTTTATTAATTATTTGCATTGTCACTTTTTGCTTTTCTTTTCCCATTGCTCTTTCTTGGTGTTTGCATAGACATATCAACATAAGGCAACCTTTCACATTCATACATGATTCTGAACTGTTCGTCGATTTATTTTTGTTATGAGAAAATTGTTTACGGCAGATTTTCATAACTCTATGTCGAAATACAAAAATTGATTTCTATACATTTTTATCACTATACATTTTGAAATGATAGCTTTTTAATGGGGGCCACATTTATACATATGAAAAAAGATCAGCAAGGGAATGAATTGGATAACTTGATTTCATTTAGATATTATAGAACATAAACATACAATACCTGCACAAAATTTGCTGTTCGTTCTAATAAAAACTCCAATTCTCTCTTTGCGATACTTTCAATTAAAGACTTAACATACGTCAGACATCAGAAAGAACACATTAAACTTGTAATTAAATGTAAGTATATATTGAGCAGCTTCATGTTATCAAGTAAACATTTTACACTAACATTTCTGAATAATAATTTTATAGAAAATCAATAATAAATAGAATAAACCAATATAACATCCAAGTAATATAGAATACCTGCACAAAATATTATGTCATTAATTAATTTCATTTCAATTGACATAAAATGAGTAAAACTTCCTTTAATGATGATTTTAGCTAAGAACAAAACGAACGTTTCTTAGATATATTGTCTTCAAATACTCAGATGAAACTATTTCCAAAACTTACTCAATATATAAACTTATATTTCTTTGCATATATATTTAATTTAAGAATTAGAATTAACACTTGACTCGTATCAAAATAGTGACAATTATTTTAATTCACCTGATATTTAAATAAAGATAAATAGAGACAGTGAGATAACGAGAAAAGGGAAGTATATTTCGTAAGAAGCTTTCGCCTCCATCGTTGAGTCTCAAATGACTGCCGCTCTTTTTATCAACTTTGGAAGGGTTACTGTCCATCCCTTGCTGTCAATTTTGTCAATTGGTACTGCGAGTTGCGTCAATTTTCAAAATTAATAGCAAGTGATGAATAGTAGCCCATCCAAGGCTGAGATCAAAGCTTAACTGAAAAACATCGATCAGTGTGGAGATAATGCGGGTCGAAATACATTTTATATAGCTACAAATTGTGGTAAAAATGGTCAAAAACCTATCCGCTGAGGTCTAATAAGACGTTCTAAATAAAAGGACAAAAAAACTAAAGTTGCATAAAAAAATCTTTTATCCTTATCATTATAAATTTTAATTTAAAAGTTTTTTGTTATTATTTACAAATTCCTAAGTAGACTACCCGACAACTACTACGATTTGTGGAAAGCAATTAGAAAGGGATCACTCATGTCTACATGTAGTGACAGGGATGTGATCACTATTATTACTGAACATTTAAATAATTATCTCAGATATACATTCAGAAGGTTTTACAATACTATATCTGATCTTCTGAGAAGGAGTCATAACTATTTGTATACATTTGAAACTTCAGAAAACAAAATTTTGAAACACCCAATTTATGATGTTTAGTAAACTTTAAAGAATCTTTATATTAATTATATAGTTTTTTTTAATGTAATATTTTTGTAGAAAACATAATATAGTAATATCAAGTTCTTTAGGTTATCATCACTCTTCTCCATGACATTCGATAAAGTCAACAGTAAACTGCTTGTCTTGTATAAAAGTTATATCGTGTAGTTTACATATTCTTGCTTAGATACAATATCTAAGCTCTAAAATTACTTTAATGAGAAACGCCAGTGGCATAAACCGCTCGTAAACTTGTGTTAAACTGACATATCGAAGATGGCGTGAATGAGGAATTACCTTGGAGGAATACTCAAAGGAAGGCGATAAACCCTAAGTCGGAGAGATATCTGACACTGAGTAATTGAGAGCTCATTTGCCTTTAAATACACGTTAAAGACTTTGCTTTTAAGGTAATGAATTCCCATTTTACCATAAGCTTAGAAAAATATTTTGTTTGACATGACTTTTTTGGAAGTTAGCAAGCGAGCAGTTCAAATTAAAATCAATTAAATAATAATGTTTTATCCAGGAACTAATGAATATGGAGGAAAAAAAATGTAGCTAATAATACATTTCCATTATACCGATAGTAAGCCTTGCATGTCGATTTAGATAATTAGCAATTCATCACAAAAACCTAACAGCACCGGTACTCATATTTGAATTACATTAACAATGTTTGCAATATAAACTGCAGACAAAATCATATAAGTTGTTTCCTGAAGGACAGTTGTGGCATATTTTGTCAATGTTTAACCAACACCAAACTTCACTAAGCAATACTGTCTCCTAAAATAATAACATTACTTCAATAGCTAGATCATACATACAGGGTCTCTCAGAATGACTAAAAAGAGTCGGCAACAAATATAAGATTAAAACATTCTTTTAAACAAAAAATACATTAAAATCAGTTGTATCAAAAAGAAAATCAAAACACAACTCAAAACACCAAAAATCTTATTTATAAAATCTTTGTGAATATAATAAATTCTATATTGGAGAAAAATCTAGACCTCTATATGTTCGAATAAATGAACACCAGAAAAACATAAAAAACGACAGTTTGAAAAATCCAAAATTTGTGAACAAGCTTTGTACCTTCGTCATAAAACACAATTTCAAAATTCAGTTATATTAAATAAAGAAGGACACGAAACGAAAACTAAAATTTCTGCTTTAATTTTGTTAAATGATTACCATTGTTCCTTGTTGCTGAGGATTAAAGAAAAAAATGCTAATGGTCATGTCCTTTTAAACAACCCAGTATCGGGATAGTTCATAATGTTTTTTCTAGGTTTTCGCACCTCGGAGCACCACATAAAACTCTGAAGATAACTCCTTTCTAATTCTTCCAATTTGAAAGGAACTTTATTATTATATGATTTTAGAAGTTTCTGTGCTACTCTTTATATTATGAAATTAAATTCTCTTAGTTAAGTCATGAGTCAAATAATATTGTCAAACATTTTAATTTTAAATTTTAGAATTGTGCCTCGATTCATAGTTTCTTTGCCATTGACAACGGGGTCTGACCTAGACTTCAAAACGTTTGGAAATATACAGTAATTTCACTTACTGTGGTATTATTTCCCAAAAAGTGCTTAAACAAAATCATATAAGAATACTAAAAGTACGAAAACTTTCCTATTTTCTCCATCAAAATAACTTTCACTATACCAAAAGATTCAAGTCAATATTGCTTTGATGCATATTATTTCTTAACGGCCTTGCGATAATTTTTATGTCAAGATCTTTTAATGCTTTTTCACTGCGTCCAAGACTATATTTTTCATATTCTCGGAAAAAAGTAATTTTGGCAATTTTTCGTATTTCATTAGAACCTAGGTTGCCACGATACTTGTTGTCATTTACATCTCATAAAATTATCCTTGCTTCTACTCTCCACAGTAGTAAATTGACAAAAGTCAAAAAGTGAGAATGGTAAAAAATATGAATATACTTAAATGTAGAATGCTCTGCTCTATGGATTTTCATATGAAAATTGGAGTTGACCTCGAAATAACTGGTCATGGCCAGTACCAAATTCAAATATACCCAGGGAAATGTCATAAGCTCCTAGATGTACTAATTGTTCCTTTCTCTCAAAAATTTTCAAATAATCTTTCTAACTGTGATTTTTTAATTATTTTTAATATTGACCTTGTTAGTCAAACTTGAGGCTGTAGTGGAATCTAAAATTTTCATCGAAATCCATTTAGGACATTAAAAACATGTGGCCTAATATTTTTAAATGTAGGGAGACCTTTAAATTCAAGGTCGACCACAAATTACATACCACCACTGGATAGCCAGGAAAAAACTGTAGGCCACTAGTGCTTTAATTTTTCTTTACATTTTGAGAAATACAGATTTACTGATCCCTATATATATATCAAAATAACCCAATAGGTTCCTTACTACTTACTTGATACTGTACTGCAATAAATGTAAAACGTTAAATATTATTTTGAGTTTTGAGTTATCAATATCTGAAATGAATGAATCAAGCCTTTGCCTTTTTCTAATTAAACTGAATTTTATATATTTATTTTCTTTCATGCAGGGTTTAGGGTAAAATTAACTGCCTCAATATAATCCTGATATAGTAGCACAATTGTACTTAAATATAAAATCTTTTAAACAAACAACTTAATCATAGTGAGTACTGTTCCACGACTGAGTCTACATCTTTCACCCAAGGCATCTTGGGAATGAGCCAACTTTCTGGTGAATTAATTATGAGTATTTAGAAATAACAAACGTATGGTAGTTTACGAGAATAAACAATAACTGAGATCTTTGCAAAATTTTCCCATTTCGGTAGTTCACTGAGCCAAGCCGAGCACTAATCTAATAATTGGTAATGGAAAATGCATAATTTCAAAAATATGCCAAAGATGTAATATTAAAAAAACAGAGCGGCAGTCATTTGAGACTGAACGATGGAAACAAAAGCTTCTTACGAATTATACTTGCCGTCTCCTGTTATCTCTTGTCTCTGTTTCTATTTCCTTGTGTTATCATTAGTAATGGTTATAAATTTCAGGAGACTTAAAATATTTGTTGCTATTCTGTTATGACTCATGTATTAATCCTAATGTGTAATTTAATTCTTAATTTAAAATAAGTGCCAAATAAAATTTGTTGAATTATTAACTTGCAAGTTGAAGCTGATATCCGATAAATTGTAAATGCGGCAATTTATTTAACAAAAGGAGTATGATACTAATAGTGTTCTTTCTGTCTTCTGAAATATGTCAAGTCGGTAATGCAATATATCACAAAGGGAGAATTGTAGTTTTTATTAGAAAAGCAAATTTTGTGCAAGTTTTCTATATTAATTAAATGTTATATTAGTTCATTTCCTATATATTATTGATATTCTATAAAAGGAGACACTCATAATGTATTTTACCTGGTCTCTGTTTCTTACACAGTGAACGGAATTGTGTGGGTATTTCAAGATCAAGGTAGTATGTGGTGTCGTTATCGAAACAAATGAAATTTCAAGGTATCTAATTCATTCCTTTGCTCATCTATTTTCATATGTGTAAATGTGGGATTTCGCTGTAAACGGGTATGAAATGAACATGTTAGAAGATGATTCTATTAAATAATCAATAAGTAAGGGTATAATATATTTATGAAAAATAAGTTGTAGACTGGCAAAAGTTTGACAACCATAACTCACAGTTCACATCATAATAGGGAAATACATATCAAAATTCTTAGGCATTATCCAATTTAATATTTAAATTCAATAGGGACTCAGTTGGATTTTTATGAAACATGATTGATTTAGTTACTAGAGAAAAAAGTACAGCTGTTAAATGTTTAAGAATTTTTTTTCGAAAATACCGGACATATATGTTTCACCGTTTTAGGGCTTTATCTTGAGTGTTAGATGACTCAAAATCAAAAATGAAAATTATTACAAATACCTACTTCTCAAGGATACTTTCATAAATTGTTAAATGTTAAGAAAATACTAGAAGGGCAATTATAATAATATATAATAATAAATTGAATGAGGTGTAAATTACCTACTTCAAATATTGGGGAAATTCCCACTACTAACAGATAAGGAATATTAAAGTTTATCGACTACAGGAGTGTTTACAAAATTAAGCTGGTCATTTTGGGAAATAAAGCCGGAAATGGGATTTTTTTATATTTTTTTGTTAATATCTTGTAAACAATTAATTTTATAAATAAAAAAAATATATATTTGTATTCCTCATAATAAGCCTTTTCATTTGATGTATTGCATGATGCGTTAAAAAATATATTAAGTTATTTTCCGTTTAATTCCATAATTTTGCCCACAAAATTAATATTTAGGATTTCTTAGTATTTTTCATGTAAAGAAAAAATTTTAGGTCTTATAGTTTGGGGAATAAAGGGGGAATAGGTAATTTTTTTTATGTTTTTGTTAATATATTTTAAAATATAATTATTTTAAAAATATAAAAAAATATATTTGTATTCGTTATAATGAGCCTTTTGATTTGAAATATTACGTGATCCGTTAGAAACAATTTTAATTTTTTATTTTCTATTTAATTCTATAATTTGCCATTAAAATCAATATTAGGGGTTTTTCCTTATTTTTCCAGTTCAGGTGAGGCGCTATACCTTTTTTTTCAAAATTTTGCGGCTTATGGTTTCGGAGATAGGGGCGGGGATGCGTAATTTTTTATATTTTTGTTAATATTTTTTAAATAATTTATTTTAAAATTTGAAAAAAAATATATTTGTATTCATCATAATGAGTTTTTTCATTTGATATATAACATGATGCGTTAGAAACAATTTTAAATTTACATTTTCCATTTCATTCTATAATTTGCCCCCCAAAATCAATATTAGGAGTTTCTCCTCATTTTTCCACTAAAGTTCAGGTGAGGCGCTATACCTCTATTTTTTTCAAAATTTTGCAGCTTATGGTTTCGGAGATAAGGGGGCATGGGTATTTTTGTTATATTTTCGTTAATATCTTTTAAATAATTTATTTTAAAAATTTGTAGAAAATATATTTGTTTTCGTCATGATGAGCCCTTTCATTTGATATATAACATGATGCGTTAGAAACAATTTTAATTTTATATTTTCCATTTAATTCTGTAATTTGCCCCCCAAAATTAAAAGTATCCTTATTTTTCCAGTAAACTTCAGGTCAGATACCTCTATTTTTTTTCAAAACTTTACGTTTTATAGTTTCGGAGATAAGGGGGCGGAATGGGTAAATTGTTTGTATATTTTCGTTAATATCTTTTTAATTATTTTTTTTAATATGAAAAAATTATATTTGTGTTCCACAGAATGGGACCTTTCATTTGATGTATTACATGATGCGTTTGAAAAAAAATTAAATTTTCATTTAATTCTATAATTTGCCCCCAAAATTAATATTAATGGTTTCTCCTTATTTCTCCTGTAAAGTTCGGCGACGTTCTATATTTCCTATTTTTTCCCAAATTTTAGGCTCAGTAGTTTCGGTGATCAGGGGGGGAAGGTCGATTTTTTTAGTTCCCCCCCCCAGAAGTACCCCTAAAATCAAAATTTCTTCTTTTACGATATGTACTCCTGATCGGGTCACCAAACTATATATTGATACCAAATTTCAACCTCTTCCGTCCAGTAGTTTAGGAGAAAATTGCTGTGATGTGACAGAAGCAGAAATCCAGAGTGATATTATAAGGGTATCCGTATATTATATATACGGAAGCCTAAAAATGTAAAATGGCCGCACATATGCAATCCTATGCATATTACGATCTCTTGTGAAATCTAATTTTCCTATTATGTTTACATTCCAATTCCCAACGTTTACATTTATTTGGAAACTTTACAATTAAATATTTAATAAAAAGTACTATTTTACTTAAAACGTTGGCGTTAATATCAGCCTTGCATGCATTGGCGCCACCATGCGGTTCATCTCCCACAGATTCTTCCTCATATATCGAATATTTTGGAATAAAAAATCTGAAACAACTAACAGCTTTACAAAACATTTTTTCTTTACTTATTACTAATATATAAAAGAGAAATTGTACCTGTCTGTATGTATGCCGATCTGTTCACATCTGAACGGACATCAATAACATTTGGTGTTGAGATGAATTTCATGAAGTAATCAAAGGGGATGAAAAGTGACTGCATTTTAAAAATTGGTTGAACGACAGCTTGAGTATTTGGAATAAATATAGTTAGACTTATCTTTTGTAATTTTTTGCCTGACTAAAATACATGATGGCTCAAAAACTTGTGCTTATTCTACGGCTATATCTTCATCTTTTAAAAATAAGTAGAAATTGCATGTAAATATAGGTCCGAAATGCTTAGTTTTATTAATACCTTGTGTATCCCACTCTGTAACAATTATATTTTGATGATTTCGAACTAATAAATGGACCTCTGACATTTTCTGAAATATCACATTTATTTTGATCTGATAACATAGAACTCTTGTTTAATAGCTAATATTTGTAAAACACGTTTTAAGTTAATTACGAAGTCCTAAAATTGTAAGAGCGTCATTATAATTCAGCATAATTCACCATGAGCATTAAGCCTTTTCGTGCTCAAATGGACCGTCAATTCTATGCAAATAATAGCTTTACATTATAAAATTCAGAATATTCAAAAGCTGAAATTTTAATTCCTAACATTTTCCACATTTCAAAAGTTCACAGAACAGATAAGTATCTTGACATTTATATTCCCTTCACATCTCCATCAAAGCCAACTCCAACACAAACACATGCAAATCCGGATGGGAGGCAAAAAAATTTTGCAACGTCACTCACAGAACACACGACTTGAATATTGCGAAACTCCGGGTAAGTTAAAAGATGCACAAGCATCGTGCAGTTCAGAACAGAAGCCGCATTTTGACTTTGCGGAGTTGAAACATCAAGAAAGTACAGAAGTTGTGGCTTGCCACTCTTTTCCGTTTAGTTGGTGGGTATTATTAATTTATAGTCAAAGTTCTTGAGACTTTATGGTGTCTTATTGAAAGTTAAAAACTGTTATTACAAAGTTCCAAAAAGATCGGAATTATACAACGTACTAAAGCTATGCCCTTTGAGAATGCAAATATCGAAATGAATTTCACAGATCAGAAAGTTGAACAATTATAACAAGGCAAAGTTTATACTCGTATTAGTGTAAATGCAAATTAAGCAGAGAAAATATGATAGACTCTATCAACTTGCGTTGCCATCATGGTAACAAATTAATGAACCCAACGAAGTGGTCCCATATGTTTTTCAATAATATCGCTTGTACTGTTTTTTAGAAAATCGGAAAAAACTTTTTAACATACTTTGGTGGAGTTGCTGGTATTAAATAATAAAAACCATGGAAATGTTTCCCTTCAGAACATAGGGTTTAATAAATTGAAAAGAAATTGGATTAATTTTATGGTAATTCCGAAGTGGTCCTGTATTTTTTTAAACGCATAGCTCGTACTGTTTATAAGAAAACCGAGAAAAAATTCTTTACCGACTTTCTCATATTTATCTCAACTTTGGTGGAGTTGCTGGTAATAAAAATATGGAAATTCTTCTGTTGGGTGAAATAAATTGAAAGGAAATTGGATCAATCACAATAAATGTCAGTTAGTCACCTTCAAAGTGAAAAATCTCAATTAGTCTGTATATACAGTATGTCTTCATAAATCAAACAATTTTATTTATGAATAATATTAAGAGAAAAAGTTATTCCTCGTGCACAGATTTGCATGGTAGAAAAACGTATACTGTATTCATTCCATGCCAATTTTTGACCGGTACGCGAGGTTTGTCGGCAAATAGGAATTTTGCTTAATGGTGACATACCTTTATTAGCATTCCGTATATACAATATACGGATACCCTTATAATATCACTCAGGACTTCTGCCTCTGTCACATCTCAGCAATTTTCTCCTAAACTATTGGACGGAAGACGTTGCAATTTGGTATCAATGTATAGTTTGGAGACCCGATGAGAAGAACATTAATATTAATTTTGGGGAGAAATTATAGAATTATATAAAAATATAAAATATAAAAATATAAAAATAACAATTTTTTCAAACGCATCATGTAATACATCAAATGAAAGGTCCCATTCTGAGGAACACAAATATATTTTTTTCATATTTAAAAAAAAAATAAAAAGATATAATTGTCAGTTATAAGGAGGCGTTGACTTAATAAGAAAAATATATGTTCAATTAAATTAATTATTAGTACCATTGATTTATCACTTTACATTATTATTTTTTTGCTATATTAATCAGTAGCAATTTAAAGCTTGAAATATGTTGTCTCTCAATTTCTATAGGCCGAGAGTCGGCTAAAAGCCACGCCGTCGCAGAATTGAAGACTTGCCATGTAAAATATTGTTAACACGTAAACAAACAAAATTAATTTAGTTTAGTCTATAATTTAATGTGCCGAAAGTATTTTTAATAAAAATCATGTTCTACACATATTCGTGTGATGTACAATGAAAATTTTCAAGTTCGCGATTAAAACTTTGAGTCTACAATACCCCTACTATTATTGGAATAAAAGGAAGAAGATCCCTAGCAACTTTTACATTGAGTTAAATATCTGAAAAGTATCTGGGAATATAAGGCACGAAGGAAACAATTATGGCGAATGAAATCATAAATTTCCAACACAGTAAAGAGTAATTCATGACATAAAACTGGATAAATTTGTGGCTCTAAAGATAGAAAAAGACAAATAAGCGACCTAAAATAGTAATAGCATCATCTGTTTTAACATAAATTAAGTTTGGAGAGAAAAGAAAATCTATGAATGAAGAATACGAACAGCAGAAACATTTAAGAAAAAAAAATGTTGGGCCTTTAGAGAGCAAAAAATATAGACTGATATAACAGTTGAATTAAGATATGTCCCATACATACTACGAGGTGCAACTAAAATACAGGCAACATATCGAAAGAATGAAAGACTATATAAACAAGTAAAAACTATAGACCACAAGGAAGACGAGATGTAGGTACACCTAGGAACATACGGCTCCAATGAAGGTAGACCAGGCAGAAAGCCTATATAATGCAGTGAAGAAAAAGATTTTCTATAGATATATTTATAAAGGAAGTTCTTCAGTTAAACGTTGAACACAAATATTGTCTTAACATGATACTATAGTGACAGTATTTAAGAGTAACACTGTCGCGATATGGATCCTCACAAAAAATAAAAATAGGGCCGGTTACACCATGAGCCCAAAAACCGTTCCAAAAAAAAAACAAGAGTTAACGTATCTATAAACCTAGAAAAATACGTTAACCAAATATATGATGTTTCATCAAAAGCTTAACGCCCATGATGTCTAGCTAATTGAAGTTCTTGACTGTTGTAAATTTTGTCATTTTTTTCGAATATGTTGATGCAAAATTCTACATCTTATAGTCATCTAAGAAATAGCGAGCTCTATGAAACGACATAATGTAGAGCAATTCAGCTTTTCTATAGCACAACTGGCGTTTCGACGAGGCTTTGATTTTGACTAGATTACTACTAAACCTTATAAACCCTTATAAAATCACTCCTGCGTTTGTGGAAACTGTTGAACGGAAATGTTGAAATTTGGTGTTTATTGGTGACCCATTCAGGTCTAAATGAAGAAATGCTGATTTTGGGGGTTTCCTAAAGGATACAAAGTATGTGCGTCAAGAATCGCAATAATAAATTTGGGTGTTAAATCATGGAATTAAATGAAAATTAAAACAATATTTTTGTAAAAGCATCAATATATCAAATGAAAAGGCTCCTTATGAAATATAAAAAATATATTTTTGATTGTTTTCTGAAGGATATTTGTGGGATATTTTTTAATGTTTAAGCACTAAGAGTTACATCATAAGTCAAATAATAGATATTGTTAAACATTTTAATTTTAGATTGTAGAATTGTGCCTTTTGTCTTAGTTTCTTTGCCATTGAGAACGGAGTCTGACCTAGACTTAAATATATTTTTGAAATTTAAAAAATAATTTCTTTAAAAGATATCGACAAAAATATACAAAAATTGACCCTTTCTCCTTTATCTCCGAAATACCTAAAATTGTGACAAAAACTTTATTGAATTTACAGGAAATATAAAGGGAAAATATAGTATTCTTGAGGGGTAAATTATAAAATCGTACCGAGGAATACAAATATATCTTTTTCTATATTTTTATCATAATTTATTTCAAGACACTAACTAGGTTACATATGGACCCTCTCTGTATCACCGTTTCCAAAGTATGCGCCGTGGCGTTCTGGGGCGTCCTTTTATGGAATCCTTGAATACCATTATATATAAGTGGTATAAGAAAATACTATTCCTGTAAAAAATAATATTAAATGGAAAATAAAACATTTTTACTAAAGTGCATCCGTAATATATCAAATAAAAGGGATCTTAATTTTGTGACCAAATTAGAAAGTTAAATAAATAATTTTAAGATGGAATTGTTACGTAATAGCCAATGTATAACAAAACCAGTCATAAGACGTGGTGCTGTTAAACGTATATCAGGATTGATATACGAGAAAACTAGAGGTGTGCTTAAAGTGTTCCTTGAAAATTTTATAAGAGATGCTCTCACATACACTGAACATGTTAAGAGGAAAACAGTCACACCTTTGGATGTTGTTTATGCATTGAAGAGATAAGGATGTACCTTGTATGGATTTGGCTGTTAATTAATACGTTGCTGTTCAAGCTTGGCTCTTTGAGTAAATAAAAGGGCATATTTTTATAATTTTGAAATGTATAGTTTAAAATATATTAAGTAACATATAATAAAACCTACTCATTCTCTATTTATTTGAAACTGGAAAATCAGAGGAAGAAAATATCATGATTGTAACAAAATATTATAAGTTGGTAAGAAACTATAAATATACAAGTTCAATTCGCATTTAACCAAATTATTTAACAGGGTGATAAACAGAGCTTCCAGCTGGTCCATTAGGTTGTTTAAAAATTACACACAATTAATGAAAATGTTTCTCTCCATAATCACTAGTCGACCAGTACTGAAAACTGAGAATTCACTCAGTGATGCCAATTTTGCATTTCAACGTTCTTATGTTCCTATTAGTAAAGCCACTGTTTTTGTTAAAATTCGAAAAGCCTGATTTCTGAAACCTCTATTGATGCCTAATCCAATCTTCCAGATATAGTCAACAAAGTAGTAATGTCAATAGGGTTATCCAACGTTGGTCATGATTAAACAGTTTTCAAATAGTATTGTAAGAAACGGGCCAGCAAATTCTCTTCAGCAGCTCGTCTGTCGTGGGCCAAATCTCAAAGGTTTTGAACTTTCGCACATCTGACATACTGGCAACCACATTTCAACAGAAATCTCATCAACAAAATAAATCACTTACATTACCCACTTATAAAATTCCAAGAACCTAAACAAAAATTTCATAACAATCATAAAACAATCCAAAATAATCTCTTTAAGTGCCTCCTACCCTTCTTTAACCTGAAAATTTCGAGGGGCCAAATATTATTTCTTCCTTCATTTACAATTTGTGAGTCAGTGTGAAGACAAATTGAATAAAAAGTGAAGTTTCAAAGTGCCTTTGTGAGAAAAAAGTCTAAATGAATGGAGTCGCCGCAAGGTAAGTAACATTTTAATTATATTAAAAACTAACCACTGTGGTAATTTTCACAAATTTATTATTTTCTGGACAATTGTTTCGCTCTGATGACATGGTACACAGATTAGTAATTGTCCCGTTATCTAAACCTAACTTTGACAATTAACTCAATAGGATAAAACTCATTGCTATCAATAATGGTTACAACCCCCAAATCATTGATAACATATTATCCGGAGAATTAAAGAAAAAAGCTATAGAACAAGTATACCCTTCCTCTCCCAACTCTAACTCAAAATTTCACCAATCCATTACATTTATAGGTTCTCCATCTGAAAAAATTTCTCAATTTCTACTAAACAGAAATATTCAAACAGCCTTTAAAACCGTCAATAACTTAGCCAAACACATAAAAAATCTATAAGTTAACATGGTGGTGGTAATTGCCCAAAATTTTACATCGGTCAGACAGGAAGGTCATTTAAAACAAGATGGTCTGAACATTTAAAAGCGTATGAATATCTGAAATACAACATATCTACATTTGCCGACCATTTATTAAATGAAAATCATATTCCACAAACTACTTTCGAAATTTTACATCTAGAACAAAAAAGTAAAAAATTAACTCTGTTAGAATCACTTGAGATCAATAAAAATTAAAATTCACCACATTTTTTAAATGACCAAAGTGATACAAATATGTCTCCTTTACTTAATCTTAATATACTTACATAATACAAAATTCAAAATTATATTAATAATATTTACCTTCACTAATATTATACAGTAAACATATTGTGCTTTCTACCTATATACTCATTATTATCTTACAACAATATATAATATATTCAGATGTTTAGCATTTAGTTTAATATTTAATTCTGACGAAGCCTGTCATCAGAGCGAAACAATTGTCAAGAAAATAATAAATTTGTGAAAATTACCACAGTGGTTAGTGTTTTAATATAATTAAAATATGAATTTTCACCAAGGAATGACCGAAACAATCATAAGTAACATTTGTTTTTCGTTTTTTCTCATCCTTGAAAAAGCCCCTCATAAGTGTGGGCTAAACGTCGGACAACTTTGTTTATATGCTGGTTTAGGTATATAACTAAATTAATTCGAAAACATGAAGCGGTCCAAATCCGGAAAAGCAGAATCAGCTATGACTCTGGACGCGAAAACCTCCGATCTCAGTACTGTAAGAGTTTTGGATATTTGTTATTAATTAACTATATAATGAAACTTACAGTTATGACTTAAGTAATAGTTCTCTTGATTATAAGCTACAAGTGGCTACTGGTTATAGAAATGTCCAATTGTGCAAATTCTTATATGTTTAATAAAATAATAAACGGGGGAAAACAGGTAAATACAGAGACATATATTTAGGAATCAAGATATTAAAATATATTCTACTTATTTATTAGTTACATTCTCCCTAGAGATTTTATATAATGAAGATGTTTCCGGCAGATAATAAGAATGATTCGTGTTACAGAAAATCCAATAGAATATACTACAGCGTGCTGTAAATGTAAAATGAACACAATTATCTTGAAGAAAATGAAGTTCCTTAAAACTTAAATAACTTCTTAATTTCTTCGAAGGACATAATAAAACTTAACTGGAAAGTGTACAAGAAACATACTTCAAGACGTTCTCCGCACTTAACGTTCAAAATTAACATCGTTTCCCTCGAGATTAGGGAGAAGAGGACAAAAAGTGGTTAAATAGGGAACAACTCCTTCAGTAAACGGTTACGAAAAAAGTAGATGACCTAAAAGTGTTCTGTTTTAATCTAAATATTAAAATTTTTTATAACGGTTATACTCCTACTCACAAGATGTATTTGTTTCAACTGAAATTAAATATTGTTAGTAAACAATTGTTTTATGGTTGAGATATGCTTTCTGATCTAGTGAGAAAACATTTTAGGGTTCTAGGAAACCTTTTTGCTTAAGTGGGTGTTTAAATTTAACAAAAGAAATTTGGAAAGAAAACCGACAAATAGGTTCTGTATTAAAGACGCGGCCGATAAATAATCTTTAGTAATGTTAAGCCGGGTCCAGATCTATAAAAATTTGGGCCGAATGGCAAATTCAACGTAAATTTTTGTGTGCGGGAGAATTTGTGACCACAGATCATACAATAAAGATAGATGGGCAACTCAATGTTATAAAATGTGTTCACATTTTGTCCCATGAGAGGTTAGAATATGCATAATAAGCATCTTCAGAAGTCCTTCAAGTACTAAATTTGACGTTTGTTGAATTTGACAGATCATCACCAACTACAAAGAAGGAATCTGCAGTTTCTGGTCCCAAGTCTCACCAACAGGGGGCTGTACTATCGAATTATTTTCATGTGTTCTTGGAAAATAACACCACAATCGAAACAAAAATCTGTATATTCAAGGAAAAACCAAATTTTCCTTGAATATACAGATTTTTGTTTCGATTGTGGTGTTATTTCCCAAGAACACATAAAAATAATCAAGAATATGCCACAAATAACATTTAGAAGACAATGTACCATCAGAATAAATGAAACTCAATATTGAAATTAAATTTATTTATTTACAAAAGATAAAAATACATTATGAATTATTCAACAAGCACTAAAATTTGCTTACCCGTGTTTACTTGGTTTTGTGACTCAGCTGCAGGTTTCATCTTAAGACAATACAAATGATCATCGTCAGTTTACACTACTGCCATACATCTATAATCCAGCTCAGACACTTCAGTGTTGGAACTTCCTTGATATGGGATTTTTATATTATTTTTTTTCTTTCACAATAGCTTGCTTGTTTTCATTGGTTTACCTGTCATCATATGGGGGTAATAATCGTGGTTTGTTGTTTTCCTACAGAGTATACAAAATTGTCTCCAGAACTTCTCTCATAACCTGAAATTAAACAATAAATGAAATAAATACAAGTAACAGTATCAGAAAAAGATAAACATTGACACTTTTTGTTGGTTGTAAAATAATGCCTAAAAAAACATGCTTTAAATACTATTTAGTTTATGTAGCTTCTGGCTATATACAGTACCTTAAAACAATGTATGAATACTGCAAGAATGGTATTCGATACAAAATTCTACCACAAATTAGAGAAAAAATAATTAACTTTCTGACAATGACAAAAAACAAAAATCACATCATTTGTCATTTACATGTACTAAGGGCCGATAAAGAAGATCACATTGTGTCACCTGGATATATTCGATTAACTGTCAAAAAATAGTACTTGAAGGAGTTCTGAAGGGGGCTACGTTTACAGTTCACCGACAGCTGGACCAACATTGCCTATCTGAGTTACCACCCCCTGTTTGTGACAATGTGGACGTTTTGACGCACGCAAGAGTTTATTCGACACGTGATTCGCACAGAGTCGGTTTTTCGACGAACGTCAAAGGATTTGCGTCGCGTTTGCATATTCTGACGTACGAAATTTCTGAATTTGTTAACTTACTTCACTTTCCCCTGACTTTTGACATGTTGTTTATTTATTTACAAATTTGTGATGTCCGATATTAGGAGAATAGTTGTATGACCATTTTATACAGAAAAAACAAAGATCAAGAAGACGCTACTGGATAAAAGATCTTTACAGAAAGACAAAATATAAAGGTGGTAACCGTTTATTGGATATATTGACTATGACTTATTTCAACTATTTGAAGTAAAACAATAGTTAAAACTAAACCTCAAATAAATATACTTGAAATCTGCTGTCAAATTTCTGCACACAGCTGGAGCACAAACACACGACACAGGATGTAAATATTTATGTGAAAATTTATCTCAACTGTCGGCGTAAATATTTGCGGAGAACGCATTCGGGGCAAATTTTTATAGATCTGGACCCGGCTTTACACACTACTTAACAAATTAATAGTCTTCTGAATGATAATTGTGGCATCTGTTGCATACTACTACAAAAAAGTCGCACCTGGGTGGGCAACATAAAATTCTTTCAAATTCTTAAAATTTGAAAGCTGTTATATTAGTGTTACATAATCTTTGATTTTTGTTTGTGCCTCTGTCTCAGTTGGCATTGAGATATCGGTCAGATTTAGACCCTATAACGGTTGAAGTTTTGAAGTATACAAATTCAAATTATAAATGTAAATATCCGCTTCGATTATTCAACGAGGTATCAACTACGTTAATGATGTCTGCAGCAGTTGCACATAAGACGTTCAGAGGAAATTCCATTAGACCATGGCAACACGTCCTGTAATCTACAGTGAAACTATTGACACTAGCTGTGAAAGCCTACTTTGATAAAATATAAAAAAGTTTTTATATTACAATAAATTAAATTAGCATATTTAAGAGCACTTATTAGGTATAACTAGTTCGGCAGACAAAGTATTGAATCGCCGGTTAATTTCTAAATTGTCGCATTTGTATTATACACTGAAGACGAAAAAAAAAAAATGCAGCACCATGAAGGGTAAATTATTTTACAACTCTATGGTTAAATAGGAATATGTTATGATATTCGTAGTAATGGACCACTTTTTGAATACATTTCTATACTGATTACTTATTTGATTTTATTAAAATAATAATAATAAATTTTGAAATTATTGCTGAAGAGATTTTATTTTTAGCTTCTCCTTGTTTATATATGCACATTGATAAAATTAGATTATCTATATCGCATTGAGGAATACTCAAGCAAATCCTACGTATACCATGCCATAGTTCATCTATGTTTGCTGGAGGACGTTGCAATAAATTAAGGTTCAGGTGATTTATTCTAGATCCTGGTATGAAGGGACTGTGTCAGGAGCAGTGTGAGATATGCCTTTATTATTTGGAAAGATTGGGTTGGTATGATGTGTAAGTATGGATGCAAATTACATAGAGTCTCAGATTGTCCTTTATAAGAACTTAAGATGATCTGCTTCCACACATGTTGTTCCCCATACCATGGATTTTGCTGTCTTGGAATCTCACTTTTAACAGTTAAGTCTGTATGACATCTCTCACCTTGACCTCGCCTGACTCTTATGATTCCATCAAGAGAAGCAGGGCAGATTACGTTGTGCTGTAGAATGTAACACAAAAAGGGATCGATAAGCTTTCATGCCCATTCAAAGGAATCTTTTGTTAACAGTCATTCTAAAGAATAAAAGTCCTGTAGCTGGAACGATATCATTTCGTATTTGACGCAGCTATTTTTGAGATAAAGTGTAACACGGAATAACTCACGGCCTTAATAGTTTATAACGCTCAGATACGCCAATTAATCTCATCGTTGGACCACTTACTCATCATTGGACCACCTAGATCCTCTTAATGATTAACCAAAGCTATGTAGCTTGCTTCTTGCAATTTTGAGTTTTGAAATTGGGATAAATACATTAAAAAAAATTTACTAAAAAGCATGAAATATTTTTTTGCTACAACACTTAAATACTTTTTATGAAACCGGTGCCAAGCTAACGTGAAACTAATTTGGGAAGTACATTTATAAGTTGTACTTCGCAACTTCGCTGTTCAAATTTGCACCGAGTTCAGAAAAAGTATTTAATTATTGTAGCAAAAAATTATTTCATTGTTTTAGTTAATTTTTTTTGAAGTCGGTTTTTTAAATGTATTTAATTTATAATTTATAGTGATGCAATGGCTTAATTGAATGCAGTTTTCAAATCTAATTAACTTTTTCGATGTTGCCTAAAATAAGGTATTTTACTTTCATTTATTAGCTTGACCAACCTCATTTACTGTTGAATCGAATAACTTGTTTTCTAGATATTAGTATGTATTAAGAAATTTTGCATATGATTATAACTTAGGTGGATTCACTATATTTCAAACGATCTGCGTATCATCATTTTTCAGGCCTGTTAATTCTACTGCCATTCATTTAATAGTCTCTCCGCGGAATCTTGTAATAAATCGTTATACAGTTTTAATTGATATAGCATAATAGGACGTAATTTTCAAATATAATTAACTACATTTTGTAATTCTTATTACCCTGTTTGATAAGAATATTATATATTATGAAAAATAAAGATATTTTACTTTTGAGCAAAATTCATATTTGCTGAGAAACCTCCGACCATGCAAATATTTTTATGAAGAATAACTTTTTCTCTAAATAATATTCATAAGAACGTTTTCCGTTTCAATTCAACTTATGAAGACGAACTGAGAACCTCTATCTTGAAGTTGATTAACTGACATTTATTTCGATTTATTTCCAATCAATTTTTAGTGTATTATTTTAAATAATCCAGCCACAATTGGATGCAGTTTTCAATTCTAATAAACTTTGTTTGATTACAATTTGAGATATTATAAAAAAATAAATGTACAAAATTATACAATTTTTAGTGCAATGGCATAAGTAGATGCAGTATTTAATACTAATTTCTTCTATTTGATAACAATTTTAGATCTTAACAAATCAATCATCAAATCAAAATTCCGCTTTAATGACAAACCTCGTCTGCAGTTAAAATACTGATATGGAATGATTACTACGAGGGTGAATCAAATATGAACCGGACTTTTGTTTTAGACAATGCAAATCTGTTTATGGACGATCAATATAAATTTTAACATATTATTTTTTCTAGTCTCCTCTCTTAAAACATTTTTCCCATCGAATCAGTTTTTTAATAAAAAATTATACTGGTCGTATCGATAACCGACCTTCGTTGTCCCACCTATAACTAAAAAGCTGGCGACAAAAATAATTAGGGTTTCCCAACATTTTGCTCAAAAATAGCTGTATGTGACCGAGCGTTGTCTGCAACAGCACACTTCGGATAGACAATCCCGCCTCTTTTGCCGATAACTTGTTGGAGTAGTTCGCATACTCAGTATTAATTGTAGGCGTTCGTGCAGAAAATCTATCAAGACGCGCTCACGAATTGCGTAGATATTCGCCTCATTGATGCTTGTCGTGGGACATGAGGCTCATTTTCCACGTCTCTCGGCCATCTCTTTTTGTGCCAACACTTGGGTCCTTGAAAGTGTTTCGCCGAACTGTGCATCGACGCAAAATTTCAGACGGTACGCCCTCCCGCGCCAAAAAATAACAACACGTTGCGCAACAGACGAGACCTCTTGCTCTGACATTCTACTAACAGCGTATCGACTGCCTGCCAAACCGACGAACTCCCCTCTTCTTAACATCCCTACCTAACATATATCGAGCGTCACGTCACTCGAATTATACAGGGCGAGAAACAGAAGTCCGGTTCATATTTGTTCACACCGTATTTACGTTTTAGACAATGCAAATCTGTTTATGGAGAACTTTACTATTAAAATAAAAATAAAATGTATGTATATTTATATATAATATATACTGTAACTAAAAAGCTAAAAATAATTACAAAGGAATGACACCTCTAGTAAATAAATAACACATTCAATGTTGTTAGGTACCTACCAAGGAAGTAAAAAATGTAAACATTAAAAGGTGTTCATTCTGTACAAATTAATTACCTAACAATCTAGTATATTTGTTGTAGTCTGTGCCAAGTAAATCTAAAATCCTTCATTGCGTACTTATCTACTACTTCATCAAACTTTATTGTTGATTGGCACCGACTTCAAAAATATACTAGATTGGTAGGTAATTAATTTGTACAGAATGAGCACCTTTTAATGTTTACATTTTTTACTTCCTGGGTAGGTACCTAACAACATTGAATGTTTTATTTATTTGCTAGAGTTGTATTTTGTTATAATTATTTTTAGCTTTTTAGTTATAGGTGGAAGTCAGTTATATATTTTTTAAAAATGTTTTATTTTCAACTTTTTAGTTTTTTGAACTCAGGTAGTTTTCATTCTTTATTTTTTATGTTGTATGTATAACCTTAATAGACAGAACCAGGTAACATCGAAAGCCTCAACATTACACAATGATACATTTTCATTTAAATTGACAGGTAAATGTTTTCGAACAAAATGAACTAGTACGCGTTGACTTAATAAGCCCAAAATATATTTATGCCTTATGGACCACGCCATGTAACCTTTTTTCAACTTTTTTTGACAACTCTGTATAACTATAGATAATTCCACTCCACCCTATGTACCAACCATCCTGTACATGCAACTGCCCACGGGCAAGCATAAATTTGTTAGCTGCCTTCTGTAAACTATAGGACGGAGCAGAATCCATCCCATATTTAAGGAGTCAAATCCGTCCTATATTTCAACCATAGTATATAACTCCTTGTGGTCTACCCCATAAATTATTTCATTTGTCACATTTTATAATATAGCCCTGTGTAGCATTAATTCCTCTCCACACTTTATGCAACTTCATATGTGCTATAAAATAAATAAATTTTTAATCACACTGTATAAATATAATTTAACTTCAGCATATATTTCAACCATCCTCCATAGGATTTGTTTACGTCCATATCATATAACAGTTTTTTAATCACCCTATATAACTATAATTACGCATTTTTTCCAACATTTTTATTCCACCAATCGTCCATTCCACCCTATATTGCCATACATACTATATATTCAGCTAAACGGCCTAACTTATATTACAATCATCATATAAATGCAACTCCTTCTATCACTTTACTTTGTGATTTTGTTTGCTATAACTAAACATCCTGTGTATAAACCCACCAAATAGAAGTTTAGATTGACATGTGTTTTGACAGAATTTTCTATTAGGCCGGGAGACTGTGACAACCAAAAACACCGTCTTCGCAAAATGGAAAAATTTTAATTTAAATAGGTATTTGCCGGGTATACAAACAAAACGAACTTGGTACTCAGTGATTTAAGGAGTCGAAAATACTATGCTTTACTACCTATATGCTTGAGATGTACATAGAAAATTTTCAAATTCGCAATTAAAACTTCCAGTGGCTAAAATTCCCGCACTATTACGTTGGAATTAAAATATTTATGAGGAAATGTCCGTTATGTAATTTCGATGAAATTTTTGATAAGAATTTTGGAATTTTCGGAGATTTTCTGCAAAACCGCAAGTTGCACGTCTCAGAAAAGTATATGTGATCACCTAGAAATCTTCCTTAATAGATTAAACGTTAAAAAACTATACACATTCATAAGGAGTTTTCGAAAAATCGACCAATATGTTAGGAATATTCGTCGATTTCCATACACGCATTTGTTCATTCACAAATTTCTTCACTTTACCAATAGAATTCTTTTCCCAAATCTGAAGTTTCACCAATCCGGATATATACTCTATAAAACAAGAGCATATTCATACAAAAAGGTTCACCACAGGAGAACCTCCTCACACTGTATTTACATATTAACTGATATTTATTTTGATTGGTTCAATTTTTTTACAATTTATTGGTCAAGAGATCTGCCTTCTGGAGTACTGAAAGGTTCAATGAGGTACCTCATGGTAAAATCCTAGAGTTTCCTAGGAGATTTTCCTGTGAAAATTAGAGTACTGCCACGTTAATAAAATAGGTTACCATCGATTTTACCAATAGCATTTTTTCGGCAGGAGGGTAGTAATGGGTCTAAGGGTTGAAATCAAACATACGTATAGTCGCATGACTCTAGGACACCCTAGGGGATAACTGAATTTTCACTTGGAAAATTGTGCGGAAAATCTTTATTGTGTTTTTCCAGAAATGTCTCTAGAAAGCGACATGCCAATTTTTTTGGTCATTTCGATATAAATAAGTTTGATAGATTTAGTTGGCAGAACTCAGAAAATCAATGTTAAATAACTAATTTTTCTTACAGGTTTATATATCGATTTCAACTCTTAGACTCATTACTACCCACGAACCAAAAAAATTTTCTTGGTAAACTCGATGTAAACCTATCGTTTTATTAATATAGCAGTACTCAGAAAATCGTCGCAGCATCTACTTTTTTTTGGTTTGGAAAATATAATTTTCACAGGAAAATCCCCTAGGAGACTCTAGGATTTCCCCATGAATTGTAAGTACCTCATAGAACCTTTCAGTACTCCAGAAGTCAGGACTCAGAAAATCGTAGGTTGAACTTCTAAATCAGATCTCTCAAGTCTGTTTACCCAAAGTTCGGAACAGTTCAATTTTAATATCAGCGACTCCACCAAATTTTACTGTATAAGAAAGTCTTTTAACTTTTTAAAATAAAAATATGGGACCACTTCGGGATATCCCGCAACTTATCCAATTTATTTTCAATTTATCATATTAAATATTCTCAATATCATTATGTTGTCCAGTTTGTAAAAAACATGATGCAAACCAAACGGAAAACATTTCCTCCGAATTTGGTAATTTTTCAAATGACAAATGGTATATTTGGCTTCATATATCACGAAGTTAGGAAGGGAAAACGGATTACACTTAATTAGCTTTAAGCTAATTATAAGGGCAAAAGAACTGCCTCGGGGCTATCATCTCTCGAACGCAGTAAATTAATCATTCCCTTATAGAGGAAACATGGAAACTCCCCAAACACGCGTGTTTAAAAGATAACAAAATAATAGCTGTTTAGGTGTTATACATTTTAAATTATGTTATTTTCTTGTATTATGCACTGATAAGTTTTGACAATATTAGGGTTTATACTTAACAATTTTACATCATATATGAAAAGTACGAAAACTAATAGAATTGAGATATATTTTTAAATTTTAAACAGCAAGTTTTAACTGAAGTAGATTAATTTATATATACGTTACAGAAGTTTATAAAGAAAATACAGCCTATTATTAAATTCATTTTGCGCAGTTTTCTTATAATAAAAAAACCTTCTTCTGTTTAGTTCTTGCTCCAAAAATATTACTTTTTTCCTTCTCATTCAATTTACTGTAAATTGTCTAACCACCTCTTTAGTTGATGATTTTGTGAATAAGGTTAGCTTAAGCAGTTGTTAATGCTATCAATTGTTCTATTATTTTTTCCGCTATTTCTATTATAAATCCGCGTGGTTTCTTATGTATAACGGCACCTTTAAGTTTTTTCCGTCATTACTTGATACGCTTATATTTGGCATTTGTCTGCATTATTTTGGGCGCAGTAATTCTGTTGACTAATTTCTTACTTTAGGTCTACCTAGTACACTGCGTAATATTATTCTAATATATGTGATATGTTTGACTTAATTCATTTCTGCTTATAACTGTGAAATTCGTTCTGAAATCGTGATGTAATAATTTTTTTTTAAATGTCTTTTCTCTGCCTTGCACTGTACTTTGCCATAATTTATCGTAGCTGCTGTACAGTGATTTTGTAACTATTTTCATTAGATTTGAATGGCAAAATTCCTACTTATCAGAACTTCTTTCATTAGAGAGCGCTGGACTGTCATTTAGTATTCATGGCATATAATAATGTTGTTGGAGTAATTTTTCACATCACTTACTGGGATTAAGAGTTGCTGTCCTTAGTGCCAACATAAAAATGTTCGCTATTTTTATGGAGAACTTTGAGGAGTTTATGTTTGCGATGAGAATACATTTGTGATTTGGCCTTAAGCTCAACACATTTTTAGACCACCTTAATGGCATCCATCACAAAATAAAATTTACCATGGAGGTTGAAGCAAACAATCAACTGCCATTCCTTGATGCTCTCATAAATAGGAAGGAAGATGGAACCCTTGGCCATAAAGTATATAGGAAAGCAACCCACACCAACAGATACCTTCATTCTAATTCTCATTACCACCCAGCCTAACTACAAGCCGTCGTCAAGACTTTAGTAACCAGATCACAAAGACTAGCTGACCAGGACAACATCAAACAGGAAATGGGCAGTTTAAAAACAGCTCTGAGACAAAACGGATTTACAGACAGAAATATCCCTAAAGTCAAAACCGAGACAAAAAGACGAGGAGCATGAGACACCAATAACCAAGGCTTATTTACCGTATGTCAAGGGTACCACGGAAGGTATTGCAAGAATTCTACGGAGACACAATATCGATACTATTTTCAATGCAGACAGAAAAATACGGAAGGTGTTGACTCCGAAGGCGAGGATCCCTTTAGAACAATAGGGAGTGTACGAGATTCCATGTGCAGACTGTCACAAAACCTATGTGGGGCAAACTAACAGATGAATTCAAGCTAGACGTGATGAACACCAGAACGCTGTAAGAAAGCAGGAAAAAACAACATCCATTGCGGAACACGCCACCACGACGTCACACCGAATATACTTTGAGAACACCAGAGTACTAGCAAATATAGAACACCCGAAATCAAGACTCGTAAAAGAGGCAATTGAAATAGCGAAGAGGCCTAAAAGTCTAAACGCACGCAATGAAATCCATAATTTATTGAATTGTTGGAAAATTCTATTAAATACCGTACCGGCCCGGACCTGTCATATAAGAACACAACCGGAAATAACCAATCGGAAAGCGGGATGCGTGGCTAGTGAGCGCAAAGGGCCAATAACACGCAGCCGTTCACGGTGCCAACCGATAGGCGCCGAGCCGCGACTATATAAAAGCGCGCTCGCTTCAGAAAATCTTAGTATTCGAGTAACTAGAAGCGAAAGCAGAAGGCTACGAGAATTATGCGAACCGACCTGAAGAGGGCAGATGTGACTCTGCCGAAACGTCGTCACTTTACCATCGATCCCGGCAGGGATCAGTTATCAACTACGCGGATGAATTCCCGGAAACCACCTTAAACATATATATATATATATATATATATATATATATATAAGCAAATCTTAAATCCTTCATTTCGTACTTTTCTACTACTTCATCAAACTTGATTGTTGCTTGGCACCGACTTCAAAAATATACTAGATTGGTATGTAATTAATTTGTACAGAATGAGCACCTTTTAATGTTTACATTTTTTAGTTCCTGGGTAGGTACCTAACAACATTTAATGTGTTATTTATTTGCTAGAGTTGTATTTTGTTATAATTATTTTTAGCTTTTTGGTTATAGGTGGAAGTCGGTTATATATTTTTTTAAAAATGTTTTATTTTCAACTTTTTAATTTTTTTTTGAACTCAGGTAGTTTTCATTCCTTATTTTTTATGTTGTATGTATAACCTTAATAGACAGAACCAGGTAACATCGAAAGCCTCATTATTATACAATGATACATTTTTATTTAAATTGACAGGTAAATGTTTTCGAACAAAATGAACTAGTATGCGTTGACTTAATAAGTTCAAAATATATTTATGCCTTACGGACCACGCCATGTAACCTTTTTTCAACTTTTTTTGACAAGTCTGTATAACTATAGATAAATCCACTCCGCCCTAGTTACCAACCATCATGCACATACGACTTGCCACGGACAAGCATAAATTTGTTAGCTGCCTTCTGTAAACTATAGGACGGAGTAGAATCCAACCCATATTTACGGAGTCAAATCCGTCCTATATTTCAACTATAGTATATAACTCCTTGTGGGCTACCGCATAAATTATTGTAACGTTAATTCCTCTCCACACTTTATGCAACTGCTTATGGGCTATAATTAAAATAATTTTTTAATCACTCTGTATAAATATAATTCAACTCCAGCATATATTTCATCCGTCCTGTATATGATTTGCTTATGTCCACATCATATAACAGTTTTTTAATCACCCAATAAAATATTAATTTCACATTTTTTCCAACATTTTGGTAGCACCAAACGTCCAGTCCACCCTATATTCCAACCATCCTGTATATACGGCTGCTTATGGACCACTATCATTCTACTCCGTCGTATATTTCAATAATCATATAAATGCAACTGCTTCTATCACGTTACTTTGTGATTTTGTTTGCTATAACCCCCTGTGTATAAACGCACCAAATAGCAGTTTCATGTTTGACATGTGTTGTCACTGAATTTTTTAATAGGCCGGGAGAATGTGACAACCAAAAGCACCGTCTTCCCAAAATGGAAAAATTTGCATTTAAATAGGTATTTGCCTGGTATACAAACAAAACTTTACTACCTATATGCTTGAGATGTAAGTAGAAAATTTTCAAATTCGCTATTAAAACTTCCAGTGTCGAAAATTACCGCACATTGGAATTAAAATATTTATGAGGAAATATCCGTTATGTCATGTCGATAAAAATTTTGCTAAGAATTTTGGAATTTTCAGCAATTTTCGGCAAAACTACAAGTTGCACGTCGCAGAAAAGTATATGAGATCACCTAGGGATCTTCCTTAATAGACTAAACGTTAAAAAACTATACACATCCATAAGGAGTCATCGAAAAATCGACTAAAATATTAGGGATATTGGTCGATTTCCATACACGCATGTGGTCATTCACAAATTTCATCACTTTGCCAATAGAATTCTTTTCCAAAATTTGAAGTTTCACCAATCCGGATATATACTTTATTAAACAAGACCATATTCATTCAAAACGGTTCACCACAGGAGAAGAAATCAGGTAACATTGATAACCTCCTCCTTTTTGGAATTCGGTTAATTAAAAAAAAGCGACAAAATACGCGACGAATTGATAACCTCCTCCTTTTTGGAAGTCGATTAAAAAGGTTCGCATTGACAAATTCAGAATTTGACATTAAACTGATGTAACTAAGAGAAAGATTTACCATTAATTTGATATATAAAGGAGAGCAATGAAAATTTTTAAAGATGATGTAAATAAAAAATAAATAAACCACATAAATTATATGCCCTTCTATGTGTAGTGATCTTATAACAAGCAATACGAAACGAATACGAATACCACAAAAACCTATGTTGACTTTTCGGTCAAATCTTCCCTTAAAATTCAAATTGCTCGAAACAGTAACCGCTAAATTTTAATTATTTTTGTGACTACATCCTTTCATACCACTTTTTTGTCGTAAACGCATTTGAGCTGTGATAAACAACAGAAATATTGTCGCTTGTCGACACCATATAGACAGTGTAGGTTTCAACGCCAGGAGGCAGAAAATGGAACTAAATTTAATATGTCTGGGCTAGGCAAGTAGGTAAACGTTCTCGGTCCAAGTCATTTATCTATAGCTGTTTGATTGAATACTCAACATAATGCAGGCCGCTAGTTGAATACCGCCGTTTAGGAAAAAGGCTAGAGTGTTAACCCTATATAAGCTATTTGGCTGTGACTATATGCATCACTTAGGTTTTAAACTCTTCTAAATGATTCAATCCATAAGTTGCTATATAATTAGTTATATCACATCTAAACCAATAACTTAAAACTAAAATAATAATAGCTGCCTTTGCACGGAGTAGAGTAATTGGTGTTTCATTTAAATAGAAATATCCTAAAAAAATCTTAAACCTCCCTCGCAGCACACCTACAGGGTACAATTGTGAATCTATACCTTCCAGGTCTCAGGTACCCATTTGAACTCACACAAAATCGGGTTAAACGTGTAGGAGTTAAAAATAGCTTCGTATAAACCGATTACAGCGTCCTCTACCGGGTCAAATTGTAAATATAACTCACTCAAGTACACACAACAAGTTTCACTAAATCGGGCCAACCGTTTATGGGGAGTAAAAAAATTTCCACAACCATATTGCATCGCCCACTTACCGGGTTGAATTGTAAATCTAACCCATTCAAATCCGATCGCAGCGCCACCTGACGTGCCTAAGTACGAATAAACATTGCAAGAACCCACTCAAATACCCACAAATTATCACAAAGTAATATTAATTAAACTATATGCATAATCCTTTCTCATGAAACACTATATCAATTGATGAAAGTGGCACTGAAATCCATTGCGTAGTTTACAGTACAGAGAGACTTACTTAAGCTAACTAACGTATTTAAGTTACTGCATTGTACGTGAACATTGTTTTAGAAGATAGAATGGGAACAGTAAGCTGTCTTTAAATATTAGATAAATCATATCCCAGACTTTTTTGTAGACATATAAAAAAAATATCCCACCGTGTATTGTTTTGTTATATTGCAAAGGGATTATGCAGCGCTTGACTTTTTCCGACACTTCTAACAATTATCGCTATACTTCAACCAATTTACACCTTAACAAGTTAATAGCAAAACCTTCCCTACGAATAACTCTATCTAATTGTGGAAACCGTATTAGAAAGTCCTTCAGCAGTTTTTGACTTTGTTTTATAATATGTTATGATGATGATGATACTTGACTTGTTAAATTACGAAAAACTACTGTACCTTTTTCAAAATTCCACACACAAATAGTAAGACTTGCAACAACTTTTTACTCATTAAAATTCAGAAGAATTCAGCCAACATTTAAAACTAAGAAAAAATGGAAGGCACTTAGACTGCATGTGTTCCATGCCAAGTATGTCCATCGCTGATTTTACGGTATATGGGGCTGACGTGCCGCTTTGCTCTTTCGTTCAATTAATACGGTTACCCGATGTTACCGAGACTCGACGTGATCTAATGTGGGAGCAATTCATGGCATTGGGCTTAATCCTAATTGATAGAGGATAGGACGTTCGCCGTTTCAGCATAGTTGGATCTAACGCGACTTACAGTTTAGCACGCTCATCACAATCTCTTTAAAAATATTTCCGTGGTTTTATTATAGGGGTTTTAAGGTAGAAAATAAAGAATACAAGAAGATTTTATATATTAAAGTTGATCGTTAAAGACAAATAGTAATCATAGGAGGAAATTCAAAGGTGCAAATTTTGAACTCTACTGCACGTTTCCAAGTCTGGGAGTAGCCTCAATATAAATAGATTGATAACAAAATGTATATTTGTAACATTGACAAAACTAAAGAAAATTTACTGTTTTAGATATAATCTGTGTCTAATTGGAACATTTCGAAACAGTTGTCTTTAGAATTTATGTGTGGCCTTCCTATGTCAACTGGGTGCATGAGCCATAAATGGGAACAAGTAATACTATTGTCTCACTGATAACATTATAGGAAAAAGTATCAGTGTTGCGGTCGCTATTAAACATTAGAATTAAAGCCTATCGACATAATTCCCCTCTTTATTATTATAAAGCTAAACTCATAACATTAACTTTGGGAGAAAATTATAAAAATTACAGAAAAATAATAATTCCGAGTTGCTTTAGAACCATACTACCGCCATTTTTGAACAAACGTGGGAAATCGTTATAGGAATTGACTCAAAATGGCCAAATTAGTCATAAAAACGTATTGCAAATGTAAAACACAAAAGTAACAGTTTTTGAGAGAGATGAAATTGGCGGTTTAAAAAACCTGCAAAGGAACGATAAAACACAACAATTGAAGTTGGAGTACAACTACACCCATAGGACAAGATCAACACTGGTCGTATCTAAAAAATAGTATTTTCCTTCATCTTTTAGATCTGACAATACGATGATACCCGTCTTAAAGTAATAAACTCCCCGTCGAGTGGTTTTTAAAGAGGGGGGGGCGGCAGGTCCAACAGATCAGAGTTTATTGGGAATATATTTTCTACCAATTCAGCTCCGAAGACCATAATCAAGGAAACCTTACTTCACGGTGTTTGTTCTGCTCAAACGAGAAGAATCAAAACAATAATAGAATTTCCAAAGAAACAAAATATGTGTAGCAAAGATGAAATTCTCTCTGCATTCTATATTAAAATTTATCTGAGGTATAACTAAAATTGAAAATTCTATATGTCTATTTAGTAAGAAGGGTAACAATTTTAGATGTTTTAAGAAAAGTCCTGTAACTTGTTAAGTATTCCTATATTTGAATAAGGACATACATTGGCATTTGGACAGTAACTAGTAAAAAAAGAAAAATAATGTAAAATAATTTAAAGTTTATTTTTTAAACAATATGTTCTTTTGTTGACGCCAACTTTTCAACTTATAGCTTCACTCTAGAAATATTTCGTGAGAAATAATTTTTCTATATTATACAGTCATGAAGATTGAGAGCATATTTGTGCATTTCTCTCGAAGAAATTATTCAAAAGAATCACTATTGTTTATTACTCCAATAATTAGTTAAATATTCTTTACCAATTTTTAAGTAAACTTCCAGCCAACAAACTCCTAAATTATTATACTTTTCAGCATATTTCTATAAACAAAACGTCCGATGTAACAGTGTAAGAACAATCTTATAGCAATGAAAAGAAGGATGCCTCTAGTACGAAGTCTCTATTTAAATTTTCTGCTCATGCCCTGTTGAAGTTAGCACTAGGATCTCTTTCAAGTTTCGCATAATTATGTCAGCGGCCTCAACTCATCATTAAAAACGTAGAGCTATCACTTCCTGCTCCCCAAGCCCTCTCAATAAATGTTTTAAATTTTGGCTTATAATGGTTGGTTTAATTAAGAGGAAGAAGTAGAAGTAAGTAGGAGAAGAGCATATCCCATTGCAAGTACCACAAGTTTTATTGCGGTTGCCGTCAAATATAATCTCTGCCTCAATTCACTGTACACTGTGTATGGGAAAACAAATTCAACCTGAAAGAATCTTATATACAAACGCAGTTTCTAGAGTTTCTTTTAATACTAAAAGTTTTCCTTGGATTGAACAAATAAGAAAATCTATAATAAAAAATATATGTAATTGATATTTTCTGATAGCATCAACATAATTGCAGAAGTTTGATGCAACAACGCTAGATTAAATTAGTTTCTGTACTTTAAACTACTAAGTGTCATATTGGCAGTGGGCGTCTGGAAAGTTTTACTTTCTATGAATATGAGAAAACTCATTATAACTTTGGAATAGTTTAATATTAATTTTCGTTGTCGGGTTATTTCAACAAATTTCTTGGTGTTAAACTTCACATGCCTAACTGTATGTGCGGTAACGTTTAGAATTGTTAGATTTCCATAAACCCGCACACATCTACTAATTTATTCAAAACTGTTGACGTTATTCACGTTGGTTGTGTGTTAAAACGAATTGTTAGTAACTTTATAACTTTTCAGTTGTCACTTTCCAAGTTATTTAATTAAAATATATATTCGCTAAATTATAGTTCACAGTACATTCTCGGACTATAAATAATCTCCCAACAGAGGCAGTGCAAAATTCTATACAACTAGTGATAAATAAATAATTTGACGTTCATCAAAAAAATACACGGTGTAATACAATGTAGTGCATATATTTTGGTAGGTTTAAATTAATACTGCCATATATTTGCACTAATTTGATTCGGGTGCGTAGAGTTTAGTTAATGAAAACAGCAAGAAAGTTTTTCTATGCCTCAACTTGTACGCAACTACGACTTAACAGCTCATCGACCATGAAAGTACCCAACGCATTCTGTACCACATCATACACGTCGACTACTTGACAACGCAAATGGCTGACAAATTGTCACTATTCTGACTCTGAAGAGGAATTTGATATTTATATCTATTCCACCGAAGTAACTATAATCAATAGGAGAATAAGAATTTTTTGCTACATTAGCAATTAGCATATTCAATAAAATTTAAACTACTCAACATTTGTAGCAGCACCATATTTTTTTCAGTAGTATCCTTCCGTGCACAATCTAGAAGGTTTGTAACTCTACAAACAGGGATATTTTTCTATTTATTGCACAAATAATACATTATTTTTGCTCAATGCATTTTTCATTGACTAGAATACCATTTTGTTATTATTGTTTGTTACACTTGTTACTAGATAATCACGGCTTTCAAACAAGTTTCAACACCAAAAACATCAAAAACAATATACAAACAAATATTAGCCACAAAATCCAATGTAAATAAACAGCAACGCACTGTTGCATGCTGGACACTAAAATCCCGTAAAGGCGTTCAGTCAATGCGTATTATGCCTAGATTTTTTCTTTTTGGTTACAATGGAAATAAGTTTGGCATCGGTAAGCATTTATTTACTATTTTCCGGCAAACATCTTTCAAACCTGTTTAATTTAAACAGACAGGTACATATATATATATATATATATATATATATATATATATATATATATATATATGTATATATATATATATATATATATATATATATATATATATAGACGTAGACGGGTGGACAGACTGCATTAGTATTAGTTAGCATTGTGACTTTTACCTTTTTGCAGCATTATTGGTTGATTTGTAGCAAGCACTTACCTAAAACAAAAAATATCGATTAGAAAACTAGAAATTCATTATAGATTACAAAAATGAAACTTCGAATCATAACTTATTTTATTAATTAAGGCAATTTTTCTGTTGCCACATTGAAAGAAAATATGTGCCTAATTTTCATCCGATAACGTTAAATTATACTTTATTGGGTTTCAATTTTTCATGAACCATAATAATATGAAATGAGTTCTTGTCATAAAAAGGACTAATTTTATCAATTAGCAATGAGTAACAAAACAAGGATTTATATTTCATTAAAAATAAAGAAAGAAGAGTAGGTACATAACCATTAACATAAAAAAATTGAATGAAAAATTTCAACATACACATTAAGAACGAATAATGTAAAAGAAAATACACTTCTCATTAAAAAAATTAATTAATGCTTCATTAAAAAAATAAAGAGTAATAAAATTAGAATTCATTGCTCATTAAAATAATAATGAGCAATGAAACGTCAAGGTATTAAATAAAATAACTCTGCTGTGGACAGCATGGAGAAACGTGCTCGCACCAAATATACTTTTTTCACGTGACGCATATGGTTTTGATTTTTTAATTCCAATACCAAATACAAAATATCCCCTAGAAATATATCAATGTAACAATAAAAAATCTATTCTTTATCAACTTTTCAAGTTTAGAAGTTGGTAAGAAATACCTGGTGGGGTACTTCAAATTACGAATGGGAAGAAAATATCAAGCTACAAATTAGAATGGTCACAATGGTCACAGGCTAACAGATTAGTGCAAAAATACAAATTTAAATATTCAGAATAGTTTTGCATGGTTTGGTTGACACAATCAAGAAACTAAGCTGTATCAGCCAACGGTGAAAAGCCTAGTGCTTGTCAAAATAACAATACCGTATAGAAAGAAATACTGCAATAAAAGACCAGAAAGAAACTAATTGCAGACGCCAGGAGTGTTGGTTAGGGTTAGGAGGATAAATAATATTAATTGGTAGTACGCCCTTGTAATTGTTTGTATTTCTTACTTTATAGAACCTAACAACTGTGAATGTGCCATTATTTGATCGTGATTAACGATAAAAGCATAACTTCTTCTAATTAATTGACTTCAATTGGAGTTCTGGTTATTAGATTTTGTGGTTTGCGGCTCATAATTTGTAATATTCTACAGAATATGTTTTTTAACATTGTTCATGGAATATCAGTTTTATTGTCTAAAAATCATACACCTCTCAAATCATATAATAAACTTGTTAATGTTTCAAATTATTGATTGATTTGATTGATTTCAATTTAAAGTGTTTCTGGTTTCAAAAGCAGACTGGTGAAGAACATTTAAACAAATTTCCTAAGTAAGTTGCACAAGATATTAATGTATAATTCCCATAATATATTACACATTTTTATTGAAATGACTTTACACCATTTGGAATTTTTTCGTATTTCCCAAATTCGCATGCAACAAATCACGGAGGTATAAAATTTGAACGCCGCCTTTCCCAGATATTGATTCTCCATATACGCTGCCAAATCATAATAAGCGGTGTATCACAGATTTTATGTGACAGTCGAAAAGAAACAATTTAGTAAATGGAACTTAGCGAGAACGGACTTTGTACGAAGACAAAAATACGATTATGTTTTATTTTATGAAATTTAAAGCTTTTCTCAGCAGAAAAGGTTTTACGTTTTTCTGGTCATTTTTTAATCTGGAATTCTTAGTAATTTCGCTATTTTTAAAGAAGAATTTTTAGTTGAATTTTAGGTTACGTAAACTTTTAAAGGAAAGCCCATTTAATAAATTAAGGTTTCATTGTATATTATTCTTCCTATCCTTTCAAAATACAACTGAAAGGAGCTCATTTTAAATTACATTGGTGTCTTTGGAGCAAAAAATATGTCTTACTACTACTACTTACTTCGTTTGCAAGTTCTTTTTTAAATTTTTACGCTTTGTTCAGAATTATTCATTTACAATAATTTACTGATACCATAAATATGCCGAGTTCTGTTGTAGTACCAAACACCTTAGTAAAACTATTGAAATAACGATTGTCACAAATATAAAATTTAATATTTTATCGCGAAATGAATTCCGAGTTTCAGGATAATCTAGCTCACAGAGACTTTAAATTCACACGAAAATAATCGTGGGTTTATTAAAGCCTGGCAAAGAAATTACGAGACTAGTTTTTTGATATTTGTCAATCAGCTGAGGGGAGCGCAACTGAAGAAGGTTATCGACTAGAAACAATATATTGTCTTACGTTCAATGGATTGAAAAATCTCGAAAAATTAACATCGTAATTTCTTTGTCAGGTTTTAGTAAACCTGTGAATTTTTTCGTGTGATTTCTTTACTAGGAATCACGGGGAAACGGGATAACACACAGTACGACTCCTGATTTGGAGTCTCCGTGAGCTAGATTTTCCTGAAACTCCTGGATGTCATAATTCATTTCGGGATAAAATATTAAATACAGTTATATGTACTATATACATAAATAATAATTCGAGAATTCAATCAGTTAAGAGGAGTGCAACTGATGTAGGTTCACAAGTAGAAACAATATATTGTCTTGCGTTCAATGGATTAAAAAATCTCAAAAATTTAGTATTATAAAATTTTGTTGATTTTTTTGGACGGTCCCCTACAATATATTTCTTTTACGGTACTTTGAATTCAATTGTCATAATTTTGATTGAAATCGAACTTTCAGCTTCATTTTCATATATGTTTGAGAATGACTTTCATGCCCACTATTCAGTATAAAAAATATTAATCAACGTCGCTAAACCTTTTATCCTATGCGTTTATACATTATTTATACCATTCCTCAAAACTCGAATGTATACCCGTTACTCCAGGACTTGGGATGTCTGTGCAATTTTATAGGAATTCGTAAAGTTAACACTACGTACTTGTATAAAGTACATCACTTGCTCTTGAAGTGATTGCATTTTCAAAATAACCTAGTTTAAATGCCGAAATCTTTAATTATACGGTATAATTAAAAATAAAATTTCAGAAAGAACCTATAAAAAAGCGACAGGAGATGAAAGTGAGCGACATATATTAAGAGATTATGAAGGTTTAGCTTTACGCCAACTGCAACTGCTAAGATATCAGTAGGCTGGAAATAAATTGAAGATGCTATTGTTACGGAAAAATAATCATTTATTGTTCTTACAGTAGATAATTGAAGTGTTACCTAATTTTGTTACATTTAATATTTTTCTGTTATTTTCATCATAGTAAGTAAATTAACAAAAAAAGAAAAAAATGTGTTAATTGTTGAAGATCATTATAGAACATTTCGTGAAGCGTCCGAGATTTTTTATAATAGGCATCCGGGAATTCATCCGCATAGTTGATAACTGATACCTGCCGAGATTAATGATAAAATGACGACTTTTCGACAGAATCACATCTGCCCTCTTCACGTCAGTTGGCATAATTCTCATAGCATTCTGCTTGCGCTTCTAGTTACTCTGGATGAGGAACCTTTGGTGTGCCACAAATGTAAAAACACAGTTTTGCACCCTAACGCCAAATCTTAAAGTTTGGTTTAATCCTTGAAGATGACAACGTAGAGTTGTTGAAACGGCGTTGAGAATTTAAAATAAAGGTTCGGTGTGCAAAACTGTGTTTTTACGGTTTTTACACTATCCAAATCTGTCAAACTGATTCCGAAAAATCATAAAAATTCTTTAATAAACCGTAGATCTATGGAATGTTTAGTAAGATAGAAATTTCTCCCAAAATAAACAATTTCATTTTTATAATATCTGAGAAAAACTGTTGAACTCATAGAACACCAGACGCAAGAATCTGCAACATGTGATTGTGTCCAAAGTAAAGTATTCATAATAAATTTATAAACCAGAATACAGCAAAGAAAAATGTCAAAGCACCTGAATTAAAAATAATAATTAAAACCGATAATTAATTCACTCAAAGAGAACACAACTTACTGAAAAACAATACACAAAATTTCCTTATTAAGAACAAGAAAATCTCTGGCAGACGAACAATGGAGCTTTGAAAGTCAAAGTACTGGAACAGACAGAATGTTAGTAAGAAAACAAATTACGGAAAAAGGTAGGAGAATATAACGAACCGGCTTTTATGTGTTTTATTGATTGGGGGATGGCACTTCATCTATAGTTTAATATTGTACTATTAAATTTCTCCTAAATATTTACTTAATTTAAAATTTATTCGTGAAGGAATTATTATTAATAATTCAATGAACAGTATAATGTTCCTTAATTTACATTAACAGACAATTACTCAAATTACTTGGCATTGCAAATATTGCACCGAAAATGAAAGAAATAAACAAGCGACTGCATAAGAGCGGGAACGAAAGATAGTGCCAAATGGCAGAATTGTATTTTCCGATTCGCAAGGAAATCATTTGGATCATAACCCGAATGGAGTATCGCTCATGTCCCGTCCTCGATCCTTGTTGCTCATTATTATCGCTCATCATCCAGTCAATATTTGGAGTTCAATATTCGATTATTTTTCATTCTAATACTACTGATTCCACAATCGAAATATTCGTGTAATATATATAATCGAATGATCGAATGATCCCATCACTAGAAAATACAATGGCTTATTCGCTGTATCTTAAAATGCTCTTTAGTTTGTCTTCGTGAGCCTTCTTGATCTTAGCCTTGATGTCGGCGTAGCTGACCAAAATACCCAAGCGGAAATTCAGGAATGTTTGCTACTAGTAGATGGAAAGTCGTTAAAAGATGGAATGATCTTTCCGACAGCATTAGAGTCACCAGTTGATACAGGGGTGATGTTGTGCCCCGTAGCTGCCGCACGAATATCAGGTAACAATTTTCTGGAAGAACAATAAATGGTACTTAGGTTATTGTTATGACTTGAGGTTTCTCAATAGCATGGGCACTATATTTATACGAGCAAACCAAAATATAAACAGCAACGACTCAATTCTTTGCGTGAACATAAGCAAAGTTATGAATGACGTGCCTATTCACCTAAATATTTTTAAAACTAAAGGTAACTAAGACTAATGAGCGAGCCAAATATTTCACGGGTGTTTCACTAAAAATTGGAATAAGATTCATAAACAATTGTTCAACAGGACATTCTCTTGTGGTAAGCGCAACTGATCAAGGTTCCCTGATCATAAACAATATATATATATATATATATATATATATATATATATATATATCATTTATATTGTCTTGCGTAGAAAAGTATGACTCCTCGTAGAAAATTTTTAATATCTCTGACAGGTGAAGTTAACCTGATAATTTTATCGTGATAATTCTAATCTAGGAGTTACGGGATAACAACAATTGCATGGAATGGCTCCAGATTCGGAACCTCTGTGTGCTAGTTTACCCGAAACTAGATGCCAAATTTACCTACTAATACTTGTTGTTTTCTGGATTGCGTACTTTCTAACGGAGTCATCAATGAGAATTGTAGTAATTTCGGGTTCGATCAAACTGGTGCCCAACGAATACTGTGATTAAGGTTTGAGTTTAGCGATTTGTCTATCATAGAAACGGTGAAGTCAATTGCTGTCGGAATCCACCGTGCCCGAACCACATTCGGTAATACGGTAGAAAAGCAATATTTCTTCGCAGTGCCTTCGTGGGGCACGAGTTTCCGACAAGCTCTACGCTACCATATTATCACATTGTCTCATTGCCACATAAGTTACGTAGTTGTACTAAATTTCAGGTCAATCGGGAACCGGTATGTGGTTCAAATTTTGCTTGCAACGTTCAGCTGTGAAGTTAAATGAAAAGCTTGCAAAAACATTGAGACTTGACCACCAACAAAGAAAATAATTTCATAATAAACCAAATATTGTTAGTAGAAAGTGAGAAATAAGCCCGCAGTTGGCCCATGCAAGTTATTATATATGTATGTTAGGCTTAAATATCATGCACGCGTATGATACAAAGTATCATATTTCGCTGACCAGTTTCCTGCTTCATTATGTAAACATGGGAAAGCATCGACTTGACCGTTCTTTTGATTAGTCAGCTTTCTTAATGTTATAAATCAGAACAACGCGGTCCCACGGTCATCATTTATAGTTAGTATACTTGTACCATTTAGTTAGTTAATTTTTAATTTTCAATTTAATGTTTTATTCAAAGTTTTAATTTTTATATTTCAATAAATATTTTTTTTAAAAAACTCAAAAGTGATTTACAAGATATAAAATTGGCGCAGTCAGTAGGATTGTCCAACACAGCTAGAACACGTGTACACTCACTAGTTGTGTCGATTTCCAAATCCTTGTGGACAAGAACTTCCAGTCCGAGACAACAGCTGTAGCAGCGAGCACCCGGAACACGCAACCTTACAGCTAACCAGTCCTCAGCTTCTCCAGAACAGTGTCATGCCAGGAGTATTAACGTATGTACTATTACAATCATCACGTTATTGATTTTATTATTTTATTGATTTATTCGATACGAGTTTTATGTATCTTGAACATACAGTTCTATCATTTAATATTCACCCACATTCATCTCTATTTTTTTTTAAAACAATTTTTGAAACATATACTTAAACACATAGAGGCCTTCGGTGTTTTGTGTTCGTTATTATTTTAATTGTTTCTAATACTGCAAATATACCTCATTTACTTTATTGCATTTACCTTTACCTTCATTTTGTTACATTTATATTGACCTGTTTATTAATTGCTGTAACAAATTTACCTACAAAAATACCCATACACTGATTTTTTCCTTTTAATATTTAATTTGATATATTTGTTTTTATAAACTAGTTCATAATATTTCTAAATATGGTTGAAATACGCCAAGATACGGTAGAACCTTACAAACTTGCGGAAATTTTCGCTATCATCCCTGAATACGACGGCACTCCAATTTTCTTAAATACTTTCATCAGCTCCTGTTCGGCAGCACAAAATATGGCTGTCGCAAATCAAATAACTCTTTTAGTTTTGCACATTAAAAACAAGCTAAGAGGCCGTGCAGCCGAGCTTGTTAATTCAAGAAATGCGTCGACTTGGGATGAAATAAAAACACTTTTAGAAAACCATTTCGGTGACTCAGGCGACTTGTCCGCTTTAATTCAGGATATACAAAGAATGCGACAACTACCAACTGAATCTCCACTAACTTTCTCAGCGAGACTACAAAGCTACGAGGCAAAAATGCACGCGGCTGTTAACAAACAGAACCTAACAACCAAAGAAAAAGACGCGTAAATTTGTCATATAGATTCCATGGCTCTAAATAGTCTTTTGACCGGACTTGAACCAAAAATAGGCCAAATTATTCGCGCTAGTAACCCTCCCGCGGTTTCCCGAATAAAAAGAGAACTCCAACTTTGTCACTTGGAAAATCAAAAATTCTCAAATGTACGGAACCCTTACAGTGGACAAACCACCCGATACAAAGATCTGCAATCTTCAAACCCAGTTCGAAACAATGAGTTTACTCGACGACTTCAACCCCAACCTGAATTTTTCGGAACAAGCTTTCCTATAAGCCCCTTACTTTCGGTAAATTCTAAGAACCTTTTCTACAGCAACGACGCCACTAATACGTATAAACTGTTAATAGACACAGGTGCCAGTTTATCAATTTTTAAACCAAACAATTTCGACACCGATACCCAGAAAACGTTGTGATACAAGGTATCACTAATCAAAAAATCCTGATTAACGAATCGACCTTAGTCCCATTTAATCTTAACGATCCCCACAAAGTTTACATCTGTAACTTAGAGATCGAATTCGATGGTCTACTAGGTTCTGACTTTTTAGAACATTACAATTGGGTAATTGACTTTAACAAAAAACTTCTTATAACCAACTTCAAAACTATTCCGCTTATGAAAGTAACAGACGAAACAATATCTTCAAACAGGCAATCTCCAACAATTAACCCAACAATTTCAAACACGATTACTATTGAACCGCGAATAGAACGGATTTGCAAACTCATCTGAGACTTCCGAATGCTTTAGTCCAAGTTAACGACAAAGGCGAATTTTTGACATCCATCTTAAACGCTAACGCCTGCCCAAAAACTGTAAATTTCGACACTATCAAATTAGAACCCATTCAAAATTACTCTGTAAATAACTGTGAAGAAATTTCGTTTGCAACTACATTTTCTACTTAGAAGGTGGCCATCTTAGTTTCACGAATGAAATTAAACATTCCATCGACACAAACAACGCCAAACCCATATACACTAAATCGTACCACTATCCCCAAATTCACAAAGAGGAAGTCCGCAACCAAATTTCGAAAATGTTAGAACAGGGCATCATTCGTCCTTCAAACTCTCCCTGGTCTTCCCCTGTATGGGTTGTCCCGAAAAATTCGACGCCTCCGGGAAACAGAAATGACGCGTAGTCGTGGACTATAGAAAACTTAACGAACTGACAATAAACGACAAATATCCGTTACCCAACATATCCGATTTGTTAGACCAACTTGGCAAATGCCAGTATTTTACCACCCTAGATCTAGCTTATGGTTTCCACCAGATTGAAATTGAGTCCAAGGACATTCAAAAAACCGCTTTCACCGTAGAGAACAGTCATTTTGAATTTGTTCGCATGCCTTTCGGGTTGAAAAATGCCCCTTCAACATTCCAAAGGGTGATGGACAATATTCTGATAGGAATCCAGAACGAAAGATGTTTGGTGTACATGGACGATATAATCGTTTATTCTCCCACCATTCACGAACACTTAGCAAGACTAACTGACGTTTTTAAAAGACTCAGGAAGGCAAACCTCAAAATACAGCCTGACAAATGCGAGTTCCTCCGCAAGGAGGTCGCTTATTTGGGACACTTAATAACAAAAGACAGTGTAAAACCCAACCTGTCGAAAGTCGACTGTATCTTAAACTTTCCTCAACCGCAGAACCCCAAAGATATTAAGTCTTTTTTGGGACTTGCTGGTTATTATCGGAGGTTTATTCCAAACTTCGCGAGAATATCGAAACCCCTAACTAAACTTTTACAAAAGGATGAACCGTTTAATTTCAACGGTCCTTTAACGAACTCAAACGTGCTTTAACTTCGACACCAATACTGATCTATCCGAACTTCGAGGAACCATTCATACTAACCACTGACGCCAGTGCTTTTGCAATCGGCGCTGTACTATCCCAAGGGCCAATAGGTAAATATTTACCCATTGGATATGCTTCCAGGACACTTTGTCAAGCCGAGCCAAGGTATTCGACTATTGAGACAGAACTGTTGGCTATTTTTTGTGCAGTGAAGCACTGGAGACCGATAATCTATGGCCGAAAGTTCCAACTTTGTACCGACCACCGCCCGTTGACGTGGCTATTCTCGATAAAAGACCCCGGAAGTCGATTAGCCCGAAGGAGACTTAAACTCGCAGAATATAACTACGAGATCATTTACAAACAGGGTAAAATTAACAAAAACGCCGACGCCTTATCACGCATTAAAATCAACCTTGATGAGTGTGTATTATTCCAGGCTAAAACTAAACTAACACCCCACAAAATCTTACCCCTAAATGACGAAGACGATGACAATACCTCCGAACCTGAACAAAACGAAATAACTACCGAAACGATATCCCAGGAATTCAAAATTTTTGTTGGACGTTACAAAACTGTTTCCTTAATTGACTATAGTAAAATCGAATTTTCTAATTGCCAACTTCTAGACAAGGCAAATAAAAATATTCTAATCTTTCCCCAATCATCCAACCTTCAGGAATTCCATCACGACATATTCGAAGACATTTTCGAAGAAGTCGCTGATTTTGAAACATTTAAAATCAACGTATTCGCTAGCAAAACTTCATAGTCCCGCTTCCAAACGATCCCGAAATCGTAGTGAAGTCCTTTTCGCATCTATTTTCAAAAATCAAGACGTTCTCTCCCCCTCGAAAACATATTGTGTAGAAAACAACCTTGATCTTCCAATTCTGGAAATGCTTTCCTTTATTTTCTCTGAAAAGGACATTAAGTGGAAAATTTGCCAAAACATCACAAAAACTCCTAAAAAAGACGAAATACCACTAATACTCGAGCAATATCATAACGGAAAAAACAACTTGCATGGCGACATCAACGAAACCATACGCCGTGTCAAAGAGAGGTTCAACTGGCCGGGATTTACTAAAGACATTGAGAACTTCATAAAGAACTGCGTAATCTGTCTACAAACCAAAGCTTGTCGAAAAAACTTAGATAATCCTCTCGTCATAACTGAGACACCTAAAACACCCTTTGAAAGAATTAACATCGAAATTCCTAATAGAAATCACATTTTGACGATAAGAGACGAACTGACTAAATTCTCACAAGCCTATGCTTTGGCAGATAAATCCGCCAAATCTGTCGTTAGTACTATTATGTTGTACTTTCAACATTTCGGTACACCATTACGTATCCACTACGACTATGGCAGAGAATTTGACAATGCCATACTAAAAGATCTATGCAAACTTTGTGACATCAAACTTACCTACTCTAGCGTGGGACACCCGCAAACAAACGGCTCCGTGGAACGATTTCATTCTACTCTACTAGAAATGATTCGCATTCACAAAGCTGAAAATCCCGACGAACACCCCTTAAACGTACTTCCGTATGCTATTTTTGCCTATAACAATTCAACCAATAAGACCCATGGCTTCACCCCGTTCGAACTAGTTTTCGGACATACTTCCAGCAGACCCCCAGAGACTCTTTATAATCAAAAAGAACTAATTAGCAAATATGTACGAGACCTAAATAACCGAATTTCTTACTATTACAAAATTGAACGTGAAAAGACTAACTTACAGAAACAAAAAGCGAAAGAAAGATTTGACCAACACGTTTCGAAAAACCCTCCTGATTACAAAACCGGTGACAAGGTATACGTAAAAGAGTCACAAATAAAAGACAACTTCAGAACAAATTTAATGGCCCATTCCAAATTATTGAGATCCACAATAACTCTGCTACACTTCTAAACCTAAGAACTAACCAACGAACGAAAGTGAACTTTGACAGAATGAAACCATATTCTGAAAACTAACTTTCTTTTCAGGTTTCTTCTGCTGCTCGGATCAGCAGTTTCACAGTACGACGTCAAACCGATTAACAAGACTCTCGGTATCTACTACCATGACGAAAGTCGAATAATTGTATCAAACTATAAATGGACTCTATTAGTTCACCAGAACTTGACAACCCTTAATCAACTATTTGAAAATAATAACAGAATCCTCAATACTTTAAAACGAACTGTCGATCCTATGCCTGGCTTCAAATTTCACGATACAGGTGTCTTTCGTGTGGACGTCCAAACACACATTAGCCTTTTAACACAAATCTCCGACTCCATCAAAACAAAATTTTCAGAAGTATTTCTAGTCACTAAAAGACCCAAGCGCGGATTAATAGACGGTGCTGGAACCATCTTTAAAGCAATAACCGGTAATTATATACTAGCAGCATAAACAGACTTAACCAAGGACAACTACAAGTCGAAAATCTTTTAAAGAATCAAATGAGCGTTACAACCACTATTATTAAAAACTTTAATGAAACTATTCAAAAACTTCAAATAGACGAGAAAAGCTTTAACGAAGACATTAACGAAATCAACCTCACGATACATGAACTAAATGACCGTATAGCCACTATTCAAGCCAAACAATCATTTCTTGAAATTTGTGAAAAACTAATGGCTAGTTATTTGTTTCTTGAAGATAACCTTAACGATATTTTAAATTCAATAACTTTTGCTCGTTTGAAAATTATTCTCTCATCTATTATTACACCGGATCATTTGATTGCCGCATTACAGGAGATTTCTCAAAACCTTGTTAAAAATAATTTACCGTTTCCAGTCAGATTTTCTAGTGTGGCACAGTATTTAGAAGTATTTGAACTACAAGCTTTTCAAACTCACTCAGATCTAGTACTCATTTTAAAAATCCCTCTGGTAGAGCAACAGCTCTATACAGCTTACCATTTATACCCTATTCCGATTTTAGATGATAGAACTGGTTTTCATCACATCCTTTCTTTTACTCAAAAATATGTAGCGCGAAATGATGATTCTCTTATGTACATACCGATCAAGGACTTGAGTGCGTGCAAACAGCTGACTCCACTCCGAAAACTGTGCTCCGATTTATACGCGTATCCCATAGACTCAAATGCACCCTGTGAGGCGCAGCTCCTGAAAAACATTCGTAGTGTCCCCGAAACTTGTAAAAGTGCCATCGTTTTCAGTGAAGGGTACAATGTTCAAAAACTTCAAACAAATGCGTGGATCATATCGGAACCCTTACATGTGACCATTAATTGTCCAGGAATTGACGCTAAAACTTTAGTGCTAACGAACAATTCTATCATTCGGTTACAAACGGAATGTAGTGCTTTTGTTGGGATTACGAAAATCCAAGCCGAACCACAAAAATTCATGAACATTTTGGACAATTCTCATCCAGTTTTAATTCCATTCAATTGTTGCAATTCTCATCCTGAGAAACTTGCAATTCCGGACCTTAAGCCCCTGAAGCTGGACGACTTAAACATGGAAGAACTATCCATAGCCAACCACAAGCTAGACCAGTATTCAAGGGATCTCGACGATCTCATCAACCAACCCTTTGTTAATAAAAACATTTCCTGGTTCACGTATGCTACAATAATTATCATTGTAACAATTGTTGTTGTATACAGCTCATTGAAAATCATAAGGCACGTTAAGAGACCTCCGAAAAACGACAACTCCAATCCAGAGAGTCTGAGTATCCTGACAAAACCGTTCTCTAGGCTGATACCAAAACTGAGGCCCCAAATCGAAAAGGAACCTGAACATCCAGACTTATAGAAGTGAGAACCTTTTTGATACATTTCTATTCTTATTTGACTTTTGTGTTTTGTATATTTTTCGTATTTTATGTAACCTATTTAAACTTAATCATTATGTTCACTTTCATTTTATTTTATTTCCATATTTGTATTGTTTTTGCTTATATAGCTAGCGTCCAGTAAATTTCAAAAGCTGATGTTAAAGCATCAACTTTTCTTTGTAAAGGGGAGCTGTTAGGCGTAAATATCATGCACGTGTATGATACAAAGTATCATATTTCGCTGACCAGTTTCCTGCTTCATTATGTAAACGTGGGAACGCATCGACTTGACCCTTCTTTTGATTAGTCAGCATTCTTAATGTTATAAATCAGAGCGACGCGGTCCCACGGTCGTCATTTATCGTTAGTATACTTGTACCATTTAGTTAGTTAATTTTTAATTTTCAATTTAATGTTTTATTCAAAGTTTAAATTTTTATAATTTCATAATAAACCAAAATATTGTTAGTAGAAACTGAGGAATAAAGCTGGCCCATTTACAAGATTATAAATGTATAATTAAGTTTTTGCTAACTGTTAAAAACATCCACATTTTCGTTTAATATTGTTGATATAAATCGGAGTAATTTTACGCAGAATTATCTCATATTTCTGAAATCTTTATGTGACAGGTTTACAATAGAATAGCAAAGGACCTTAATGTGAAATGCACTTACATTACAATGTTGCAAAATCTCATTTCCTTCAAAAATACTGCACCCGACTATTATTTGCATTTATCATAAAAGTTATGCTGTCTCTGAGATCTTGACAATGAAAGACGTTGTTTCATTTGCTTTGTCAGAAAAGTAAAACTAATAAATTTTTGCTTGAATAAATAACATCCACCAAGTAAATTATATTTCTTGATATATTAATAAGATTTCAACAAGCCTTTTCAAAACGTTCTTTTTTTTGACATCCTCATGCCTATGGCATAACACAAGTGATATATTTTTACTCCAAATACTGCTTACAAAATACATGAGTTTATTTTGTTTCATCATAGATCCAGTTTTTTCTTACAAGATCGTTCACGATCTAAAATAGAAACTTGAACTAGACGTGAAAACTCCCCTATTAAAATTAAAAGTACGTAGGTGTACTTTTAAATTAGAAGCCTATAATTTAATCTATTCCCTCATAATTTGCCTTACACATTAAAGGCGGAAACACATTATCGAAACGTGACGCCACCCGACCCGATGTGACGCGCGTTACATCAACTCAAATCTTTGTTTGGCTGAGTCGGGTGTGTGTTGTGCATTTCTAGCCATAAAAAGAGCGGCAGTCATTTGAGACTGAACGATGGTAGCGAAAGCTCCTTACGAAATATTCTTCCATTTTCTCGTTATCTCACTGTCTCTATATTTCTTTATTTGTGTCACTCTAAATGGATAAAACAATGGATATAAACATCAGGTGAATTAAAATAATTATCAATATTTTGTTACGAGTCAAATATTAATCCTAATTTAATTCATAATTTAAATATATCTGCAAACAAATATAAGTTTACGTATTGAGTAAGTGTTTGTAAATAGTTTTGTTCATTTGAATAAGTAGCTAAAATCATTACAAACAAATAACATTTAAACAAAGCAATAAATTATATACCTATATATTCAACGGTAACAACAATTTAAAAATTTTACTCAATGTAATATTAAAATGAGTTTTAAACGTTTTATGTCAATTGAAAATAGTACATAAAATTAATTAGTAATTACATAATATTAAAAAAAGTATATCTGTTCTCGGTTTTGAACTTTGGATTCGCAGCCGTGCGACTTTCGACTAGGCGACTTGTCTTTGCTGAATGTAAAAGCTCCGGATGTATATAATACATAAGTCCCTCTATTGAGTACTTTGTTTATTACGATAACAAAACGATGTAAACAAAGGACATGTTTTGCTTAATGTGTATCCTTCTATGAGTCTATATTCGTTGATAATATGAAAGTTTAATGTCAAGTTGCCTTTTTGTGTGGTATTATTTTTAATTTCTGACGTATGAGACTTAGAAATGCAGATTTTGTTATTCTATATTACTTGGATGTTATATTGGTTTATTTCCTATTTATTATTGATTTTCTATAAAATTATTATTCAGAAGTCTTAATGTAAAATGTTTACTTAATATATGAAGCTAGTCAATACTTACATTTAATGGCAAGTTTAGTGGTGTTCTTTCTGATGTCTGACGTATATCAAGTCTCTAATTTAATGTATCGCAAAGAGATAATTGTAGTTTTTATTAGAACAAACAGTAAATTTTGTGCAGGTATTGTATATTAGTTTATTTTCTATATATTATTTTTACGAAAGAAGAGACTCTTATATATTACCTGGTCCCTGTTTCTTACACAGAGAACTAAATTGGATGGGCATTTCAAGATCGAGGCAGTGTGTGGGTGTCGAAACAAATGAAATCTCAAGTTATCCAAATCATTTCCTTGCTCATCTATTTTCATGTGCAAATGTTGCCCCCCATTTCAAAAATACCACGATTTTATTTGCCGTAACACGCTTCGCGTCTTATCGGGTATCATCGTTTTTCAACAGTGTATTTGCGCCTTAAGACACCTACTTGCGTAATCGTAACTTAACCTTCCCAATTTCACCTAAAGGAAACCAACCAACAAAATTGTATATCCCGTTATCCTGGCGAATTGAATTCTGGCATAAAATCTATATTTCTTATCTATTTGAGGTATTAGCAATAGGCAAAACTAAGTAAACATTCATATAACATAACAGGACAAATTTGGCCCATATTACCCATAAAACTCGGCAGTATCTACAATCGGGGATCATCAAGCCCTTTAAAATAGATGAACCTAGGAATAGATTATTCCCATACATTCAGGTATGATGGACAAAATGCACGGTTTTCAACAAATAAAAAAGACAAGAAGCGACCTTACCAGGACCACGAAGTACAAGTCAAGATCGAGGAGGTTGCTATATACCAAGTCGCTATTGTCCACAAATATATTATTAATCGGACGTACCAATATATGGTTCTTCAAAAAGGATCTCCCATGCATATGCAAACAGGGCACCTCTTAATGTTGAGGTCAGCTGGTCTATTAATGCCTGAATTCTTTTTCGGCCTCTCTTCATCTGCATTCCGTGTCTGAAGTGTTTCATGAATCGAATGTGCATTTTAATTATATATTTTTTTCTAGTTTTGACTCCCTGTTGAATAGGATGTAACATCTAAGTTGTATTATATAATTAAAGGTAAAATATTCTAAGTGCATCATGTAGTATATTAAATATTTTTGGTATTTTTATCAAACACGTTGTTTAGAAGATTTTAAAAAATATATATACAAAATTCTATTCATTAATTTTGAGGCAGAGATTTAAAAATATATATCATTAACTTTTGAAGCGATTCATTTAATTATCAAATGAAAAATACAAAGATATATTTATATTTATAAAACAATATTGCTATTGACATATGCCCCCTTTTCCTGAAGAAATCACTCAAGGCTTCCAGGCAAAATAACGCTAAAAAGTTAACATTAATTTTTGACGGAAAGTAGAAAATTAAATGAAAAATAGAAAATTAAAATATCAATATAAAGAAGACTAGAAGAAAACTGAAGCTAATTGTGTGGGCAAACTAGAAAATTAAAGATTATGTTATACTAATAAATATATATTTTTATATATAACCTTGAATATTGCAATAAGAAAAAAAAACAGGTCGATTTTTGTTTCAAGGGGGAAATTTTTTGAGGTGAATTAGCACTTGCGCGCATTCAACATAACAGGTCAATTCAATGACCTTGAGATTTGAGATAGGGAAAATAGGTGTTGTGGTATATCGTTTGAAAGTCCTTTTTGCGGACTATACCGTCATAATAAAAATTTTTATTGAAATTCCGTTTCATGTAACAGAAAACCTAACGAACCTAGTAGTAAAACTGGATTATTAAATTAAAAGTTTTTACTGCATGGAAAAGTATTAAAAAGGAGTTCTTTTATAGTAGGCTCTTAAACCATCCTGTTTCACTGCCGCACCCTGTAATAACATACAATACATGAAAAACATTAAATGTAAACGTTCATTTATTTTTTTTTGCTGATATTTACAGCAAGTTTGTTCTGACCTTTATTCGATTATTTGAAGCATTGTACATTTATCTGTCAAGTTATTACTTTACTGATTTGTTGAAAATTTAAAAGATAATTATGGTATACACATTGTAAGAACGTATTGAGCTGGTTAGTCTTTATTACCAAAATCAAAATTTTGGTCGATCTGCTGCAAGGATTTTTAACCATAACCATCCCGAACGTAAAGTTCGTCATAAATACGTATTGGTGTAGATTTTAAAATTTGTTGAGACGGGCTCATTAATGAATAAAAAAGAGGTTCCATTGGACTTGTAAATGATAAAGGGGTACCTGTGGCTACATTGGGCCATCTCCAACTTATACCAAACACGCAGTCTGTCCAGCAAATCTCTGCAGCTTCCAGTATTAGCAAAACTAACGTTTATAGAATTTTGTATAAGTACAAATTCCATTCGTACAAAATTAAATTACTTCATAAATTGAATGAGGATGATTGGGATAGAAAACAAGATTATTGCGAAATTATGACCCAGCTTATGATCGAAAACCCAAATTTCTTGTACAATGTTTGCTTTTCGGATGAGTGCACTATCTCACTTCATGGGGAGGTTAACCGACATAACTGTAGATTTTGGAGCGATACAAATCCTCATTTATTTTGAGAAGCTTATAGTCAACATCCGGTAAAACTAAGCGTTTGGTTAGGGATTTTGGAAATTATCTAATTTGACCCCTGTTTATTCCTGGTAATTTAAATGGTAAAATTTATAACAATATATTGGAAAATGAAATTCATGCATTGATAATAGAAAAATTAGAAAATGATGCTCTACTACATGAAGAGCAATTGCCTCTCCAACAAGATCGAGATCCTCCTCTCTACGCCGCACCAGTTCTTCAATACCTCGATGTGGAATACCCTGGTCGCTGGATTGGAAGAAGAGGTCCTATAGAATAGCCTGCCCGATCACCTGATCTGAACCCTTTGGATTTTTCTTTGAAGGGACATGTTAAATCCAAAATTTTTATGACTCAGCCTGCGAATTTGGACGAATTACGTCAACGAATTATAGCAGAGTGTCGTCAGATAACACCGACTATGCTGAACCATGTCAGAGTTCAGTCAAGGTTGTACTATTGTATGGAAGTCAATGGATGACATTTTGAACATTTGTTCTAGAAGCAGCTATTATAATGTAAATTCGTTTTTTTTAATATTCTTTTAGTATTAGTATTACATGTACAGAAATTGAAATACAAAAATTTTTTATGACGGTATAGTCCGTAAAAAGGGCTTTCATATGATATACAGCAACACCTATTCTCCATCTCTCAAATCTCAAGGTCATTGAATTGACCTGTTGATGTTGAATGCGCGCAAGCGCTAATTCACCTCAAAAAAAATCCCCCTCGACACAAAAATTCACTTTTTCTTTCTTATTGTAATAGTTTTGAAAATAACCAAGATATTCAACGTGGCTCGTTTTAGATGGAATACCCTGTATAATAGCAGCGACACGTTAATTGAACAATTATCGTCATATTCTAATATATTTGTACAACCAATTTGAGACTATACCTTACTCTTCAATCATTCTATCTATTGATGAAAACCGCATTAAAAACCGTTGTATAGTTTAAAAGATTTAAGCCTACCGAGGGAGAGAGGGCGAGAACCGAGTATGTTTTATGCAAAATGTAAAGATAACGCCTTCTTTTGTTACTAGAACAGATTTAACTAGTACGAGTTATGCAAATAACCGCGATATAATTATTACAAGGTTTGAAAAATTATGTGAGATGAACAGTTTCAGATTAAAACACACTTCGTAGAGTATGTTTTTCAATCTCTTGCCTCTTTACAAAACTTCACTTCTATTTCATTTCTGAAAAATGAAGCACACAAAATATGAAAACATTCTGCGTCAGTTAGGTTTAAATTGAAATTGGTAATTCTCACATGATATTGCACACACGAGGCTGTTTAAACAACAATTTTTTTGAATTTTCTCTGCTGAATCCCGAACGGGAGTGTTTCCCTTTACGTCCATAAAAGGTTTTCAGAACGTAATTCTCTGCAATTTCCCTTGAAGAATAATTGCCATGATTAGAAAAAAACGTGTTTCAATTTTGTAGAAACGAACATGTAATATTGAGCGTGGACTTGTCTGTAGAGATAAAGTGATTATAGAGCCATTTTTTCGTGGAAACGATTTTTTTGGAATGCAAGGCATTTTATAACATTTATACTATGAGGTAGGTATGATTCATAAAATTAACGTAATTAAGTTTTTTAGTCGAACCACTCTAAAAATGTACTTGTGCTACACTTTTATTTAGCAAAATGATGAAGTCATATTGCAACATAATGTGGAAATAGATATAATGAGTATCATTAGCGTCACTCCAGAAACGGCATTCCAGAAAGTGGTGGGAAAATTTTCAAATACATGGGTTAATAAAAAACTCTTTTTTGATTTTTCTTCCATGGGATCTTGGTACAGGTTTAAGACAAAATGTTTCTTAACGAAAGCTGTATGAATTTTTTAAAATTTTTGTATTATGCAGAAAATTTACTCAAATTATATCCAGCCTCAGAAAAAATACGAATTTTGACAGAAGACAATCTGAATCGGTGCACTACGAGAACAACAATTCTTTTATTACAATTATTATATAAAGGTACACTAACTTTATTATGTGAGCAATGGCCAAAAACAGATTTTTTTATACATATGCTGTTTTGCAAGATAATTACATAGTAACTTATTAATACCCGGAAACCATAAAATGTGATGTGATTTTGAAAAAATCCCAATGATCAGCAGAATAAAGAAATTTTTATTATTTTTTTAATTTGTATAACCTTACTAAAACGTATCACGGCTTCTTGAACCTGATCCGAACAGTTTATAAAAAAGTCTAACCTGACATATTTACTAGTTATTTCATTTTTGTTGAATAATTTTTCCATTTGATATAACAGAAGATTATATTCATTTATTTTCAAATACATTTATAGTCTCAAACTAACATAAGGTGTATATTAAAAAAAAAACATGTTAAACCGACCAAAACCCATGTGAAAATGTTTTAAAAACTATCATTAAAGAGCGTAAAGTAAGAAATTCGACTTACTTTCAGGCTAGTGGCAAGAGTCGTCCGCTAAATATTTGCACTCTAAGTAATACCTATTTTTATTTAAACGATATCAACTTAATGGTTTCGGAAATATTTTGAGACTAGATCGACAAATGGCGTAGATTATAAACTATCAGTTAATTGTTGAAAAAGTTTAATAAATCATGATCATGAAGCCATCCTTAGTCTAAGTTAAATCTTAATACCTGCCTCGCTTTTTCAAACGAGGAAATTAATGTACTGGGACAGATCTTTCTTTTCGATGATGCCGAATTAAAATATATTGATTTTGACCATATTAGTAAAATTTATTTTCAAGTTTCTCATTTGTGAAATGAATGAACATATCTTGTTTTAAAGTATAACTGGGCAACAACTCTAGTTAATATGTATGAGACCATTATTATTTCCTAAAAAAGGAACCGATTTCAAATGAATTAAAATGAAAACAGTTACGAACACCACATGCAATAAATAAATGTTTACTGACATATTTTGACTCCTCGTTTTGGAAATTTGTGTAGCAAATATATCTTAACTTTACTTTTACGTTAGCGGGCTTTATTTTTCTAGTTGACTAAATATGTTGTAGAAATATATATGGAATTTCCTCCTCCAGTAACTGCACCTTGAGAAAAAAATGTTGTGCAACAAATTTATCAACGGAGCAGAACAATAAAGACATCCATTACAAAGTTGAGTTATTTAAGTCAAAATTAATGAAAAATTTTAAACAGAGTTAATAAAACAGAAATCCTGGGAACAATAAGGAATTATTGCGGCAGGTTATGTATTTTGGCTTCGCTAAGAACGTTAATTTTATTTCAATATTACATTGAACAAATTTCTGTGTCAATTTTGTTTAAGTTTACGAAAACGGTTTTGGAAATGTTAAACATAAAATAAGAAACAACTGAATTCTTTATGAGTATTTTATGACCTTACAAATGAATGTCACTTGCAAACTTTCGCAAGTTATATTGGTAGAGTCGGGTATGATACATTTTAGGTAGTTGCACATTTATTTTCTTGTTTCATTCACGTCATGTCATAAATAAATAGAAAAGATAAAAAACACATTTCTAAAAACATCATAAAGATTTAAAACTTCAATACATTTCACTTTTTAGTGTACCCTTTCCGTACCGTTCCTCCTTATGCGTACAGCAAAATTGCCAGACTTATTGAAATTAAAAAAATCTTAATAATGGGATACATGCATATCTATATAAAATAGAGGGTTCGAGTTTTTTAGCTCATACTGACCCGTACTATCCTGCCAAAATATCTGCACTGCATTATGTTACACCCTGTATTACAATAACAGTTGTCTAAGTACTTCTTGGGAAATAACACCACAGTTAAGAAAATTGTTGTATATTCCAAACGTTTCGAGGTTTAGGTCAGACCCCGTTGTCAATGGTTGAGAAACTTGGATAAAAAAGGCACAATTCTAATTTTTTATCCAAGTTAAAAACAAGTTATAAGAATAAATAAAATAGTGGGGTTCGACTAGAGGGGGATTCCCTTAGCCTCCCCAATAATATTTTTGGGGTTTTGGTCTGGATGTGATTAATTTTTTGAAACTCAACCCTAGAAGCGAAATGTAGTATAAACAATTGTACACTACCAAATGTTGATGATTGATATAATGCAATTTATTTCTAATTGAGTAAATTATTCAAGAAACGGTTGCTAGCGCGTAACTTTAGAAATCAGTTTAAAGATATTACCACCACTAATAAAAATAATAAAAATAGTAATAAAGAAAATTTTGCAATGAAGTTGTTATATTGGAAAATCTGTGGAACCTCTGGTGTGAAACAAATGTAAAAACACAGTTTTGCATCCTAACACCAAACCTTTATTTTAAACATTCAACGGCGTCATCTTTAAGGACTAAACCAAACTAAATCAAAATTACAATTTTCTCTAATTTCTCAATTTCTCAAATCTATTGTCCTGAGCTGAAACGAAGACTACATGTTTCAAATCCAACGATCCCGAAATTATATGGCATTCCAAAAATTCACAAACCGGGAAAAAGAGTACGTCCGATTGTTTCAGCGATTGATGATATATATGGTTATAAGTTAGCGAAATGGTTAACGAAACGATTCGAAAATTTACCTTGTCCGCAGCAAAAATTTAGCGTAATGAATTCTTTAAAGTTAACTCAATCTATATAAAACGTTTCGCTGTAACCTTGAGAAATTTTGGTATCGTTTGATGTTGGTTCTTTATTTCCTAGTGTACCCATTCCACAAACTCTGAAGTACATGGAGGACTTGAGTGAAAACTCTTTTTGTGAGGCAGAAATTAATGAGTTAATTTCCCTCACAAAATTATGTATTAGCCAAAATTGTTTTCAGTTTGGAGGTTGCTTTTATGAGCAGAAGGAAGGAACTGCAATAGGAAACCCTTTGTCGCCGTTCCTTGCCAACTTGTTCATGGGCAGGTTCGAAGTTGAAGCAAAAAATGACTCCCAGTATTTTCCTAGGGTATGGATACGGTATGTGGATGACATATTTGCTATATTTAATACTAATGAGTTCAATGTTAATTATTTTGCTATGTATCTTAACAATAGGTTTGCTTCTATTAAATTTACATATGAACAGGAACAAAAAGGTACTCTACCATTTTTAGATGTATTGGTTTTAAGAAATGATAGTGATAAGTTAGAGTTTGATGTATATAGGATGAATACTAGCACATATAGATATTTACCTAATACGTCTTTTCAACAGATATTATAGATAAATTAATTAGGAAGACACGGCTTTGGTTACGAATGAAAGAAGTGTCAACTTTTCGAATTGTGTCACAAGAACAAAAGTTTGTCTCGTTTCCATACAGTCGTTATACTAGGGGCTCTAAGAAAGTTTTTAAAGAACTTGGTATGAAGGCGGTGTATAGAACAACTACAACACTACAGGAATTCTTGGGCAATCCTAAAGATAAACTTGCTGATTTCGAGAAGTCTGGTATTTATGAAATCAAATGTAATGATTGTGATTTAAAGTATTATGGACAGACACGCAGATCTATCTATACCCGTTTCAAAGAGCCTATTGCCCATTTGAAATACGGAAGAGCGGACAAATCTAGTGTTGCACATCATGTTTTAGAACTCAACCACTCTATAGATTTATCTTCTTTAAAATTAGTTAAACAAGTAAATAATTATAGGGAACCTATTCCATACAGTTCATTTTATAGTTTACTTTCTAAGAATCCATAAAATAAGTATTAAAAATGTGATTACTTAACAATGTAGGGTAAAAGTAGGTAGGTAAATAAGGACTATCCTAATTTACATAATTGCATTATATAAAATCTGCCTTATCTTTGAAATCTGTTATTTAGAAATTAGGTACTTAGGATTTACCCTTTGAACTAATTACTTAAGTAATAGTTTAGTGGTAGGTATAAATTAGAGAAAATGGTAATTTCGATTTAGTTTGGTTTACTCCTTGAAGATGACAACTTAGAGTTGTTGAAACGGCGTTGAGTGTTTAAAATAAAGGTTTGGTGCTAGGGTGCAAAACTGTGTTTTTACAAGTTGTTATATGTTCAATTCCAGTGGCATTATGAATTACATATAAAAGTTAGTGACGACTATTAGAAATTCGCTGACCAAGAGCGAACCCAGCTTTTGGTTTAGGGAGGGGCAAATTTGGAAAAAAATTGTCCTAGAAGGGGGGCAAATCGGAATAATAGCAGCTGCCCCCACCCCGAGGGGGACATTGAACTCAGATCACGCGGTACTATCTAATTTATTACAATCGTTGTTTTTATTCATTTGTATTAATTATGTTAAAGTTAGTAAACGATCAGAATTTGTAGAGAATGAGACATTTAGAATCTAACAAACATTAAAGAAGAGTCGAGCCTGTACAGCGCGCTCTACACTTATAAACTCATCTCCGCTTTTGCATTTAATGAGTAGTAGAGATAAATTCATCCCTTGCTGCCTGTACTTGGAGGCAAAGTGCCGATATAGTTTGTGGGGGATTGGGTAAATTTTACAATTATCCACACATAATTATCCACATTGTTGAACCGACAAAAGATCGGAAAATTTCGGTAGTTGAAGCTCAACATTAATTCGATTATTCTAAAAACAGTCACACTAACTCTGGCTAAAGCAGTCGTCCGCTGCTTTGTTCTAAAAGTGGATTGTGAAGGGGGTAATTTAGGGCTGAACTTGTGTTTCAACCATATCTTGGATATAGCGTTGGACAGTCATATTTCCGCAGATAAAGACCAACTCTAATCTACTGTTAACCGTCCTTAGCGTGCTGCAACATGCCTTCTCATCCATATCCAGTCATAATACATATCCAAGCAGAATATTGATCTGTCGCTAGATATTTGGTTTGAAACCTTTATTTGGGCAAACACATTGTGAAAGTGCACGTCTTTTCTAGTATGGACAAATGTATTTGAGAAACTATATTATAACAATATTATTGAATGTAGTGATACAATATATTTGTGAAAAAAAATATATTTTTACAAATTCAATTCATACATTAGTTTTTCCTACTTAATCTTGATTGTGATTAAGTATAAGAAACTAACTTTACCACCTTTATTTCCTCGTCTTCCTCTACATTTTAAAAAACATAAAGGTTGACTAATTTCGTTACACCAAACAACCAAATCTAATGTTAAATTAAAAATTATCGGTGTTGTACGATTTCCGTATTCTGCCACCAGTACAAGAGAAATTCATTGCATCAATTTGGAAACCAGCCTACTCTAATAAGAGCATAAAGCGACTAACTCTGATGCATCAATTCTAGTTGGTGGTATTGATTACTTACACGAACGGAGATATTCTAATTGCGAATCAAATATTCAAAGGAGGTGAAAGTTCATTGAAATTGTTTTAAACGCTTAAAGGAGTTGTTATAGCAAATTCAACTTACTCAAATATTTATATGCGTACCTCTTTCTTTGCAGATAAAATAGAAGGGGGACAAATCCGATGTAAATAGCTGTTTTAAAGGATTTATAAAATAATAATGTAGATTAAGCTTAATTAGAAATCTTAAAGTACCTTAATTAAGGGGGGAAACACAATTTCTTAGAAATACATTCCTTCTGGTATACTAAAATGGGAATGATGCTAATTGAATTTAGTTAAAATAAAGGTTTTAACAAAGAGTTGATCGTTTCATAAACGATTTAAGGTAATGTGATTTGGATAGCCATTTAGATACACAAATAAAAGTCAGACTAAACATTCTTCTAAATTAAAAAATGTTTTTGTTAGTCATGTAATCTATCCAAGAAGTAAATTTCTTCAAGTTTTACTTATCAGACAGATACATTTACGTGACTTATAATGGTTTCAAGTCGGAGTCATACTTAGCTAAATCAGAAGTTCCTCAAGGGTCGAATTTAGGACCACTGTTATTTCTTTGTTTATTAACGATTTATGTAATACAATATCGACAGAAAAGTTATGCCTTGCTGATTACTTCAAGATCTTTTATACAATAGAAGGTGTAAATGATTGTAAAATCAGAGTCAATTAGTATCTATAGAAAACTGGTCAATGGGAATAATGTAAGTCTAAATGCCAAAAAAATCAAAGTAGTGACATATACTCGAAAAACGTAAGCCATCAAATTTCCTTATTCAAGTCAAGGTACATGAACCTATGGATTTATATTGAAACACTGCCGAAACTTTATTAATACTTTCGCATTGAAGACATTATATTTTGGCTATGCCCGTTCTAAAGTTGAATATGCAGAAAAATATTTTGTTGAAATAACCAAAGTAGTGACATACCGTGAACTCGAAAAACGTAAGCCATAAAGCAATTATTTATTTATATTTATTTACGGTTATTTCCTTATTCAAGAAACCATTATAACAACACTCCTAAGGTAACTGCTAGGAATAGGTTAAAATTTAATACCATTATAGAGGTTGGTTTGTCGACCAGGAGTGCATGTTGTAAAGGCAAAAATATTTAGATTTTTATGGAACTTCTTTGGGAAATTTTGCAAAACTCTACTATTAAGCCTAAAATTAAAAAAAAAGATAAAGGCGTTGACCAAAGTTTACTGGGAAAATAAGACGAAACCGCTAGTATTAATTTTGGGTAGTAAATTATCGAAATAAATGAAAAAAAAATTATGCATCAAATGAAAGAGCTCATTATGAGGAATAAAATAATATTTTTTCAAATTTCTGAATCAAATTGTTAAAAATGTATTTAAAGAAATACAACATTCGACCCATTCGCTCCTATATTTGCGAACTGCTGACCCTAAATTGAGAGGATAGGGACATGAAAAGTAAAACACAAAATTTTTATATTAATTTATAAACTATGGGAAATAAAACATTATTTTTTTAAGTTCATTCGTAATGTGTCAAATGACAAGTATCGTCATAAAAAAACAAATATATTTTAGCTGTATTTTTAAAATAAATTGTATTTTTATAAAATTTAAGTGCATCATGTAGCAGACAAATGAGAAGGCTCGTTGTTAAATAAAACTGTATATATTTTATAAATTTAAAACGCTTAGTAAAATATATTGATGATGAAACATTTTTTAAAAAAATATAACCGACTGCCAAATATAACTAACAAGCTGAAAATAATTATTACAAAATACAACTCTGCATATTTAATGTTGTTAGGTACCTACACACAAAGTGAAAAATGTAAAGATTGTCATTCGGTACAAATTAATTACCTACCTACATTGATCAGACTTGATTGTTGCTTGGCACCGACTTCAAAATATACTAGAAAGGTAGGTAATTAATTTGTACAGAATGACCAAATGTTTACATTTTTTACCTTGTGTGTAGGTACCTCACAACATTGAATATGTTATTTATTGTCTAGAGTTATATAAATTTTCAACTTTTAAGTTATACTTGGATGTCTGTTATATATATATATATATATATATTAAATGTTTTATTTTCAGGTTTTTAGTTTTTAAGTTTTATTCTTTACTTTTTACTTTGTGTGTATAACCTTAATAGACCGGAGAAGGTAACATGGAAACACCCAACATTACAGAAAGAAATATTTTCATTTAAATTGACAGGTAAAAGTTTACGAACAAAGTGAATTGGTATGCGTTCACTTAATAAGTTAAAAGTATGTTTAACGAACTGACTCGACAGACGTTGTCTTGTCCAAACATTTTATAAAGATTGTAATTATTTGAACAGTTTTGATGACATATGAAAGAAATCACTAAAGTACCTGACGCCATCACGCGTACATTTAACATAATTTAACCTCTGAATAATATCTGAATATATCTCTATACTTTAAGTGTAATGTGTTAAATATACATTTAAAACTGTGTTAATTAATAGCAAGAAGGGCAATTCCAGTAGCAGACATTTTCTCTATAAACTAATTGTTTCAAAGACGAAATGAGTCAGTGTAATTTCAATTCTCTTTTATTAAAAAACTTTGTAATAATTCCACTTTACAATATATTTCAACCACTCTGATTACTACCTCTTTTCTTCTTCACTATCACATATTCATGGACCACACTTTATAACAAATAATATATATATATATATATATATATATATATATATATTCAACCATCATAGACATGTAAATCCTTTTGGGGCGCCCTATAAATCATTCATTTCTCTAACTTTTTTATTATCACCATGTAAAACAATATCTCCTCTCCACCCTATATTGCAAGTTCAGCTACATCACATTGTACAAAAATATTTCTACTTAGCATATATTTCAACCACCCTGGATATAAACCTACTTATTACCACCTAATATAACTGTAATTTCATTCCAACCTATATTCTAAGCACCTTGTAAATTCAACTGCAATTTTTCTACCTTATAGGTATAGCTTTATTTTAACATTTTTCAACCACCATATTTAAGAACTCTTCTACTCAGCCCATACTTTCACCATCATATATATTCAACTACTGCTGGATACTTTATATAATTATTTTTTCTGTATGTATGTATGTATGTATGTGTCGTAGCAGTCTATCAAAACTTCCCCAAATACCGTATTAAATTCAACTTTTAATATTAGCAGTGATTGCTTTTGACATACCGTAATGAACAAACACTTCTGAAAAAGTTTCCTATTTAATTGAATCGGCTGCAAAATTTGCGCTAAGAAATGATAAATTAATTATTTTATATATCGATATAAATCCGACGGATGCATGTGTGTTATAGTTATTGCTCTTTTATCACTTCACTTTGTGGTTTGTTTGCTCTAACTCAACACCTTGTGTATAATCGCACCAAGTAGCAATTTAGAACTTGACATGTGTTGTCACTGAATTTTCTATTATGCCGGGAGTAGGTGACACGAAAAGAACCGTCATCGTAAAATTGAAAATTTTCCATTTAAATCCGTATTTGCCGGGTATACAAACAAAATGAGCTTGGTACTCATTGTTTTCTGGAACTGAAAATACTATCATATACTACCTATATACATAAGAAAATTTTCAAATTCGCAATTAAAACTTCTTTTGCCTGCAATTCCTGCACTATTATGTTGAAATTAAAATATTTATGAGGAATTATCATTACGTCACTTCGATGCAATTTTTGATAAGAATATTGGATTTTTCATCGAATTTCTACAAAACTGCATGTTGCAAGTCGCAGAGAAATATATGAGACCACCTAGGGAACTTCATTAATAGATTACTCCTTAAAAAACTATACACATCGATAAAAGGTTTTGGAAAAATCCAATATGTTAGGTATATCGGCCGATTTCCATGCACGCATGTACTCATTCACAAATTTCATCACTTTACCAGTAGAATTCGTCTCCAAAATTTCAAGTTTCACCAATCCGGATATATACTCTACTAAAAACAAGACTAGAATCATTCAAATCCGTGCACAACAGGAGAAGAAATCAGATAACACACAAACAAAAAAAACGAGTCGAACTGATAACCTCCTCCTTTTTGAAAGTCCGTTAAAAATTTAAGAAAATCCACTTATTACTTGTTGTCTGATACTGGAAAATAAAAAAAAAACATATAATAAAATGTACATACATTATAGCAAATCGCAAAGGTGGCATGGAACCCTTACTATTCGTGTGCAACTCACACTTGCCCAAATTATAAAAATTCGATTCTCGAGCTTACCTCTGTGTAAAAACTTTATGATAAAAAAATATTTTCTTTACTCGCCCTATTTTTCTGTTTCCGGCTACACCAGTTTATAGAGCAAAATTGAACTAATTTTCGAACATAACATTCAACGGCAATTCGCTTATACCATTAAGTCAGTAACAGTTTATAGATAATTATTGTTAAGATTTTAACCGCAAACTCGTAAAAGTAATCTATTTAAATAATAAAAACCGGCAAATATAGTAATTTCGATTGTTTTTTGTTTATATAATGAAAAGGAATGAAGGAATCGTAATGCCATGTACAGTAAAGATGGGGAGAATAAGAAATCTTTCTTAATGAATGTTTATACATCTTGATTAGATCATTTTTTTACATAGTAAATTCATAAAAATGAATTGGATTTTTTTCAAAAATTTATAATTTTCTGGTAACTAATAATGGAACATCAATCATCGTCACAACGATAATTTGTGATATTAAGTTTACATTAGCTGACGACGGATATACACTGAATAAGCGGTTTTTGAAGAATAGAAATTTAAATAATTTAAAGAGCTATTTTGCACATCCCACCCGATTAAAAGATTAGTCCAACCGGGATATATCTTCACTAAAACACTAAAAATCCCCAGATATTGGTTTAAAATAATAGTAAACAATAAAGATTGCATTAAATCTACGAAAATTGGACAACTTGCTAGCCAGTGTCAATATCTGTTAACGCACACGGACGGACCCTGAATTGTCTTGAGGTGGGGACACGAGATGAAAATTATAGTTGGTCGTAATATTTTACGTTTTTTCTCATCAGTTAATGACGTTTTTACATAACTATTATATGCCCATATCGGCATATTTTGCCATTGGTTTATTAAGTTCATAGTTCCCTGTATACACTTTACTGATATTAATTAAATTACTTTTTATAACTAACTGGATCCGCCACTGTCAAGACATCGGAGGAGAAGTAAGGGTCCGTCGTTTAAGTCAAATTTCAAAAGCAGTTCTATGTTCGCCAAATTCAAAAAATAGTGTTACAACATTGTATTTTACACTACCAAAGAACTCTTCTAGAAATTAAACATCCCCAATAAAAACTAATTTTGTGAATAAACAAACTTTAGTAAAAACCAATTTTCTTAAAAGACAAAAAAGGTACCGAATAATTTTCTACCCTGTTCCGGAATAAGAAATCATGTAGATTAGCAGGCGGAAAGCACTACTGAAAAGATTTAGAACACTGCTACTAAAGTATATAAACACTTATGTGAGGCAAGATTGGAGTTGAGTACAGAGCAATGTTGTAATTGAGAGTTTGTAGACCTTTTAAAAAGTCAAATATTTGCAGTATAAAAATTGCTTTGAACTCACGGAGTCTGTACTAATAAAAATAATTACTACATCAAAGTATACATTCCCATAATTGTTACAAATATTTAACACATATACAATTCAGTTCATAATAATCTCAAATATCAACAAAATTAATTATTTAATGAACTTAAACAATACCTCCAGTCCATTTGAGACTTAAAATGTTTTCCTTTAACATTTGAGACTTAAAATGTTTTCCTTTAACATTAAAATATTACTATTACTGATATTGGAATAAGTAAGGTTTTAACATATTTAACTTTGAGTCATTACACAGTTATTATAACTAGCAAATTCGTAAAATGTACAAAAAGACTTGGGGGTCACAAACTTCAGACACAAAGATATTTTTGAAATACAGCAGTTTTCATCACATACATAAAGATTCTTTGACTGGTGACGTGAATGCATGTTAAAAGAACTGCGATGACATACAATATAAAAGAAGTGACAGATCAAAGAAAACTGTGCAAGTCGATATCTCTTCATTTATACGGAAAACGGACTTTTGTCAGAATGTCGTTTGTTTATCCTGACAAAACTTTTCATATAAAACATAATTGTCCAAATTTTTTTCAGTAAAACAGATGGAATACAATCTAAAGTTGGATCTAATACGACTTTTTTTTAATTGGTATAATAATATTATATGACTGTCAGACCTGATATGTTCACATCTGAAATTTTATTACCAAACAAAATTGTTCCACTTGTTTAAAAGTTTCTAGGATGAAAACTCCAAAGATAATTTTAGTCTTTTAGATGACATTAGTATGCAATTGTCAACACCATATGTAACACTGATTACGTGTAGTTTTTTTGGCTTTTCTATGTCTTCTACTAACGTTCTTGCAACATTCAGGTGTGTTCTTATTTCTGTGTTTTTTTGTACGTTCAGACCTATATATCTCCTTGCCGCTCTTTTTTTAAAATCCATTTCAACCGCATATAGCTGCTTGTTCATTTCTGTGATACTTAACAAGCTTCGGAACCATACCATTTTACTTTTGATACTTTTTTAAGATTTTTTTATCGTAATACCGAGTTCAGTGTCCCTTTTTCTGTAATTATTATGCATCCTTCCATTTAGGTTAATTTTATGCCTAGATATACACAGTCTTACAGATTCAAATTTTTCCCCTTCTAGATCTTTCGTCAGATACATTTTCTGTTCCTATAAGCATATATTTCGTCTTTTTGTTGTTAGCGTCTAATCTACACTTACTTTATACCCATGTGAATTATCTGGATATATATTTTAGGTTTTCCTTATCCTGTACAATTACTATCTTTTAATCTAGATAGTGTAGGGTATACAGAGTTGTATTTCCAATAGGCATTCATTAGATATTTCGTGGCCTCCAAAATGTAGCCTTTCTGGCGCCTCCAAGCCGGCCGCTAGCGCTGTTCAAAGTCCTCAAGTGTTCGAGACTCCATGAAAGAAAGATATTGGCGGCTATTTGATCTAGAGCCTTCTAAGAAGAATTGTATAAATACTGAAAGCCGGCGAAAGGATTCATTTCATATTCGGTCGCGATTTAATAAACAACAGGTGTTGTGTGTATATAAAATTAGTGGAAATAAATTATAGTAAGTTCCACCCAGTGTTTAAATAAGTCAAAGAACCCAAAATGTAAAATAAAAACATGATATTACTTTATTTACTACTACTAATATAATTCGCACTGTTATTTCTCTATACAATTCTTAAATAGCATGTATTAGTGTTACATTTATGTTGCTTCTATCTAAAACTTCCCATAGTTTTGGAACAGGTACGGTGTATATTTTTTCTGATGATCTTGTAATTTCTATTATTTCGGACAAACAGAATTCCTATACAGCCAAGGTTGTCAGGTTAGCAGATTTTATTGACATTAGGGAATTTTTTGAGGCCATATTCCTCTGGGGATTTCTTTTAGGGAAAAAGTTAGTTCGAACACAATGATAGTTTTAGGTTTACATTGACAATTTTACCACACTTAAATAACTTGTAGTCATCCATAGTTATTAGAACTTAATGTTTGCACACAATAAAATTCATTTTAAGAGATCTGCTGAAAGGGTATTATATTTATTTATATAATTTTTTTATGGTACCTATTTTGTTATCTAAAATCTACTATATAAACAATGATACCTCCGAGATGATACAAAAACTATAATCACCCACATTTACTCAAAAGTTAATATATTGTTTACAATATATTTCACTTTACTTAAATGGTGAAAACAATTCTTGAGTTTCCAAATTATTAAATTGAAAGTGAATCAGTTTTAGAGATGTTTACTACCATTGACAATTAGGTTTTACTTATTATTCTGCTAGTTACACAAACCATTTTGAACTATGGCGTTTAGTTTTCTATTCAATTATAGAAAAACTTTTGATTCTACTATATATAAAAAGTCCCAAATCTGGTGACTTTGAAAATTTTATTGGCCAAATTAAGTCGATTGACCTGGCAACCCCGTCTATAGTCGCATTGTTTCTCCAATATAACATCTTATATTGTTCTTCCGCAAATTCTACTAATCGTATTGGTTATCACTATGCCTAAGATTTCTGTGATTATATTGACTATTTTGTCTGTTCCGTTCTTTATCATACCTGCAGTGATTATTTCTAGGCCAGTGGAACGTCCATGTGTTAGTTGAGGTACTCCTTGTTCCGTTTTTTTTTTCACTTTTTAGACTCATTTTAAGGTTTGAAAACATATGCGTTCATATACGTTAGTCTTTATCATAACGAGGCATTTAATTGATCTATAATATGATGACGCTGGATTTTTAGGCTCAGTAGTTTCGTAACTAAAGGAGGGAAGTTCTTGATTTTTTTATACTTACCTTAATATCTTCTGAATACATATTGAAATTACTGAAAATAATCATTTAATTTAATAACAAAACTATCATTAGGATTTTTGATTAGCATTTTCTGTAAATTTTGACTGATTTCTTTATTTTCATATTTTATTTGAAAATTTTAGCCGCAATCTTTTGGAGAAGTCAAATTTCTCCATAGAAGTATTCTTTCGAACAAGAGTTCGCTCATTATCACAATTTTCTGCCCATAGATTCGGAGAAAATAACCTGTGACACACGGACAAGACCCTGTGTGATTCTCAAACAAGGGTTTCTGTTAAATATATGAACTTAGTCCTAAAAAATAAAATTTGGTTTGTTAAAAACCCTTTGAATAAAGGTAGGTACCACATTTCTAACTGGCACTAAAAAACATTGCAAAATGCTGTCTAATAACAAACGAAATATGTGAAGTATAATTTTTTAGATGCAGTTATACTGCTTTAATCCACAGAAACAGAAATGGTTATAAAATTAATAAATGCTTTAAGGTGAAATAATGCGAAATATTCCATAAGTGTAACTTACCATATGAATGTTCAAACAATAAGACACAAACGATTACTCAATAAAATGTGCCAAAGGTATAGTCTGGCAAACAAAACTTGATAAGTCTGCTAATTTTATTCACAAATATTATGTTAACCAATTATTTTACAACATTTTCTTATTTCCCTAAACTATATACCTAATTAAGTTTTAATTTGACTCAACGCTTACTTACAACGATTACTTGGAAAATAATTTTCATAAAGATTGTTAGCGTTCAAATCTGACTAACAAACAAACTGGACGTTTAATTTCACGCGAAATAATTCAACAGGAATTTCAGCACATAAATTGAGAAATCTTTTAATTACGCCTCCAAATTACTTGTGCTTGAAATGTGGATAGAGCGGTGATTATTTTCTAAGGGTAGCCAAGGGAAATTCCTTCTATGAATATTCATTTCTAAAATAAATTCAATGGGAAAAGGTTACTAGAGTAATCAAGGGGCAAATTATTGAGGTAACCTCTGTCAACAAACGTTTTTATTGAAACTCACGATTAATTTGTACTTCTGGTGTCAAAAATTAAGTAAATATGTGAACTATGTCCTGTATATATACATATTAATATTTGGCAAGAAAAGTTTTGTTTAAATTGTTGTTTCGATATATGCCAAAATGATTTTACATTAGGGTAATAACACAACTGAAAGTATGAAAATTTGCATTATTTTCATCTCTTCAGTTTATTAAAAGAGCAAAGACTAGATCGTCAAACAGATGTATTACTCAGTGTGTACCGACTGTAATAATATTGTAATATTTAAATAGCATTATTTGCCTGTTAATTGGGGTTTCTCTTCTAATTTTTTTTATACTGCAAGAGTATTTCAAATTGGTATATGTAGAACAAAGTGTCGTAAGGGAATTTCGTAAAATTCTCCGGAAACTGGCTGTCTGTATAGATATTCTTCCTCACAGTTATTCTGAGAGAAAGAAAATGTCTACAAAATGATCAACCAGTATTCCTGTTATAATCTAAGTAATGTATTGTTTACTGTGTTATACTTATCGTTGTTTGGAGACGTTTCAATACCGAGTCTGGAGTCGTTGTCAATCGTTTAGTGTTGTATTCGAGGTTTTTTCTACAAAATTTTTGGCTTCGATGTTGAATTTGTTGTTTGTCAAAAAATTTGAAACAGACAATTTGTCCTTTGGCGATCACTTGATGCTGAGATTACCGTTTTTCTGCTCTTTAGTAATAGATTTCTCCAGTTCAAATGAAGGTCGACTGAAGGTGCCCCGATTTTCGTGTTGTTTATCATCATACAGCTAGCTTCTTTAAGTTTCCGCTTTTTTAAATTTTCCTCTTTCAACATAATCTTTGTTTTACCTTTACACTTTTATAACTAAAATGTTATAATTTTATGGAAGCTTTCGAGAATCAGGAAAACTAGGAATATTCCATATCAAGCAGTCTCCAAAGCCCCAAGATTAGTATGCCACATGGGAACATTGAAAGTAGGAAGAGACTTTTCAGTAAGTAAATTGAAGAGGATTGCTTGTCTGGAGCTGAGGTCATGGGGCCTGCTGTTGAGTCATTTATATGGAGAAATATCAATACACAAAAGGGTAGGCATTTTTATAGAGGTTGTTAGATAATTCACAATATTTTATTGAGTTATATGCAATCAATTTGATCTACATTATTAGAGCCATTGTCAGGTACATGTTTTATAAATTGATCTTTTTGTCAAAAAATAAACTACTTTTATATTTTTTCATGTGCAAAATTTAGGGATTGAGTCAAAATTTTATTACCTGAGAGAAAAGAACTTTACTAATCAGTTAAATTTATGATTACTCAATAAGACTTATGTGTACTTAATAAACACATAACAAACTGATTAGGTACCCATTTTTTCTCAGTTCTAAACATGTATCACTTCTCGTAAAATATTTCTTTATATATTATATTTAATGTTTTGTGTTCATAACCTAATGGTTGAAAGTATTATATAGTGTAATTATATTAACTATTTATTGATATATGTATAGTATACTGTCCTATATTCTATTTCATAAAATTTACATATTGCTATATAAGAGTATATATATATATATATATATATATATATATATATATATATACACAGTATTTTTACTCTTTCTGTTAGGTTTTAACAATTAATCTTTCTATGTACCATATTGAATTGTATATATTTATTTGTTTTTTTATAAATAAAAAAATAATTTTCAATTACTAGTTTTATTTCTAAAGTACGGACATCTAGTAGTACTATCTAGATTATTGGGAAGGATACATGTAAATACCTGTACGTCACAAGGAGTTTTGTTGCCCACCGTAGTGGTCCTAGTCCTAACTTTTTTAACACAATTTTTATCATTGAGTTTCCCATCTATTCTGGTTGTATGATCTGTGGACTGGTATAGCGGTTACACTTCTTTGAGTTCGTATGGTGTTTGCTACTACTTTGAGTGCCAGGTAGAAATTATACAGTGTGTCCGGTTATGAACTAGCGATAATCTGTACATGTAAAGCAACTATTTTAATACACAATTACACTATATACTAGGGCTCAATACCCCACCCCGCCATATGGCAGCCATTTTGTTTTTTTTTGATGACCTATTCTCTACGTGTTAACAAAAACGTTCATATCTGTTAAAGTTCCACCCCTAAATGGTGTATTTTTCGTTTTTAGTATGCCTGTATATGATAAGATCCATAAAAAAGTTATATTCTGTTCGATATCCTCAAAACTTAGCAGTTCATTTTTATTTGTGTGATTGACGAGTCTGTGCTAATGAGAAAATGGATATGTGATGATTTTTTGCACTCTTTAACAGCTTCGAGGATTGCTGTGGTGTCTTCTGTGTGTATACTACACTGAACTGGTAGTCGGATAGTAGTTTTTGGTAATGAATTTAGAACTATGTCAGTTATGGTTTTCCGCAGCATCTGTATAAATTTAAATTAAGTAACAGTAATTTTCACATTAAGCAATCAACCTAAATAAGCTTGAAAGATATTGTAACTAAATTTCCTAAGCCGGCCCTCGTTTTATTCCAGTCGACATCTATCGCTTTTAGTACAAAAAAAATTGATCTCGAAATGGCTCTGCAGCTGTAGAATTGACAATGGATTGTACGATAGTTTTCGATGCTGATTTTAAAAGGAGCAGCCCATTATCGCAGCAGTTATAGTTAGTGCGACGAAGAGCTTATGTTGTATTATATTTGTGATATTCGAATCAGCTGTTGATGTAAATAAAAGTTTCTAGAAAGTGAGAGTAAATGTTAGTAGTTTTTTAAGTTTAATTGAACCCACGGAGTATATAACTATATTAATAAGCTGGTAGTGTCGGCTCCCTATGTGACAGAATTTTCAGAAATTGATTCCACCTTGACAGCTCTGCTGAAGTTTTTCAATCTGAATTTTCCATTTCAAAGCGCAGTATTTTATCTCAGGATATGTTCATTTCACAATTATTTAGAAGAAATTTATTGAACACTTATGACATTTATTTGAGCAAAAAAACTGTCTTGCGAACTGAAATAAAATATATACGATCTAATTCTATCAATATCGGTTAGAATAAATGAGTGCTTAAGTAGCCATGGAGAAGCAACTATTTTTTTTTTTGAAGACGCTAGATGTAAATTTATTTTGTTAAAATCATTATGCAAATCTGTTAACAAGCAATCGTTTACGATTTAAAGATATTTTGTCTTACGTGGTATTGCATTTCATTTTGTTTGCCTTGTTGATAAATGCAGCTTAAATGTTTCAAATTATTAACAACGGTTGAGCGACCATGGCATAATTTGTAACATACAGCACTTTTCAAATTTTAAGTAAGGTGTATTAAAAATTTGGGCACTCCCACATTTTATAATAGAAATCTCGAGCAATTATATACATATGTATTCCGTACATATAACTGAATTGAATATTTTATCACGAAATGAATTTCGACATCTAGGAGTTTTAGTTAACCTACGAATTTTTTCTATCCTAGGAATGACAGGAAAACTGCGTTAAACGAAAAAGGGCACTTCGTTGCCAATAGAATTATAATAAAATGTAAATTTGAATCTCTAAGTTTAAAAGTTTTTTAGAATTATGTATTCAAAAGAGTTTATGTGGCCTTTCAAAACAATTCCGCCAATATTCTGGATCACAGTAGTAACTACTGTTAAGGATGATGGTTAAACTAAACTAAATACAAGGATAAAAACAACAGATTAGATTACTATATAAAATTGTGCGTGTCATAAAACAGGTTTTATTGTAGGTTCTCAGGCAGCAAATCAATCAAACAATAAACAGGGTGAGTTTTTTTTTGATGATCAGTATGGGGATCTCGGAAACTAGCTGAGATAGAGCAGTGGTTAAATTGGGAATAATTTGCAGTTTTACTGGACTTACTAGATATTTTGAAAAAACGAAATTCTGTCGATTTTGTAAAATCCCTCTAGCTCCTTTGTTTTTGATTTTATAAAAAAAGTGTAAATATCAAAATTGAAGGCAATTGTGTCCCGAATATGATATCATGTCCTCGTTTGCGTGCCAGCTCTCGTTTTCGAGATATGATACAAACTTATCTTTTTTTGAATGGAAACCATAGTTGGCTATGACCTCAAAAAATAGGACAGTTTTAGAGCTATTCAACGATATAATACTCGATATAGTTATTCATAAAAATAACGGACTAATGGATGCTTTTCTCTCTTATTTTGACTGATCAGAAAACATGAACACTTCTTCGGGTTGACTCTCAGGTTGGCGTTATTAATTTTGGAGAATACTTCGTCCAGGTTCTTCAGATGGTCGTCGAATGTCTGACCCATGACTAGAATATCGTCGAGGTATACTAAGCACGTCCTCCATGTTAACCCGCTCAGTACACACTCCATTAGCCTCTCAAATGTTGCGGGTACATTACATAACCCAAAGGGCATGACCGTGAACTGAAACAGCCCTTTACTGGTGGAGAACGCTGTCTTCTCTCTGTCGTTTGTGTGTAGAAAAGCCTGCCAATATCCACTTTTTAGGTCTAGTGTGTAGAACCAACAGGAGCCTACTATTTTGCTACAATTTTTATGGAGGTCGCATTGGCCCTCTTATGCTGACTTATGCGAATATTGAGGACGATTTTATACTGGGTATGGACTTAATTAGTCATCATGGATTTATGTTCGACCCGAGATATGATGTGCTTCGGTTCCTAAATGAGGAATTTATATTGCTCGTTAACAGCTCATCGATCTCCATAAAAATTGTAGCAAAATCCCCAGCCAGAATTCCCGGTCGATCGGAACAGATTATTTATTGGCAGCTAGACAGCAATCCTGGGAGCTGCGTTGGAATGGTGGAGCCCGTACACTCATCCCATGACTACTTAGTTGGATGGGCTATAGTTAAAACCGGACGAGATATACCAATTAGAGTCATGAATTTGCCCAACCACGACATCAGAATTACCAATTGTCAAGAGATAGCTTGTTTCGAGCCAGTCGAGACCATCATCAATTGCGAAGAAGGGTACCAGACATAGGTGAAGGAGGTAGGGCCCAGTAAAGAATTCCTACAACAATTTGCTGACTACTTGACACACCTGACATCAGACGAATAGAAGAAAGCCAAGTAGTTTAACACGAAGCACTGGCAAATTTTTAACAGTCAAGATGGAACCACAGGTCGTACCAATATCATCCAGCACCGAATAGATACTGGTAAGACTCAACTCATCAGATACCACCTAGGCGACTACCATTGAGGCAACAACAGGCAGTCGAGGAAAACATGGAGTCCATGCTACAAAATGGAGTAATTGAGCCAACCATGAGCTCATGGTCTGCTCCGTCGTGCTAGTTAAAAAGAAGGATGGAACACCCGATTTTGCGTGGACTACAGAAAGCTGCATGACGATGCATGACGTCACGAAGAGAGACAGCTATCCACTACCCCGAATCGATGACACTCTGACCACACTAGTAGGCTCCTGTTGGTTCTACACACTAGACCTAAAAAGTGGATATTGGCAGGCTTTTCTACACACAAACGACAGAGAGAAGACAGCGTTCTCCACCAGTAAAGGGCTGTTTCAGTTCACGGTCATGCCCTTTGGGTTATGTAATGCACCCGCTACATTTGAGAGGCTAATGGAGTGTGTACTGAGCGGGTAACATGGAGGACGTGCTTAGTATACCTCGACGATATTCTAGTCATGGGTCAGACATTCGACGACCATCTGAAGAACCTGGACGAAGTATTCTCCAAAATTAATAACGCCAACCTGAGAGTCAACCCGAAGAAGTGTTCATGTTTTCTGATCAGTCAAAATAAGAGAGAAAAGCATCCATTAGTCCGTTATTTTTATGAATAACTATATCGAGTATTATATCGTTGAATAGCTCTAAAACTGTCCGATTTTTTGAGGTCATAGCCAACTATGGTTTCCATTCAAAAAAAGATAAGTTTGTATCATATCTCGAAAACGAGAGCTGGCACGCAAACGAGGACATGATATCATATTAGGGACACAATTGCCTTCAATTTTGATATTTACACTTTATAAAATCAAAAACAAAGGAGCTAGAGGGATTTTACAAAATCGACAGAATTTCGTTTTTTCAAAATATCTAGTAAGTCATGACTTTTTACAAAAATCCGAAAGTGTCATTAAATTGGGCCAGTAAAACTGCAAATTATTCCCAATGTAACCACTGCTCTATCTCAGCTAGTTTCCGAGATCCCCATACTGATCATCAAAAAAAAACTCACCCTGTTTATTGTTTGATTGATTTGCGGCCTGAGAACCTACAATAAAACCTGTTAATGACACGCACAATTTTATATAGTAATCTAATCTGTTGTTTTTATCCTTGTATTTAGTTTAGTTTAACCATCATCCTTAACAGTAGTTACTACTGTGATCCAGAATATTGGCGGAATTGTTTTGAAAGGCCACATAAACTCTTTTGAATACATAATTCTAAAAAACTTTTAAACTTAGAGATTCAAATTTACATTTTATTATAATTCTATTGGCAACGAAGTGCCCTTTTTCGTTTAACGCAGTTTTCCTCTCATTCCTAGGATAGAAAAAATTCGTAGGTTAACTAAAACTCCTAGATGTCGAAATTCATTTCGTGATAAAATATTCAATTCAGTTATATGTACGAAATACATATGTATATAATTGCTCGAGATTTCTATTATAAAATGTGGGAGTGCCCAAATTTTTAATACACCTTACTTAAAATTTGAAAAGTGCTGTATTTTACAAATTATGCCATGGTCGCTCAACCGTTGTTAGTAATTTGAAACATTTAAGCTGCATTTATCAACAAGGCAAACAAAATGAAATGCAATACCACGTAAGACAAAATATCTTTAAATCGTAAACGATTGCTTGTTAACAGATTTGCATAATGATTTTAACAAAATAATTTACATCTAGCGTCTTCAAAAAAAAATAGTTGCTTCTCCATGGCTACTTAAGCACTCATTTATTCTAACCGATATTGATAGAATTAGATCGTATATATTTTATTTCAGTTCGCAAGACAGTTTTTTTGCTCAAATAAATGTCATAAGTGTTCAATAAATTTCTTCTAAATAATTGTGAAATGAACATATCCTGAGATAAAATACTGCGCTTTGAAATGGAAAATTCAGATTGAAAAACTTCAGCAGAGCTGTCAAGGTGGAATCGATTTCTGAAAATTCTGTCACATAGGGAGCCGACACTACCAGCTTATTAATATAGTTATATACTCCGTGGGTTCAATTAAACTTAAAAAACTACTAACATTTACTCTCACTTTCTAGAAACTTTTATTTACATCAACAGCTGATTCGAATATCACAAATATAATACAACATAAGCTCTTCGTCGCACTAACTATAACTGCTGCGATAATGGGCTACTCCTTTTAAAATCAGCATCGAAAACTCTCGTACAATCCATTGTCAATTCTACAGCTGCAGAGCCATTTCGAGATCAATTTTTTTGTACTAAAAGCGATAGATGTCGTACTGGAATGAAACGAGGGCCGGCTTAGGGAAATTTCGTTACAATATCTTTCAAGCTTATTTAGGTTGATTGCTTAATGTGAAAATTACTGTTACTTAATTTAAATTTATACAGATGCTGCGAAAAACCATAACTGACATAGTTCTAAATTCATTACCAAAAACTACTATCCGACTACCAGTACAGTGTAGTATTCACACAGAAGACACCACAGCAATCCTCGAAGCTGCTAAAGAGTGCAAAAAATCATCACATATCCATTTTCTCATTAGTACAGACTCGTCAATCACACAAATAAAAAAACTGCTAAGTTTTGAGGATATCGAACAGAATATAACTTTTTTATGGATCTCATCATATACAGGCATACTAAAAACGAAAAATGCACCATTAGGGGTGGAACTAATTTTCAATGACGAGGTTCCATGTATACAGACGTTGCCTATTATGACCACATTCCTTCCATTAAGCAATATACAGTGTGTCCGGTTATGGACTAGCGATAATCTAAATACATGTAAAGCAACTATTTTAAATACACAAATACACTATATACTAGGGCTCAATACCCCACCCCGTCATATGGCAGTCATTTTGTTTTTTTGATAACCTATTCTCTACGTGTGAACAAAAACCTTTATATCTCTTCAAGTTTTGGTCTTACTGAGATAAAAATAGGCTTATTCGACGGACAATAAAACTGTCTATCAACAACATTTCAAACAAAGGTTAACGTTTTCTTAACTTTTGAAAAAAAAGATGAAATGCAAAAAAAAGGTCAAATAATTATGCAAATCAATAAATTATTGCAAATCAATGCAAAAGTAGTTCCGATTACCTCTCATGAGTGTACGGGCTCTACCATTCCAATGCAGCTCCCAGGATTGCTATCTAGCTGCCAATAAATAATCTGTTCCGATCGACCGGGAATTCTGGCTGGGGATTTTGCTACAATTTTTATGGAGATCGATGAGCTGTTAACGAGCAATATAAATTCCTTATTTAGGAACCGAAGAACATCATATCTCGGATCGAACATAAATCCATGATGGCTAATTAAGTCCATACCCAATATAAAATCGTCCTCAATATTCGCTACCAGGACCCTATGCTGGATCATGTTGTCCCCTATCTGTAGCCCGACATCTGCCTCACCCTGTATTGACATGGATTAGCGGTGACTGTTCTGAGCTGGATGTTATTGGTAACTGCCGAATTTCTGATGCTCTCAAAACCCTGGACTTGGCAATAAACACAGCCGTGCCTGTGTCGATGGTGATAATAATTGCTCGACCATTCGACAAAATCCCCGGATGGATACGGTCCTGGGGGCTAGTGGAGGCTGAGTCAGCATTCGCCCCCTTATGCTGATTGGTTGGAGTTTCCCTGGTTGGTAAGGTCGGTTGTTGGCTACCCCTTGTTGGTGATCGTTCCGGTAGCCTTACTCTTCAGTCACGTTCGAAGTGTCCTGTCCGTCCTCAGCGGTAACATGCCCCTCTGGTGCCAGTTCTTTGTGACCGTTCTAATATTTTGTTCAGACCAGCCAGCAGCGCTTGAAATGGTGACTCTGACTTTTCCTGATTGAAGGAAACTGCTCGGACCCGCGGCTTGGACATGTTTATGACGGCCTCTACTTCTAAAGCCCAAAGTAGAGCTTCATTACTCTTCTTGACGCCACTCTTAAATTTCTTTGTACTTCCACATCTCTGATGCCGTTTATGAAACTCTGTGGCCAACTGGTCTTTCATTTCCTCTGGCAGGTCTGGGTAGGACAAATGTACTAACCGTCTAATCTCTGCTTCGAATTGTGGAGGCTTTCACCGGATTTTTGCGTTTTTCCACTCAGTTGGACTTGGTATACCTGGCTCAAGGATTGATCGTCTTATCGTTTGTCCAGGATGGCGATGATCTTGTCGAAATTGCCTTGTTCATCGACTGGAATGCTTTGGAGGAGTTCTAGGGCCGGACCTCTTAACGAAATTATAAGAGAAGTAGATTTTTTTTGATTATCCCATCCATGAGCTGTAGCTACGGCCTCAAATTGCCGTTATAAATGGGCCAAGATGAACTGCCGTCGAATGGGATTGTTTACTAAAGGAACCTTTGGTACTCACGGTGTGCTGGTATTTCCTCGCTGTAAGTCCTGTTGCATTACGTTATTACCTTATTTCAAACTTTACCTGGCTTTGGATGGAATCGAGGTCATCTACTATATTTTAAGAGTGTCCACGGTATCTTTATGGTCTTAATGTCATCATTATTTCTTTATATCTGATTCAAATATTTGCATTCTTTCATTAACGTTTCATTAACTTGTCCTACTATTTGCATTAATTGTTCAAATTGTTGTTGCAGTGTCTCTCTCGTCAGTTTCGTGTCGTTATAATTGAATTTGTTCTTTTTTTCCTCAAACATTTTAAAATCATTTTGTCCGGTTAATTAAAATTTCAAGAATAAATCCCTCCATTAAATTTTGTGTTTTTCTTCAATGGCAGTGACAAGATTTTTGTTGTTTTCTTTC